>WBNM01004365.1:0-15302 GCA_013399055.1 Ramphastos sulfuratus
TCCAACAGTTCAGTGTCCTTCCATATATACAAATATATGATTCTTTGTTCTATAAACTTTATGCCTGAGAATGGATAAACATATTCAAGACCCATGTCTAGTGCCTTATATTTATTTTATCTAACCAATTTCCCCCAGCTCTCTGATTTGTTGTTTTAGTCCTGAATTATACAATGGAAAGCCAGAATGTCTGGTGGCATTTCCTTTGTGAGTGAAAAAGGGAATCTATAGGTGATAACTTCCATGAACTACTGCTTCATCTGACACTACAGCTGGAATTTCATTTAGAGGTTTCCTGAGCTTCTTTCTCTTACAAAAACATAAAAAAATAATAAAAAAGTATAAAAAAAATGTGTATGCATGGAAACTGCTTCGGAATATTGAATTCACATTAAATCAGAGCACACTAACAATGATTTTCCTACTCCTGTTGCCACTCACTTTATTCCTAGTAAAAAGGCATTTCAATAATGCACAAGCTGCCAAATGAAACCTATTCATTTCCTAAAGGCTGACAATTAAATATCCCCCAGAAGTTAGGTTACTAGAAATTCTTATTATAGACTATTCAATTACTAAAATATTACTTTAAATATATGGACCAATCCTTAATTAAACAAACAACAGAATTCCACAGAAATCAAACAAGGAGCATTAATTTGCCCAGAAGAGACTTCTACAATTTTCAATGTTTCACACAAGTGAGAACAAGTAGTCATAAATTCAGAGGAAAAAATTGCAAGTGTTCAATTGTTTTTTCACATGAAAACATGACTTGAAATTAGCATTATTGCTGTTTTAATCTTTTCTGTACCTGTTCATTTCCATAGCACTCATTTCTGTGACTGAAATGCATTGTGAAAATCTGCCTGCTTCTTCATTCCTAATGAAAACAGGCAGAGGCAGTATGTAGGGAGACACAGGTAGGGTTTCTTACTTGACAAATAAGCTATACAAAAGACACCCAGCTCGCCAGTAATACATTTTGCAAAAGTATGCAGGTAATTCAATAGCAACACTGAGAGTGTAGAGGAACCATCTTCATTTCCTAGCCTTTTGCAAGACTAGAATGAAAGGAGGACATGATTTTGGACTGAAAAAAATCTGATAATCCTAAATAGGTTCTTATTCTTGGTGAAAAGAAGAGCGTACAGAGCCTTTAATACAATAGCACCCTTTTGTAGAACTGTAGGGTTCAGAAAATAGTTTGTTCCCTCTAAAGCTCTTCTGGATTTCCTTTTCTTGCAAACATGCTTCCTGCATAGATTCCCCACAAGAAGATTGTAACTTTTTGTTGTGTTGAAATCTTACACTTGCTTAATAAAAAAAGGGATAAACCTCAGCAGTGTTGAATGGAAGATGATAAACCTCAGGAACAACAAAGTCTTCTGGTATGGGCTGGAAATTTGTTCTTGGAAAAATCCCAGAAGGACATTCATCTGCTTTTTGACTACGGAATGACAACAACCCAACAAAATGTGGTGTAAGGCAGTGAGAGGATACATTGGGGACTGTGTATTCAGAGATTGTAATAGCAGTTTACAATGCTGATATAGGTGGAATATTTCAAGCAATTCCTTGTGATCCATTTTCAGGGAAGATTCATTCACACTGAACCAGATTACAATACAAGCCACTAACATCATTGCATGAGTATTATTTTATCAAAGTACCATCATTTTTGTCCTCAGTAGAAAAAAAAAAAAAAGCCAGGAAAATGCAGAAAGACTGCACCAGTTTAGTTTAGCAGTCCATTTGAACCCTCTAGCAGTCACCTTAGAGTCAGTAAAAATGAGTCTTCATAGTTGCAGGCTCTCCTCAGAACATATAGCAGAGCTGCTCAGAGAAGCTCATAAAAAATTCACTGAGTTAAGAGGATGGTACTAAAGACTAAAGAACATAAAAAATGAGAGGCTCTATGATCAGTTATTAATCAGCCACCTTAACTGATTATGTAACAAAGCAAAACAAAATAAGTTTCTTCTTTTTGGGGTGCTGCCTCCAAACCCCTGCTCCAGTCTTCCTGAACCCTTGCCCACAGCCTTAATAAATTCCAGAGACCACTGGGAGCAAGGTTTGGAAACACTTCAGCAGGTGAGCCACTTTCTGAAAACCAAAACTTTTGTTTCAAAAACAATTTCAATACAAGGTGACTCACAGGAGGCCTGAAGTTAGAACCTTGTCTCTTTCCTGGATTCAGTCCAAGCAAAGAAAACTTGGAGAAAGAAAAGGGCAGTTTTAGTGATGGGGATACAAATAAACAAACTATGTGTGAATCATTGGTATGCATCTGCAGAGATATCAGGGAAAAAATAGCATTCATTCAAAGCTGCTTCTGCCTCCTGACAGGTAATAATGATTGTTAATGGGATTGACATTTCCGCTGTATAACCAAAACATATTCTTCAAAACCTATTGCATAATTAACATTACTTACACACAATTCACATCAAATAACATCAAATTAGAAAGACTTACGGGGCTACAGAATAGCATCCCAAAAAGCATCTTGTCCAGGTGCTAAAAGGGGGCCCTGATAATGCACCCAAGATGATGCTGGGTTGCTTCTCTCAGTCACAGAACTCCTCGTTGTATTCTGCTCTTGCTAGCAGTAAAGAATTGCACACACAAATACAGAACTTTTGGGGACTCATTTCCTTTCTGTACATTTTTCCAGCAAGAACAGCAATTGATTAGCCACACAGAAGAGGTCTTGAGCATCTGATAATCCATATGAAACAGCAGGAGAAACACAAGTAAGGTTCATGTCTTTACTCTTCTGATTGCTAGTGTTGCCTGAGTAGCCTAGTATTAGGCAAGACAATAAAGAAGTTTACATTCTTTGTTTCACTGTAAACTTCTCAGACCACATACTTGATGCAAATTCTATTTGTTCTCTAAATAAGCTTCTCATTTTCTAGACTAGAGAATAATCTCTGCACACATCTATGCATTAATGTTTTCAGAAGCACTGCACCTACTGCATATTGGCTTTTCAGCTGTGTCCTGGCTGCGAGTCAGAGGAAAGACTAATGCAAGGTTAAACCATGTGGCTTCTTTGCTGGACTAGAGGCATGATGGCCTCCAACAGCTTTCCTATTGGAAACATATGCAAACATATTCACAGATTCACTATTGCAATAGTTGGAAGGGACCCTCAAAGGTCATCTTGAGCAGAGACACCTCCAACTCGATCAGGCTGTTGAAGGCCACGTCAAGTCTGATCCTTAATGTCTCCATGGACAGGGCCTCAACCACATCTCTGGACAGCCTGTTCCAGTATTTTATCACTCTCATTGTGCTGAGCTTCCTCCTTATGTCCAACCTAAATCTACCCTGCTGCAGTTTAAAACCTTTGCCACTCATCCAATAACGACAAGCCCTTCTAAGCAGTCCCTCCCCAGCCTTCCTGTAGATCTCCTTCATATATTTGAATGTAGCTCTAGAGCCTACTCTTCTCCAGGCTGAGCAGCCTAAATTCTCCTATGAAGAGGTGCTCCATCCCTCTGGTCATCTTGGTGGCCCTCCTCTGAACCTGCTCCAAGAGGCTCAAGTCTCTCTTGTGTTGGGGGCCCCAGAGCTGGACACAGTACTCCAGGTGAGGTCTCACTGGAGCGGAGCAGAGTGGCAGAATCACTTCTCTTGACATGCTGGCCATGCTTCTTTTGACATAGCCCAGGCTGCAATTTCCCTTCTGGGCTGCAATAGCACATCATTGGCTCGTGTCCAGCTTCTCATCTGCCTGTACCCCCATATCCTTTTCTACAGGTCTGCTCTCAATTTCATCATCCCCCAGCCTATATTGATATTGAGGGTTGTCCTAAGTGCAGGACCTTGCTTTTTGCCGTGTTGAACATCGTGGGATTCCCTTCAGCCCACCTCTCCAGCCTATCCAGGTCCCTCTGAATGGCATCCTGTCCTTCAGGCTTGGTACTATCTGCAAACTTGTGGAAGGGGCATGTACTCTCTCTGTATCATTGATGAAGATACTGAACAGCCCCTTAAGGGACACCACTTGTCATCCATCTCCATCTGGACATCTAGCTGCTGAGCACTACCCTGTGGATGCCATCATCCAAACAATTACTTATCCACTGGACAGTCCAACTATCAAACCCATATCTCTCCAGGTCAGAGAAGGATGTTGTGGGGGGTTGTGTCAAAGACTCTACAGAAATCCAGATAGATGATATCTGAGAGTCTTCCCCTGTCCACTACACTGATGCAGTTACACCATTGAAGAAAACCACTAGGTTACGCTTGCTGAAGCCATGTTGGCTACCTCAAAGCATCTCCCTGTCCTCCATATGTTTCAGTATAGCTTCAGGGGGGATCTGTTCCATGATCTTCCTAGTCACAGAGGTGAGGCTGACACATTGATAATTTTCAGGGTCCTCTTTTTTTACCCTTCCAGGTTGATAAATTCCAGGGTCCTCATTTTTAACCCTTCTTAAATATGGGTATAATATGTCCCTTCTTCCAGTCTCCATGGCCTTCATCTGCAACATAAAGGCCTGCAACAGTTTCCAATGAAATAATAAGGCAAAAATTCTAATTGCTTTTAATGTGGAGCTTTATCATTACACTAACATCACTAAATGGTGCAGTGCTTGAACAATGGCCTGGGAGGAGCCTTCCAAGTCTACAGTTGGGGACACCTTAGAAATAATAACCCACTCATTTGTTGTTCTTTACAAACACTAAGAAGGAACTTGACATATCTTTTGGGATTGCAGTGGGAGAAGACTGCTCTCAAACAGTTGTTAGAAACATGCTAAATAAAAGTTACAGGATTATTTACTAGGCTTAGTTGATAGCCAATGTAAAAAAAAAAAATAAAAAGAAAAAAGAAAAAGGGGGAAAAAAAAGAGAGAGGGAAAAAAAAGGCCTCTTTTTCTACAGACTTTGATGTTTCCAAACACTGGTTGTGAATTGAACAAGAACAAAATAAAGCAAGCTGAAAATGTGCTGTCAGAATTTTTATAACACCAAGCTTTTTTATGATTTTTTAATGCTCTGATGACAGATAAATGAAAATGAGTGCAAAATGCACAGAAGAAAGAAAATAAAACCTCACTGTAGAATTTGCATAGGCAAAGAAGAAAGTGTAATTTCCTAGCACTGACGACAGCAGAAGCACAGAGGAGTTAAGTTTCAGGAGAATTATTTTTGCAAAACACCAGTGTGTTTCACATGCTTCAGTTTCTAATATGTCATTGTTAAATCAAAGACATTTTGGGATGGGTTGTGTTTTTTTCAGGCATGTAGAATAGTTAAGAAATGTGAAGCAAATTGTAACAGTACCAGTAACACTTTAAAAAAAACCGAAGTAACCAGCTTATACTGTTCCTCTAGACCAAGCCAACAGACAAAATAGCCTACAGATTTCCCTCACAGTACATCAGCATGCACAAAATATGGTTATTAAGTCTTGCATGAAAGTTCATTTAAAAAGTGTAATTGTATCTGACATTTCAGCTTATCATTTTTTGAGGATTTATACAGGAGGTAGGCGGTACACAAGTCACAGAATTGCAGAATCACACAGAATTACAGGATGTTAGGGGCTGGAGGGGACCTGGAAAGATCATCCAGTCCAACCCTCCCTGCCACAGCAGGATCACCTAAAGGAGGTCACACAGGATCACATCAGGCAGGTCTTGGATATCTCCAGAGAGGGAGACTCCACACCCACCCTGGGCAGCCTGTTCCAGTGTTCCCTCACCCTTTCAGTTAAAAAATTCCTCTTCATGTTTCCATGGAGCTGCCTATGCCTCATCTCCCACCCATTGCCCCTTGTCCTGTCATTAGGCATCACCGAGCAGAGCCTGGCTCCATCCTCTTGGCACTCACCCTTTACATATTTATAAACATGAATGAGGTCAGCCCTCAGTCTCCTCCAAACTAAAGAGCCCCAGCTCCCTCAGTCTCTCCTCATAAGGAAGATGTTCCACTCCCTTAAGTCATATTTTCCTACTGAAATTGAGCAGGACTGAATCTCACTCCATGCAGTTTTTGTTTCCTTTTCTAATTTTGCATACCAAATGCTAAAGAAATGAAGCTAAAATTGGGGGAAATTATGTACTTGGAATTATGCTTTCTTGGAACCGAGGGCTTGTCTACAGGATGTTATTCCAGATGTCCTATAGTAGATTAATCCATGCATGGATCATTCAGCTATAGATACACATTATTCCATGTTAGGGAACTATTTAGGATTTTGCTTCTTTAAAATATTGCATTTATATCACATTGAATCATAGAATTGTTTCAGTTGGAGACCTCTAAGTTCATCAAGTCCAGCCACTGACCTAACACCACCATGACCATTACACCATGTCCCAAAATGCCATGTCCATATTTTTCTTGACCACCTCCAGGGACAGTGAGTCCACCACCTCCTTGGGCAGCCTATTCCAATGCCTGACCACTCTTTTTGTAAAGAAAATTTTGCTGTGTATTCAGAAAGAGATATCAACATATGTTTTTATTTGGACATCTACAATTCAACTGCAATTGAATACTAAATTAACAAGACAGAATCACACAAAACATCCAGCTGGAAGAGACCTCAAAGATCATCTAGTCCAACCCTCAACCTTGCACTGAAGGGTCAACACTAAACCGTGTTCCTAAGTGCCAGGTCCACTGACTGCTTGAATACCTCCAGAGACTGTGACTTCAGCACTCCCTAGGCAGACTGTTCCAATGTTTGAGAATCCTTTCAGTGAAGAAATATTTCCTAGCATGCAGCCTGAACCTCCCTTGGTGCAGCGTGGAACCATTTCCTCTGGGCCTGTTGATTACCACCAAGGAGCAGAGGCTACCCCTTCCTCACTACAACTCAGGCAGTTGTAGAGATCAATGAGATCTCCCCTTAGCCTCTTCTTCTCCAGACTGGACAACCTCAGCTCCCTCGGCCCCTCCTTGTAGGTTATGTGCTCCAGGCCCTTCACTAACCTCATTGCCCTCATTGCAAATAATCAAATAATATCAATATTGCAGTTGAATTGCTTTAAGTTGCAAGTTGAATGTTACCTTTCTAGCAGTTACTCTAACATATTGTTTCTGGCTATCATTTACCCAAACAGTCTTATAAACACTACAGTAAAAACAAAAATACAGTATTCAGAGTAATATGAGTTAACTTTCTGTGGAAACAATTTTATTTCATTGAGTGAACTGGGGGGAGTGGCTTAAATTACAAAGGTACCACATCACAACTCTAGTTCCTAAAAACAATCAGCAATGATCGTCAATCAATCCATGGAGTTTTCATTGTGGGAAAAGTAATTTTTGCCTCCAAATAATGTGTTTGATGTCAGAGTACATTTCTGCTGTATTCCTCAGATATGATGGTTATATGTCTCCAATATTCCACTATTTTTTACTTCTTTTCTTGAATTGTTCCTCATCCTAGATACAAGGACCATTTCTATATTTTAATATACCTATATCTATTATAATTACCTATATTTTTAATAAATAAATAAATAAATATTTATTTATATATAAATAAACATTTATAAAAATAGAAATTACCTTATGGATAAATAAATAAATACTATTATATCTATATATAACAGATATATTCCATAGTTTACAGGAGCGAATTTGCAGTTCTTCAGGGAAGTAAGGGGTCTTTAACCAGTCAAGATGTGGAGTTTTAAAGAAATTTGAAGTATTAATTTGGTGCAAATGTTTATCTAGAAGTGTGCAAAGATTAGGAGCTAATGAGGCTTGATCAAGAAAGTTTTATTGTAAGAAGTGTTAAAAGGAGACCCAGGACAAGATTTCCACAATTTGGCTACTGTTGTGTCAGCCGAGCTGCAGTACCTGTCCACAAGCTTCCTCTTAGCCTATAGGAAATAGATAAATCAAGTAGCATCTCTCCCAAAGGGTTAGAGAAAAGTAAGTCAAACTGTTTTGCTAAGAGCAGACATAGATGCACAGCTAGGCCAACACATAGGGATCTTCTACGTCAGAGCAGCCTTACAGAATGTTCCAGCACAAATTCTGCAGAAACATGCATGGCTGATAGACTACTGCCTTCCAAGATTCTGGAAGAGGACAGATACTCTCTTGTCCCAAGCAGAAATATCTTGTTCATCTCACCTCAAGCTGCCACAAATCAGTAAGTAGGTCATAAGTACATTGCTAAACCCCATGCCCTGGAAGGTGTGGAAGAGAAGTAGGAATAGCCAGAGTACCTCCTGAGTGTATTGCTTAAATGTCCCTAAAATTAGAATTATATATCTAAATGGTAGGAAATAAATTAATAATAAGGCAGAAACTGAGACAAGTTGAGAGAAAGAGGTTCATGCTACCAAAAAGAAGACTGAATGAAATTAATCTTCTTAATATTGGTTTCTGAACTTTTGGCTTTCAAGGCAAAAGTCCTGAAATCTGTGGCCCAAGTTTACCTTCCTCAAAACTGTTATTTGGGATGTTCTATCTAAAATACCTTTTAAAGCCTTAAGTAATTTTGGATTTTACTTTTCTCCCTCTTTGGAATGCACGGCTGAATGGTCCAATAACTGTATTTTCTAACAGATCTCACTGCCCATGATAGTCTCCCCAGCTCCCTTGCAAGTCTTGCAATCAATGACACTGTCTGCACTCTCCATCACAAGTTAGCTAACAGTCGTTTCTCTTCTATTGCCTTTGTGAAGAGAACATTATACCACCCTGGGTCCAAATCAAGCCTTCCTTCCAGGAATCACTGTTTTTTAAAACAGAGACAACTCCCTGTATATTCCCTGAAGTAAAAACACAGGCAGGCTGCAATACAGCACAGAGATACTGAGGCAGCGTTTAAGCAAGCTGCATTGGAATCAGTGCGGTATTTAATGCAGGCTAATTTGCTCGTTTTCTCAAAGGGCGCTGGAAAGATTTAGTAGTTAATTATGTGTCGAGGCAGCATGCCCAGGGCACTGCACTGTGACAGGAGACAGAAGGACCCGTCCTCTGCTCTGTAGTTGATCTGCTTCATAACAATGAGCCACTTCGCCTGTCTCTCCTCCCCCTGTGAATCTGTCTTGTTCATTATGAGTGTAAGGATTGTTTGGGCAGGGAATGTTTTTCGTCACAGGTGAAATCCTTGATGTGTTGCAGTCAACAGAAAGATTCCAAGCACTGAACAGTCCAATCAATTAGTGCATTCATAAACTGTTCAGCACAATGAGAGCACAGCTTCAATTTGTAGGCGCTATAATGTGAAAATTTATAGCTATAAAGCAACTTTAAAATTATCATTTCAAAGCAAAGCAATAGAATCTTTCATAACTAGGAGGGTGCATTTATTTATCCAAATGTTTGATTAAATCCCAAGCTTTCCGTAGAGAGCAAAGTAGTTTTTGTTTCTTATCTTAAGATAAATACATGAAGAAAACTTTTCCCCTTATCCCCTGACTGGGCACACTTCAGAACACTGAACATCATATACTAGAACCTAGACAACATGAGAAATTTGGAAGAGAGAGAAGAGATTAAAAAAAGGAAGGTTAGGAAAAAGATAAAACCAAAAGCAGACCACAGGTATGAAAGACATTAGAATAGTTCAGAATTGTTTCAAGTGCACCACTCTTAGCTGTTGAGATATGACAAATTTGGACTCTGCTTTAATTTGGCATTGTGTGCTGTTACTGAGAATGCTTTTAATATTTCAACCTAAAGATATTCTTTAGGGTGACATATTGCAAACATGCTTTCTCTTTTGTTATCATTTTTCCTTTGTTGTTTGAGCTGCAGTGTAAATATGCACCATATTTTCCTCTTCATCTTCCTCATTATGTTCATTTTAAAGTCTTCTCTGTGAAGAGTCTTCCTCCCAGCACCATAGCATATGGGAATATATGTCAGTAATCTGTCTCTATTCTGAGTTTGACAGTGAAAATATTCTTAGTTTAACTATACTAGGGCACAAATTGTGAAGCTAGGCAACAACACATGAAACTCATTTGCAGGCATTGAAGATGACTTCCTAAACAGGCTGTAGCAAAGTGGGAAATAAGGAAGCAATCTGCAGCGGGACAGAGGGAAATAACTCCTGCGTATGATAAAAGCAAAATAAAAGATGTGCATTTATTGATACAAAGAAGAATTTCCTACTTGTATTCCTTTCTTGCTTCACCATAGCTCTGTTTTTTTCCACAAAGTCTCTCTTTTTCTCCCTGTTGTTGAGAATTAACAATCTCAGAATTCCTTTAGCAGCCTACTGCTCCATTTCACTCAGCCGCTGATGGCCGTTTCAACAGGTTCAGCACCATGGAAGATGCATCCAGAAAGTCTCACTGGCCTTATTTTACATGAGTTCGCTCTCAATTCACCCAGTCTGCATCAACCTGTGCCATCATATTTGAAATCCAAGAGAGAACTCATGATCACTACATAAGCAGATCAGTGGCTACTAGAAGCAAAAAATAGAACAGTGCTCTCTAAGAGAGGAAACCTACAACATGCTTTTGAATCATGCTTTTTTAGTCTACAATATTCTTCCACAGCTGTTATGTTACCGTAGCAACTACAAGTCTTTTCTGTGGACCACTATTCAAGGGACTGCACAAAACAGAAATGGTCCTTGCTGTAAAATTAAAAAAAAAAACAAAACAAAAAAACTAAACAAAAACAAAACAAAAATCCAAACAAACAAACAAAAAAACTCTGAGAGGGGGATGCGGATGATTGGAAGGAAAAGTATGGTTTATTGACTCGAGCATCACCCCGAGGAAGAGAGACTGAGAGACCTGGGGCTGTTTAGTCTGGAGAAGAGAAGACTGAGAGGAGATCTCATCAATGTGTACAAATATCTGAGGGGTGGGTGTCAAATGGAGGGGACCAAACTCTTTTTGGTGATGCACAGTAATAAGACAAGGAACAATGGATATGAACTGGAACATAGGAGGTTTCATCTCAACATGAGGAGAAACTTCTTTACAGTCAGGGTGACAGAGCACTGGAACAAGCTGCCCAGAGAGGTTGTGGGGTTTCCTTCCCTGGAGAATTTCTAAAGCCACCTGGATATGTTCCTGTGCAAACTATCCTGGGTGATCCTGCTTTGGCAGGGGGGTTTGACTTGATGTTCTCTGGAGGTCCTTTCTAACATCTAGCATTCTATGGTTCTGTGATTCTGTAATATCACTACCAGGAGCCTCATAACTGGCAAATTTCTTGTAGTTATCACAATAAAGCAGAGTTTTGAGAAAGGATGGAGCCTAAGAGCACAGAAACAAGTGTTTGAATATTCTAGCTGGTGTCTGAGCATGCATGTGGGGTTGTTAGAAGGCAGGATTTTAGTAATGAATAGAACTGATAGGATTCAACACTTTCCTTAAATTGCTGGGTAATACTGAAAAACTTTGTGGTTTTCTGCTAAATTTTATTGTCAGTTGTGGGCTTTTTCACTTTGATACTTTAGCAATTTTTAAAAATTTTCTATCACTATGACCAGAAACAATATCAAAGAATTATTCTACCACACATCTTATAATTTACACATTAGACATTACATTGACTTCAGGTGTTGAAATTAGGTGTATTATTTTTGTACTACAACATCTGTCATTGCTTTCCTGAATTTAAATTTGACTGTAAAAAATAAAAATCTGTCATTAAATTTTAAAGCATGCTTAGATTATTATATTTCAAAACAAAGTGAGAAGTGAATTGAGTGCTAGGGGGAAAAAAAAGAAACAAACAAAAAAAAACCCAACCCAAACACATTAACTCAATCTGTCACATTCAGAATTGTCAAATACATCATTCTAAGCAGCACTGGTTTTGCTATTTTCCTGTTTGCCTTTAATACCTACTTTGAATTATGTTCAACTACATTTTTTTACTTTGCTTTTCCTAAGCGAGCCAAACTCATCTTTTATCTTGAATTTCTGGGCACAGATCAAACAAATTTCATCGTTCAGGCATTGTATAGACAGAGAGGGGCTCTCAGCATCCCAGTCTAAATTCAGGAAATGCCAGCACATCACTTTTCTGGTGCTAAAATACAACTCAGATACTCATTTCCCCATTTTCTGGCCCAATTCTATTACTAGGAAGGGAGTAACCATGCTTGCAGTGTGCTGAAGGTTACATTAGAATAACCTCTTTACCAGTTTGTAACATTCAGTGCTGCATTTTAGTACCTGACTTCTGAAGCTAAATGAGTTTTGCACTGGAGAATTTCAAACAAATTTCTTGAGATGTTCTCCTGTCTGCTGAAGTTTACTGGCTTAATTTTCATCCCAAAGATCAGAGAAGCTAATCATCCACTGAGAGTGGGTAATTCATTGTTATTTATAAAATAATTGAGTACATCCTGAATGTGCTGGGATTTTTTTTTTTTTAAACAAGGGGGGAAGGAGTCCTCTAAAACAAACAAACAAACAAAAAAGTATATTTATGAAATTGAATGGATAACTTGACACAGGAATAAGAAAAAAATAGTTCTCTCAAACCAGAGGATGTGTTGAATCGTTTAAGAATGATTTAAGAAGCAAAACTTGCTTCTTGGCAAACCGCTTAAGCATATTTCTATGACAGTGATTTGTCTTTTTTTCTTTCCCCTGACACTTCAGGATACGAATGGTAGATTTGTAGCATTTTTAAATATCTGGTTGTTGTGCTCCACCATCACAATTAGAACAGTGAAATACTTGCCTATACCATTTCCCTTCCATTTCTTCAATTCAAACAGTTTTTTTCCATTTCTTCAATTCCAGCAGTTTTTCACTGCAAGGTATTCCAATAATCCAGGTTCACCCCTATTTTTTTTATTGTCTCATCTATTCTACACATTATTTTACCCAGCCTGTTTATAGTGCAACAAAACACTCAAATACCCTAAAACATGGTTCTAGAATATAACCTACTGAAAATGAGAATTATGTATATTTATTTATAGGCTATATATTGCCTATAATACATATATAATATGTATATTTATTTATAGACTGTAATTTTACAGGCTGCTTTTTCATAGAAATTAATTTTGTGTTCTCATTTGGAATTGAAGCTACATAAAGATTGATCAGTGACGGAACATGAGAGTTATGAGAGTGGTTTGCATATGGTATGAGGAAAAAATAAAAAGGAAACCCAACAAAAAAAAATAGATGGATTTAAAGAATTGAGCCATGTGAACAAAATGAGAATAAGTAGCATTTAACAGCACATTGAGCAGAAATAAACAAGAGAGAACTGAAAGGAGTATTGACACAATTAAGCAATTTAACTATGTTCCAGTTGTGTGAAGGTATAAAAGATGAAATCTCAATTAGTTATGAAAAATTATGCAAGATTTGGCTATCTTCTAGATGTACAGATCACAAACAACTGCCAATAAAATGATTACCTCACCAAAAAACAGACAAAGGTTAGCTTTTTTCACAATGACTGAAAATAAAAGGAATAACATGATGAAAACTCTAAGAACATTTTTTTTTAGCTATCTTACATATGAACCAAAATCCAAACAATCATAAGATCATGTCAGAATAACTTTAGTTTGGGTGGAGCATCTCTCCTATGGAGATGCTGGGAGACCTGGGGCTGTTTAGTCAGGAGAAGACTGAGAGGGGATCTGATCAATGTCTATCAATATCTGAGGGGTGGGTGTCAAGTGGATGGGACCAATCTCTTTTCAGTGGTGCACAGTAATAAGACGAGGAGAAATGACTACAAACTGGAACAGAGAAGATTTCACCTCAACATGAGGAGAAACTTCTTTATAGTGAGAGTGACAGAGCACTGGAGCAGGCTGCCCAAAGAGGCTGTGAAAGTCTCTGTGGAGACTTTCAAAACCTGCCTGGATGCGTTCCTGTGTGAACTACCCTAGGGGATCCTGCCTTGGCAGGAGGCATGGACTCAATCTCTGGAGGTCCCTTCCAACTTCTAACATTCTATGATTCTGTGAAGCAGGTGTGAAGATGAAAGAGTGAGAAGATGATCTGCATGTCATGTACACAGCAGCAAATCCTGAAGGACAGATTTCCTGGTTAATGGAGTTTAGATGTCACAAAATCAAGAAGGCCATGCAGAGCAAGGTTTAAAGGAAGGGAACCTACCACTTTCAGAAGGATAATGTGAGATTTTTTTGTTTGGCTGAAGTAGAGGTTTTTGCAAAAGTGTCGTTAAGACACAAAACTGTACTTGGAGAAGAACTAGGATGAGATAGATAATATTGTCCTCATCTTTTTAAAACAGAAAGACTTAACACAAGTATTTTTCTACATGATGGAACTAATCATTCTTACTGGCTATCTCTTAGTTTCCCTAATCCCACAGCACTATATTGGAAGCTGGAAAACTCAAGACTGACTGTTGTTCAGACATAGAAATTTGGAGTGCATTTGTAATGAACACCAAAGTCTGACTGAACTTTGCATCATTTTCAATGGGATCTGACTGTGTACAGATGTGACAGATTGTGCCCTGAAACTTTTACTGCAGGTTTTAATTTCTAATACCATTCATGTGCTCATTTGCAAGTCTAGACCTATAATGCTTTGTTAGCTTGAACAGCTGTGGTTTTATGGCCAGACTAGATTTGAATGAAAGTTTAAAGGGTTGTGTGTACTTACTGTGGATGTCCAATTAATCTTCACTCTGAAAGAGCAAGGTTTTTCCCTTTCTTTTGCTACATCACAGTTCTTATGCTTGCTTTGGACTGCAAACCTGGCTTACACTTCAGTTTAACAAGGCTGAGGTACTGCCCTAATAATCCCTAACATGTTTAAACAGATGTTTATAGCTGCTGGCCTACCTAAGCCCTTGCTTTAATTCATGAAGTTACTTGTTAAACCTGAGTAAGACACGGAGTTTCTGGTGATAAAGTGTGATTTTTGTTATATTTGATTGCTGGTATGTGACTGCCAGCACCTAAAGTGTCTCAAACTGTTTGAAAGAAATGACTGGTAGAGATATATGGGTTTTAAATCTCATAGCAACACAGCAAAGTAATCTTATCTTATTCATATTATAGCATGTCTAGAAAAGAGATTAGGACTTCATTGTGCTAAGTACTATGTGTGTTGGAAAAGGCATTTTCTTCTATATCAACAGACTAAACAGAAGAGAAAACTGACATCTCTCCCATTTATTAGGCAAGTAACTGAGACCTGAGGAGTCTAAATAGTTTGCCTACAACCATGCAGCAAACCATAGTTGAGTGGATTGAACACAGCTCTTGACATTGATGGCAAAACCTTAACATAGACCGGTCTGGTTTTCCAATACTTTGCTACAGTTACCCAGTAACTGTACCCAGTTACAGAGTGTTGCTACAGTTTGGATGGCAACACTCTGTG
>WBNM01004367.1:0-10097 GCA_013399055.1 Ramphastos sulfuratus
ACTATCAGGTGGGGGTGACCAGAGTGTTGGGGGTCAGCAGAGGCTGCGGAATCGCGCGACGTGGGGGATCACTAGGTGTGGGGGCATGGACGATGCGAGACAGGGACGAGCAGACACCAACGTGGTGCATCCAAGACCACCCCTCTATTGCAGCAAGTCAGCATGCACTTGCACAGGATGGACTGCCTGGGCACACACTGTGCATTCTCTCTTCGGTTACAGGCAGCCCTTCCCTGAGCTGTTCCCAGGCACACTGATGAAGGCCTTCAGTTAGCAATCAGGCATCCTGTTTTGCTAAGCTAACATCCTTGTTTATACATAACTACCTC
Organism: Ramphastos sulfuratus; assembly: GCA_013399055.1. Classification (NCBI taxonomy): domain Eukaryota; kingdom Metazoa; phylum Chordata; class Aves; order Piciformes; family Ramphastidae; genus Ramphastos; species Ramphastos sulfuratus. The sequence continues at coordinate 330 of WBNM01004367.1, forward strand.
CTTATCTTGAATGATGCCCAGCACAGAGTACTGCTGAGTTGGCAGTCTCATGAGACCCAACAAACCTCGTGGAGGTGTGTACCTGCAAGGGCAATGGGCAGCACACAATCACAGAACACATCTGGTTGGCAGAGACCTTCGAAGTCATCCAGCCCAACCCTCGGCTCTGAAGGGTCAGCACTAAACCTGTGCCCAGACAAGAGGTGAGCTAAAGATGTGTTCTGTGTTAGGTAACATGCAGTGCTCCTCAGACCACCACTCAGGACAGCTCTTGGCATACCCTGCTCAGTGGAAGCTGGCAGCAGCTCTGGGTAAGACAATGGTCCACACTTGAAGTTCTGAATGACCCACAGAGACAGCTTCATGTTTGCTGCACCTCTACTTATGTTTGAGCTAGAATTAACAGTGGGATTCTGATTATTTAGGGCTGTTTCTTACCTGGTCAGAAACGATGTGATGTGCATTTTGGCTTTCAGAACGATGGGAGTCTTGGTTTTAAAACACTATTTTAAGCAAGATGTATGGCAAAGGGATGTGGATCTATACTTTTCTCCACTAACTTCACTCAAGCTTTTATATGCACCCCAAATGTACTGAAGTGCTGAGAATTTACTTTGCTAAAAGGAAAGATTCTTACAAGTGTCACATGGATCACAGAATGGCTTAGGCTGGAAGGGACCTTAGAGTGTGGTCTCAGCAGGGCAGAGCAGAGGGGGAGCAGAGGCTCCCTAGAGCTGCTGGACACACTTCTACTGCACACCAGGATGCACTTGGCCCTCTTGGCCAGAGGGGCACATTGCTGTGCCAGGGATTGCACAACATCTCTGCCAGGCTCCCCTTGTGCACAGAGTGCTTCTGCCTCCCCTTTTTAGCAGATTAATGTCAGGGTTTATCAATTGTATTGACAGAGGAAGTGGTTGCAATGTTCCAAATACCAGAGTCAGACTTCCTGTGTAGAATGGAATTTTGAATTTCATTAATTACTTTATTAGCACAAATTGTTGGAAGAAACATGTGTTCTTGGCTGTTAATTAATAGCTCATTATTATTATACAAATTAACTTGGCAGCACTATGTACCATATATTTGTGGCATAATGAATTACATTAAAGAGAAGCCAAGATGGCAAACACTGAAGTGCATGCATCTATTATCTGCTCCTTACAAATGCATGAGCCTTTCCTAGGGCCTTAAACAGGAATCCTAATGAAAGGCACACTGGAGTGGAAAAGAAAAAAAAAAGGAAAGAGAAAAGAGCAAAGAGCAGAGGAAAGATAAAGAGCAATGCTCATGCAGCTTGGAGTGCTGAGCCCTGCACTGGGGGGCAAGAGCTGCTGCTGCAGTCCCACAGGCATTGTTCCTAAATGTCTTCTCATAAAACCTCCTGCACAGTTGTGGCAGTTTTGAGCCTGACTTGTGAAAGCAGCAGGAGCAACAGGCTCATCTCTACTGCCCTGGGCAGCTGGCCTGGGTAGTAAGCCAGAAATTCAGGGGGCCAAAGGGGAAATCAGCAGAGTCTTACCTGTGCTGGTGCAACACAAAGAAACCCTGCCTTGCCTTGGCATTCTGCTGCTTCTCATTTCCCTTTTCCCTTCTTCCCTTCCCTTTAAACCTTGTCTAGTCCAAACCATCCTCCCACCTTGAATTTTTCCAGGAGTGGAAATGGAGCTTCTGCCATCTCTCTAGGCAACCTGTGCCCAGTTTTGGGCTCCCCAGTTCAATACAGAGAGGGATCTACTGGCAAGAGTGCAGCAGGCCAGGATGCACTTGGCCTTCTGGGCTGCGAGTGCCCACCGATGGCTCACATCCAGCTTCTCACCCACCAGCACCCTCACATTCCCTTCCACAGGGCTGCTGCCAACCTCTGCATCCTCCAGCCTGTCCACCCCAACACACAGTGACTGCAGCTCAAGGTAGTCCTTAGGTTCCCTCCTCCTTTGCAGGGCCAAACCCTCACCGCTTGAGAGAAGAAAGTTTAATCCCTTTCTTCTTTGACTGGCAGATAAATCTAGAATCTTATGCAGTCCCCATCAATATCTCTAATGAGATTAGGTATTCTACCAGTAAGAAGTTAGTCTTTCATAGCAATACCATTTCTAGCACTATTTATTATTCTAATTGTGGCACATTCATAAGAAAATCCATCATTCACTACCTACTGCAGACTCCTAACATTGTCTCAAGAAATCCTCATTTATAATCTTTAAAAACCTGGTTGGGAGCAGAGTAATTTCTGGCTTATTTCTTTAAAAATGTATCCCAACACTATCGAAAATGTTACACAAAAATGTGTGCATTCAGATAGCTATGAGACCTCAGAGTGAGCACTGGAGAAGCAGATCATAGGATGGCTCAGGCTGGAAGGGAGCTCAGAGCTCATCTGCTCCACCCTCCCCACCATGCCCAGGGATACCTCTCAGCTAGACTCATCTGCTCAAGGTCTCATCCAACCTGGCAGGAGGCAGCCACAGCCTCCCTGGGCAGCCTGTGCCGGACTCTCACCATCCTCCCACTGCAGAACTTCTTCCTCAGCTCCAGTCTGACCCTGCTCTGCCTCAGCTTCAGACCATTCCCCCAGTCTTATTTCGTGGGATCCTTCTCCAGCCTTCCTCAAGGTTGTCTGTGTGGTCAGATGCCTGAGACAGCTCTGAGCACAACTGCAGCCAGGAAGAATATTTTTACAGAAAGTGTGTATTGTCTAGTGGAGAGTTTGGCTTATACTGAAAGAAGGAAAAGAAACACCACAGAACACCACAGAATAAAATACTAACTGACCAGGTATCCTTCTAAACCCTACTTGAGACTAACCAGCCAATTTTATGAGGAATCTTCTGGCAATTAACACTTGTTCAAGGCAGAGTGCTCACTGGCTTGCCACAGAACCAGGATCTATAATTACTGTCTCATTCCATATTTTGCACTGCCAGATGGTTTCAGGGAGGGGATACCAGAAGGTGCTGCTGAGTGATATCAACATGATTGCAGTCTATATATCAATAATTATTTATAATATCTTCAATTTCTTAACCAGAGAAAATGAATGAGAGCAGCGGTGCCAGGAGCTCGCTCGGAGCCTTGCAGGTGGAGTGCACAACTTGCACATTTCATAGGCAGCAGCTGAGTTTTGTTTCAGGAAAATGACAGATTGTGCAAAATATCCTCCTTTGGTGTCTGATCATAGCCAAGCTTAGCTGAGATCACAGAGGCAAAACCAAAGCATCGCTTAGGGTGATTCTTATTAGTTACAAAATTCCAGCTATTACACTTATTTTATACAAAAACCCTTCTGCAGAGAACTAATTCTGTTGATATTATGACCCTAACATAATACTAGCTTTTCTTTTCTGTCTTGCTATGTCAGCTGGCATTTGTGAGCCTACAGACAAAAGTAAAAGCTTCATCCTCAAAGAGCATCTCACAATTACCAACCTTCTCTTCTGCAAGAGGCCGAGGGAACAATCTGCCTGATCTCCTGACTTCTCCCCACGACCGGACATTTGAAAAACCAGGATAACTATATAATCAGTCTGGACTGAGCCTTGCAGGGCCGTGTGCCAGATTGCCTTTCAGAATGTTTTGAACATCTTAAGGCCCATTGAAACTTCTTAGAAGTGAAAATGCAGGGAGCTGCTGGAGATGTAACAATTCCATAATCCCGCAGTAATGGCTGCAGCATTCCCCATTGTGCTGCGGCACTTACAAACGCTTTCAACAGTGTTTCTCAGCATTGATCTTGGAGAGCAGAGATGTGTCAGTGTTTTAATATTTGGAGGAGAAAGGGTTAGATGTGAAAATAGGTTTTGCTTTCTGTAGGAAGTGCTTTACTTTTCACTGGCAGCAGAACAGGGCTTTGTGCGTTCCGAAGCGCTGCGCTGGCATTTTGTGGGGGATCTTTTCCAGGTTTGCCGTTCCTCTGAGGTCAGATCTTTCCAGCCTAGGCTCTCTTCACCCACTCTGAGGCACAGCAGCAGTTTCTCTTAAAATATTTGGTTTTCTCTTAACCCCTTGCCCCACAAAACCCTTAAAGTTCTTTTGTAAATTATCACAGGAGCAGGCATAGGAAATTCCATGTAAACATGAGAAAAAAAAATTTCATTGTGAGGGTGACAGAGCCCTGGAGCCCAGGGGGGCTGTGGAGTCTCCTTCTTTGAAGACATTCCAGACCCACCTGGTGCATTCCTGTGTGACCTGCCCTGGGTGATCCTGCTTCAACACGGGAGTTGGACTGGATCACCTTTCAAGGTCCTTTTCAACCCCTAACATTCTATGGTCAGTTATTCCCTGAAAATCATCAAAAGAACCATTTGTATCTTCTCTGAAGCTCCTTACAAGGATTTGTTTTGCCCACCTGTAAAGCAGAGGAACGATCTCACTGCTCCATGTTTATCTAAGTGATTGGACAAGGCTGAGAGTAAAACCCTGGCATCACACTTCATTATGTGCTCAAAGGCAAGGTAGAGATGTGGAATTCCTTCCACCGAAGTGGAAAGGTGCTCGTTAACATCATCCTGGTCTTGCTACACTGCTGCTGCTGCTGTGTAACAGCAGTCCCACTGTATTCCTGCTTTTATTACACCCATCCTTTGGTGGCTGCTGCCAAATAGAAAACTTTTTGCTTAAATCCTGAAATAATAAAATTAAATCACTGAAGCTAGGGACCCTTGCTATCTTTTCTAGCTACAGGTAACATCTCCTACTAGGTGTATACATAAATATGAATGAAATAGGGACCAGTAAAATAAATGGCTTGTGTTACAGCACTTACCAAGCACAGCTCTATATGTTTATAGAATGATAGAATCATAGAATCATTAATTCTGGAGAAGATCTTTAAGATCCTACAGTCTAACCATAACCCAACTACCATGACCACTCAACTATATCCTGAAGTATCACATCGACAGCTTCTTGAGCACCTCCAGAGATGGCAACTCCACCTCCTCCTTGAGCAGCTGTTCCAAAGCCTCACCACTCTCTCAGTATGTCCAGTCTGAACCTTCCCAGGCACAGCTTCAACCCATTTCCTCTTTTACTGCCACTGACTGCTTGGGAGAAGAGCCCAACCCTAGCCTCGCTCCAGCCTCCTTCCAGTGAGCTGTAGAGACCATCCAGAACTGAACACAGTACTACACAAGTACCATACAGCTCATATGTGCTTAAGGCAAAGAAAGGTCACTTGAATATATGTCTACATCAAATCCACATTTACATCATCTCTTGGGTTGTGGGAGCATCTCCACAGCTGGTGAAACAAGCAATCCTGTGTACTTTACCTTGTCCATTAAAGGTGCTCTGTGGTGGGACATATGCTGGGACATACAGCCCCAGGTGGTAAATGGAGCTCATCACTTCTGCCCACAGATCTTTCCAGACTTCTCATTTGATCTTCGACAGGAACCCACAGGCTTCCCATCAGACACTTCAGTAAGATGCTTCAAGACCTGACTTCCTGCCAAAAATGCCCTAACATGCAAGGAAGTGCTAAGCCATGGGAACCCCTCCCCTATGCTCTCCATGGCAGTGTGCTAGCAACAGTGACATCTGTGCCACCGTTCTTCTGAAAGCTCTGCCTGCTGCCCTGTGGCAGTGCCTGCAGCCCACAGAGCAAAGGAGTCACTGCTGTGCAGGCTGGTGTGGGCTGGTAACAATGCAGACAGCGGCGACGCTTGGCAGTGTTCCAGGTGGGGTCTGGCAAGGTCAACACAAAATCTCCCACTTGAGATCTGGGCAGCAGATCCTGGGCAAGAGAACCTGCCCAACAGTATGCACCCTGGTCTCACTGACCACCCCAGAGCACCTGGAGGTGTGAGTCGTGTCTGGCTTCTAGTCAGAGGTCAGCACTGAGCACAAGTGCCCCTTGGGAGAAGTGGGGTACAGCGAGAGGGTCTCGCTGGCAAATGCTTGGGGCAAGCAGGCTACATCTGTTCGCTAGCAGCGTGCCCAACCATCTCCAGTCTCACTTGTCACACACTGTAGTTACCCTGCAGGAGGATGTGTTCTATCAGAACACAGCTGCTTCTGCCCAAGCTCCTGCAGCTCAAAATGCCTTCTTTCTCCCATCCGCGCCAGGCTTGCCACTGCTCCCTGCAGAGATTTATCTCCTCGGAGCTGCCTCGCTCGCTCGTAAAGGGACAATAGTTCTCTCAGAGCTCTGACACCCTAATGGCTACCAGTTGGCCCTTTTCTTCTGCATTTCACAGGAAATTCTCACACCTCTGAGTGTGCCATTTTTCAGTTGAATTTGACTTCCAGTTCACAGACGGAGAGAGACTCCTGATGAAATCTCTCTTTAGAAGACAGTGCAAGAAAACACATTTCTGCCGTCTGACAGGTTAATATTCTACACATTGATTTGTTCATAGCTTTCAGGGTGTAAAGGCAAAGCCCTTCATAAATTGCAGTCAGGTTCTTTGAGAATAATGTAAAGGAGTATTACTAGGAAAAAAAAAAAAGGAAATGACCAAGTTGCTACAGGAGAGGCTCCCACATGTATGGAGAGTAGAAATTAGCCTTATTACTACATTAGCAACTCGGCTCTCAAAGGGTGGGAGCTCACAGCCACTATAAACCACAGCACATTCTGGTTAACTATTTTTTTCTAAAGTACTAATCAGTAGAACACATCTCTGTATTAATTAATCACTCCTCACAAAACCTAGTGTACTTCACAGCAAAGCTCCTAGGAATTCAATCTCTGATTTTCATTCCTTATCTTGACAGCATCAATGGGGTCAACAACACAACTCAAACCTGTCAGGATGGAGTTGTGACACTGGAAACTAAACACAAAGAGATAACAAAACACAGAGGAACCTCTTCAGAAAATTGGAGCAGGGTCCTCACCAGCAACGACACAGCAAATTGTGCCTTTCTGGGAACTTTGTCAACACTCCTGATTTCATTTGCACTCAGGTCTGGGGTTGGTGACTGTGCTGTACACCACCACCCAGTACTGTCAACTTTCTGCAGCCACCTGTTCTGGGTGTTTGTCTGACTTGCTCTGGGTAATGCTCTGCTAAGGCTGTTCACAAAGTTCCCATTCTTTCATTGGCTTAACAGTGATCCCCCACTGGAGCTGTTCAAGTCCAGGCTGGATGAGGCCTTGAGCCACCCGGTCTAGTGGGTCATGTCCCAGAGCACAGCAGGGGTTTGGAACTAGAGGGTCTTTAAGGTCCCTTCCAACCCAAACCATTCTATGGCCCTCTGATAACTTTGAGGCAAACCGCAATCTCTGTTGTCATTTTTTTAATTAATTTTCAGATAATTAGCACATTCCTAGGAAAACTCTGATGAACAACAGCTAAGTAAAGGGTAAAAATTAGTCCTCTGAATCTGGAGCATTAGACTGAGAGATGAGAACCATGCAGGTGTTTGAGCACTGTATTGTTCAAAAGGTCCCTCCACCAACATTACCTCACAGAAGCAGGATCATGGTTGCATGGCTGGGAAAACATTTGGTGGCCACGGAGTTAGACTTCATGTCTTAGGACTGGAAATCTTAAGGCATCCATCTCTTGCTTTTCAGACTCCAGGCCAGCCTAGCAATCAGCTTTCAACAAGAGCTACCTGTTCAGTGAAGCATTAAGGAAAATGCTGAAGTCCAACCAAGCACAGGAGCATACACTGAGCTGTCAAGGAGACATCAGCATATGGCAGAAAATACCTTGCTGCATACTCTTGAACTCTTGTAGAGTGGGTGAGAGCTGTCCAGTACAAAAGGACTTTAAAGAGCACATGTAAGTGAGCTCCTGTGTGGTGATGAGGACCTCTGCATTTCTGCAGAGCAGGATGCTCTGCAGAGTGGCAGCTCAGGTCCATGAAGCATATTTCTCTTGGAGAAGCAGCTGTGCTTGACAGCTGACCAAAGGTAAGCCAAGGCAATTCTTCACACAATCATTCTAACATCTATTAACTCACAATAAATCTTCATATTTTATAGCACAAATCTGTGCTGCTGCCAAACATTAAAGTGTTGTGATTCAGATAAAAGCTGCAACTTCCTGGTTTGATTTAAGGGCATTAAAAGCTATTAAAAGTTGAGGCCAACTTCCATCCAACTTGTGCTGGCTCCACGAAGGTTTGTTCCACTGCTGAAGGAACAACAGGAGAGGAGCTCTTTCGAAGGACTCTGTGAGCAGAGGTTTACTGACTACAAACATGCTGATTTGGAGGGGGGGATTTAGCTGCACTATTTATTATGCCAAAGACAGGAACCATTTAGAGTCTCATCCTCCACCTGTAACAGAATTGCCCTCTCTTAGGCATTCATGATTTCACTCATGTGGCAGAGGAATTTTAATCTGTAAAGCAGGCAATATACAGGACTCAGTACAAATGCTAACATCTTTCCAGCAAGGCAGGATAGCTTTTGCACTATCAGAACCACTTAGATTTGCTAAAAATGAGCTTCATTCTTTTTAACAGCTTTTCTTCTTCTGATCACAGTTTAGTTGTTCTTAGTTTTGTTTCCTCTTCCTTACACCTGTTAACAGGCATGAGAGTCTTATGACAGGCACTGGCAAAACTCTTGCTCTACCTGAAATAAATGTGAATGCTTTTCAACAGGAATGAAGTATTTTCAAGACCCCTCTTTGTACTTAAAAATCAATTCTAATGTAACCTGCTCGTATTCTCATTTGGATAAAACTATTTTACACCATTCTGATATGAAAAGTAAGCCTTAGGGCCACACAAACTAGATGAGAAGTCATAGCCATGCTTAAGTGCTTTGCTGAATCAAGCCTTAATTACTAGACCACTCCTGCTATACCATGGTGCTGTATTACAGCCTTTAATGAACCCATCATAGATGCTTCCAGACAGCTGTACTTGAACTGCACACATTACAAGGTTATAGCTTTAAAAAGTGCAAAGAAATTAGCTTATGTTTCAGTCATGTTAATTGCATAACAATATTAATTAGGTTATTTTAACACAAAAATAAAGAACAAGCCAGTATGTACCTCCTGTCTTTTCATAGATGATCTCAAATACTTGCTAGCACCTTCTGCAACTTCAAAAGCACCTGAAAGTCTGAGTGCAGGCTGCCAGCGTCTCCAAATGTCACACAGACTCCACACTTCCAGCTCAGCCAAGCTCAGTAAAGGAGGATGGACACAAGGAGGGATACTGAGGAATTGTTCAGTACTTGTGCCATAAAGTACCAAACAGACTGAACTGTAGAACTTTACAAAGCTGTGCATGATGAATTGATGTGTGAAATTCTCTTCTCACCTGGAAGGACCTTCCAAGAACAGACTATTTGGGAAGTGGATAGGACTTCTGGCTGGCACCAGCACTGCCAGGCTCTGAAGGGTATCCCCAGCTTCCACCTGAGCAGCTTCTGAGGGTCTCCCCAGCTTCCATCTGAACAGTTTCAGCTACCTATAGAGACCAGGCCAGCAACCAAAAGAACCCCAAAGTTCAGACAGCTGCAGCAAGTCCACTTTGCTCTCTTTCTCCTTTTTCTTTTCCTATCCATGGCAAAACAAGAGAAAGATAAATGCCTGAATTGCAGAGCAGCTTGGGAACTAAAACTGTGTAGCTGTGAGTGAGACAAGTGGGGTACCTGAGAACTAAAACTGTGCAGCTGTGAGTGAGACAAGTGGGGTACCTGGGAGCTAACACTGTGCAGCTGTGAGTGAGACAAGTGGGGTACCTGGGAGCTAACACTGTGCACCTGTGAGTGAGACAAGTGGGGTACCTGGGAGCTAACACTGTGCAGCTGTGAGTGAGACAAGTGGGGTACCTGGGAGCTAACACTGTGCA
>WBNM01004367.1:10137-23110 GCA_013399055.1 Ramphastos sulfuratus
TGTGAGTGAGACAAGTGGGGTACCTGGGAGCTAACACTGTGCACATGTGAGTGAGACAAGTGGGGTACCTGGGAGCTAACACTGTGCACATGTGAGCCAGACAAGTGGGGTACCTGGGAGCTAACACTGTGTACTTGTGAGCTAGACAAGTAGGTTAACTTGATCCCAGGTGAACAGCCTGAGTCCCTAGGAGACAAAGGTGTTCTCCATAAAATCAGGAGTCAGTTGTGCAGTAGTAGGGCTGTGGTAAGGCCCTACAGAACAGGTAGCTTCACTTGCTCGTGTGTGCAAACGCAAGTACACAAACTTGTGTGCACTTAACACGCACAGCAAACATGAGCAATAAATAAAATGAGGTTATTTCTCCTTTCTATTTCTGTTGCTGTTTTGTGGGGGTTTGGTGGGTTGGTTTGTTTGATTTCTTTTTCTTGAGGCTCACGACAGAGAAGAAATTGGAAACATTAGATGAAAACAGAAATAAAAGCCTAGAGGAGCGAAGACTCCACGGGAACCTTGTAGCTTCCTTCCAATACCTGAAGGGATCCCTCAGCAGGCTGCAGAGGGCCTTTACCTAAGAGTGCCTAGCAAGGAGCCTGGGAGGCAGGGTTTGGAGGGAGTGTAGGAGTGCTGCCTGTGGCAATCAGCTGTGACACTTTCTTGAAATAAATTATGCAAGGCACAAGAAATTATACAAGGTGATGAAGACTCATTAGACACATCCTACAACATCCCCAACAGATTTGTTTTAGCTAACATCTTTTTGATCCAAGATGGAGCAATTGAAAAATAATGTAATTTGATATAGGCTTTACCTTCTGGAGCTAAAAAAGACTTTTGATCATCTTTGGTTTTTCTTCCTTTAAACACCAAAGGTTTCGGCTTAGGTTTCCACTTACGGTGGAAGTGCAGGGAAGGGGACGTAGCTGTTCTTGTATTGCTTCAATGCAAGCAGGAAATGTGCTGATGAGGGGGTACCACTCTGCTTCCATCGAGATCTCAGCAACAGAGAAGCAGTCCCCAGTAAACTGAGAGCAAATCCCTCTTTGTCAGGAGTGCTTTGTTTGTTGTCGGCAACAGCCTCAGTCCTTGCTTCCATCTGCACTCCTCATTCTCGTGGGATTCTAGGAGTTAGAGTAAGTGGTCAAAGACAAAACAACAAAGGCCCTGGCTGGAAGTAAACATTGCATAGGGAAGTATTTCTCAGCATGCTAATGTTGAAAGAATTGGTTCCAAAATATCTGCTGAAGGAAATGAAAGATAAGAGAAGTAATGGCAAAGCAAGCAGAGATGCTGTAGGGAATGAGCTGACCCATGGCATGGGCAAAGTTATAAAACAAATGAGCAGATCTTCAGCTGCTGAAAATCAATATAAATCCTTACAAGCTGGAGAGCTCACAAAGTAATTAAAAGGAAGCAAAATGTTGTCCTGCATAAAGCCTAAATTGCAGGGAACTCACTGCACTCTTGAAGCCACTGCTGAAAAAGCTATGCCAGAAAACTTTCTCCATTGGATATTCTCCAGAAAAAGAGGAAGGCAGCCCCATGAGAGCCAATGTGAAATAAACTTTCCTATCTACTAGCTTCATGTCTCAGCGAGGCTGTGGCTGCCTCCTGCCTGGGGCTGTTGCAGGCCAGGCTGGATGAGGCCCTGAGCAGCTGAGGATGGTTGAGAGGTGTCCCTGGGCATGGTGGGGAGGCTGGAACAGATGAACTCTGAGGTCCCATTCCAGGATCCTGGGATCCAGCCTGCACTGCTTTACACTCCCAAGGCTCATCTGCTTTGGGATGGTCTTGTGGATGTGAGCAGAGACCTACTTTCTGTGAGACAGTTGAGTGGGTCTCATCTGCCCCACAGACGCGGCCGGGGTGACCCTCAACTTCATGCTGACCTTAGTTTGTAATGACAAAAGAACACCTCCCTCACAAGTCCCCTTTTCTACAATCATTTTATTCAAAGGAGGGGAAAGGCTCTGCAGGCTCCCTTGGCTGCATGATCATGTGCAGGTTCTGAGACATGAATTGAACTTGCCTGCAGATGACCCCTCTCTGGAAGAGCTCTGCTGTGGCTGCCTTCTGGTGGGCAGAGGGGAGGCAAAAGAAGCTAATTCCTCAATGTTTCCCATGTAATTTGTAAACAGGCTAAATTGCCTCTGTTTTGTCTTCCTGGTTCATAATTCTTCTCTATTTGTATTCAAAGACAATTTTTCACTGTCTTACCAGGGGTGAGATTTTGCCTTCAAATATTTATGAGGGGAAAACACGTATTCCAGAGGAAGGCACTGGTGACTTCACATCGCTTCGCGTGCAACAATGTAATGAAACCATTTGTTAATAATATTAAAATCAGAGCAATCGAACCCAATGATGACTAAAAATGGCCTCAAGCAGAGCTCAGATATTGATTTAGTGGGAACTTGTAGGCCCTTCATTATTAAATCTCTCAACAGTAGCTGAAAACACTTCCTGCTTTGGTGAATTAGCCAGGGCAGGGCAAGCAGGACCAAAAAACACCAACCTGTGAAAAACAGCAAACAAAATACTGACTGGTTTTTCCTAAGGAACTATAATTTAAGTAAAAGATTTATCCTTACACTCTTCTAACTAAGAAAAAGAGAAGTCTAAATAAAAAATTGCAACCTTTAAAGGTCCTTTTCCCAAAGGCAGGCTGGGATTTCCCAGTGGATGTGTTGCAGCAAGCCTGCAGATGTGTTTGCAGTGGCAGAAGATCCAGTGCTGTTTCTTGCCAGCTCCTGTTTGAGCTGCATCACAACCACTGGCTGCTTGCTAGCTTACTGTTGTTAACACCAGAGTTGTGCAGAGAGGTGATCCAGCTTTTAGAGCAAGTGGAAACTAGATCACTGCACTGCACTCTGAGCTATGTGTGCACCTTTTCACCCCAGAGGGGATGTGAGCAAGACTAAAGTCAAGGAATCATTCAGGAGATAAGCACAAGAGATTAACCAATCCATGTTCTTCTTCCAGCTTAGGCTGTGTCTCTCTTATCCTATTTGGTTCGTTTTGCTCTTCCAACGTCCAACCTCTACTGAATTTAGAGCAGACTCCAGGGGGACCTTAGAGCTGCCTTCCCATACCTGAAGGGACTTTTCCTAAGGGTCTCCAGAGACAGGACAAGGGGTTGCCTCTTTCCTGGGGGTGTTCAAGGCCATGTTGGATGAGGCTTTGAGCAGCATTGGCCTTGAGTCTAGTTGAGAGGTGTCTCTGCCCATGGCAGGGAGGTTGGAGTAGATGATCTCCGAGGTCCCTTCCAGCCTGAGCCACTCTAGGATTCTCTGCACCCTGGTAATGTCTTGGCTTGCATCAATATCTCAGAGCAAGGAGTTGCACAGTAAAAAACTGAATGTGGATTGAAAGAATATTCATGTCTCACTGCTTTGCATTTGTTCTATTCCTGTTTCAATGGGAGGTTTTGCCTATTACTGTTAGAAGAAATGACCATTCCACTTCCACCTCCAGATTTATCATAGAATCATAGAATGGTTTAGGTTGGAAGGAACCTCAAAGCTCATCCAGTTCCAACCCCCTGCCATAGGCAGGGACACCTCCCACTAGCACAGGCCACTCAAGGCCTCATCCAGCCTGGCCTTGAACACCTCCAGGGAGGATGTGGAGCACAGAAGCACCCAATGTGATCGAAGATTGGGTGATTCTGTGCTCCCCAACCTTCCTGGGCAACCTGTGCCAGTGTCTCACCACCCTCACTGGAAAGAACTTCCTCCTAACAGCTTCCTACACTATGGATTACTTTGTGCATCTTCCTCCTGTTTCCCCTTCCTCGTCTTCTGTGCAAAGCACACAAAGCAGATTGGAGAGTTTCAATTTCCATCAGCTTTTCCAAAGCACTCATAGGGAATTATTGTTGGTCATTTCCAGCTGCAGTCCTTTCTGCCACAGTCTTAGGGAATCCTTTATAGTGTTGTGCACACATCTGACAGAGGCAGAAATGAACAACTGTGTTTCTGAAGCATTTTCCATCAGTTCCTTAATTAAAACTGAGCTCTATGTAGCCCTTTCAGTTGATTAGATGTTATTCATGTTTTAATATCTTCCTACAGCATATCTCTCAAAAATTTTCTTGAGGATCCAAAGAGAAGCATGACAATAAAGGGGCTATTTACATACTGCTGTTAAATATTGAACACATTCTTATTTGCTTTGTCAGTTTGATTAAACTGTGGTTGTCATCTGTCTGCCAGACAGCAAACCCTGCTATCCTAACTTGAAAAATATGCTCATCCTAAGTGGACAAATAATGTTTCTCCCTAAATCATTTAGAGCCTGATTCTTAGAGCCCAGAGCTGAGGAGTGAGTGCTTGCAATCATCCTCAGGTGTCTGCTCTTCTTTTGGGGGAAAAGATGTTTTTTAATGGAAGAAAATCACAAAGCAGTTTCACATTCTACTGAGGAAATAAAATTGATGGGTGCTCTGGCAGGCTGTATCTGAAGAGCTGAAGAAATAGGGGCAGCAGCAGCAGCAGACTGATTTCAGAATGTATGTTAAATACTAATTTGTGTCAGGATATTTTATCTCCTCCTTCTCCTGCTCCCCATAATCTTTTTTTCACAGCACGCTCACACAGCAGAAGATAATAATTAGGCTACTGTGCATTGTCTGTCTCTGGCACACATTAGAAAATGATGACATAAGACTGTGGAAGGGCCAAATTAACTTTCAGAAACTCAGGGTTTGCACTCTTTTTTTTTTTAAGGTCAAGCAGGCTGGACAGAGCACAGTAACTTTTATTTTACAAAGGATTCAGAAGTTTGGAAATTTGTTTACTAATCAATTCAAAACAGATTTTTTTTTCCTCTGTGAAAAGGAAAAATGATACTAAAAATACTTTTTAAAAATCAGTCCATTCTGATAACTTGCAAATAAATATTTTGTGGTGTATTGAAAGTGAGGCAGGAACTCTCAGCAGAGAGGTTTACCAGCTGGTGTCCTCAGAACTTCTCAGCTGCAGCATTTTTAACTCAAGTGCTCTCAGATAAGTGTTAGAAGTCCTGGGATTTCCATCTCAGCTTAAGCTTTTCTGGAAAAATATTTCAGGATAATAAGTCATGGAGATCCAGGGAGGAATAGAACAAAGTCTGTCTGAGGAGAGGTGAAACTGGCTTATTGATTTTCTCCCCCAAAGGTTACTTTATCAAACAGTACTTGGTGTTGGGGCATGGTTTCCCAGCTCTGAACAGAGTGGCAGTGCCTTTTTAAGGACATCAGAGAATCATAGAATGGTAAAGTTGGAAAGGACCTCAGAGCTCATCCAGTTCCAACCCCCTGCCATAGGCAGGGACACCTCCCACTAGTACAGGTCACTCAAGGCCTCCTCCAACNCCTGGCCTTTGACACCCCTGGGGAGGAGGTGATTTTACAACCTCTCAATACCAGAAGGAAAAGATGAAAATGAAATAGGCCTTTGCAAAGTGTGAACCATGGCAGTGACTCAGCCTCGTGGATGCTCTTCCTGGCTTCCATGATGATAGACGAGTGCTTGTGTTTGGTGCTTAGTAGTGGAGAAGACAGGGTGAAGACGGTGGGTGAGTAGTTTAGGCTCTCCAAGGGTAACACCATGCCTGTAGTACTTGTCAAAGACACAAAATGTGCTGTGCTGTGGCAACCTGAAATGTATTTTGCCCTTGACTGTAGCAATGGGTGTTGACACCCAGCTGTTAGAACATGATTTATTTGGACCCTGATTTCAGTGATGAGCACAGAAGCATCTTCTTTTGTTCCTCCTTTTCTCTTTGTATCTCATTTTTAAGTATTATAGATAATAACCAAACAAGATGCCAAACTCTTAGCTCATTGTCTGTGTTCATTGTTCCATAATTACATATGAAAGCTAAATTCATGGTTAGAGACTGCAGTGCTCTGTTATCAGCACAACAAAACACAGGAGGGAGATTTATAGCATGTGTAGTGTTACAAATTGGACAAGAAAAGAAGTAGAAATAGCTTAGAGTGGGACTAGATATTAAGAGTACAGCTATTCTTTCACAGCCAGACTGTTGTGCAGGGCTATCCAGCATAGTCCAAAGCCACCACCCACAGTGCTTCAGGTACTTGCACGTTTGTCATATGTTCACGCTCCTTTTTTCTCTCCTGAGAGAGGTATGAGCAGTGCATGTTTTGTTTCTGCATTTTAATTGCCTTAGGGAAAGAATCTGCCATAGACACAAAAACATTTGAATTCATCTTTCTCCAACTGTTGTTGGAAAAGAAACTATCATGTTTGCACAATGAGGGGCAGACTTGGCAACTGTCAGAGCAACGGTGCCTTCCCGCGGCTCACACAGCGCCTCAGTCCATTAATGACCTGAGCTCCGTGCAGCAGTGCCCTTGCAAAACTTCTGTCGCTGGCAAATGTTGAAGCACAAACACCCTCCAAACAAATCTGGTCTAGATTAACTTAATTATCTAAAGCTTCTAGGAGCTTGAGGATTTCTAATGAAGCATTTACAAAAGCAGAGGACTAAGCGAAAAACGAACACATCTTCCAGTCCGAGTGGTAACCAAGCTGTGGTCACCCAAGTCTCCTGTCAGTATGGCTGGGAAGGACAGCCTGTAACATGCATTACAGGCAGACTGCTACTTGCTTTTTACCACAGTCAATAATAAGTCCCAGGGTCAAATCCTGGTTCCCTGAAGTCAAGGAGTGTTTTCATATATATAATTTAATGGTCACAATCAATCTTTTCCAGTCTCTGCCTCATCACTCACAGCCTTCTGTTCAATGCCTGTGCCAATTCCATTGGATTTAGTGAAAGGACTTCTGTTTTCTTACTCAACTGAACTAGGTGCTGGTATCAGATAACTTCCCCAGTATCTGTGCTGCCCCTCTGTGTTGGCCAAGTCTACACACATGCTGTATGCCCTTGCCTCTGTTTATCCATTGCCTCTGCACCTGGCGATGCCCGGAGAGCCACCGCGCTGCAGCGTCTTACATACAAGATGGGCAGGCTGTGGCACATTCACAGCCAACATCAGTGTCATGAATGGGGATCATAACTGACAGAGGGAATGTAAATAAAGAATTGTATTTCTCTTCCTTGCAATACGATGGGAAGCAGCATAATAACAGAAGACTTGTCTGTGTATCTGACATGTGCAACCAAAACAAGAGTCTCTCAGTTAAGCACTTCCCTATCACATGATGTGATAAAATGATGTTGCCTCTTTTTTTCTCCTACATGAGAACATTACAAATGCCGTACTTCCAGATATGTAACCTATGCCTCAATAATTCTCTTTCCTCAAACACCTTAGTCTGTGAACATATATAAAAATAAATTCTGCAAGATCAGGTTGTTGTGCTCTCATAACCCTTGTAAAGTTCTGGGCAAATAGCTCTAAATAAAAAGAGCAGGGACAAGGAAGCTAAAGTTATGAGATAAGAGGTAAGGAATTTGTTAAGGAGTGTTATTTGGAATAAACCTTCCAAGGTAATGGTTCCCTCCTTAGTCCACACCTGAGAGCAGAGAAGCAGGTTAACCTACAGGGCATTAGCAATAACCAGTGGTGGAGGGGAGGTTGTGCTGGACCTGCTGGACCATTGGAGGGCTTTCTGTATTGCAGGGAGACTGATGGGATGGTGTCATGGACTGATGATATTTGGTGGAAGAAAAAGCACTCCCTGAATTGGTCTCTATCATGCTGCCTGAATTCTCACTGTCTCCCTAACAGTCCTGCCCTACCTTTGTGAATGACAGAGGCCATTAGCTGGGCAATTCATTACCATAATTAAGGAGACTGCGTAATAGGCCAAAGTCTATGTTGTTCAGCAGGTCTAATTACCTAAGTATTTGGCATCCCCCAGAAATTCACAGTATGTGCCAAAAGATGCAGGATGTCCTGATGGTCATTTTTTACATTTATAGCAGAGCCTTTTGACCAGGGCAAGGGGCAATGGTTCCAAAGTAAAAGAGGGCAGGGTTAGACAAGATATAAAGAAGACAATGTTCATGATGAGGGTGGTGGAACACTGGAATGGGTTGCCCAGAGAGCTGGTAGATGCCCCACCACTGGAAACACCCAGGGGCATGTTGGACAGGGCTCTGAGCAGCCTGATCTTGTTGAAGATGTCCCTGCTTGCTGCAGTAGGTGGGATGGAATAAAGGATCTTTAAAGGACTCTTCCAGCCCAATCTGTTTTATGATTCTATAATTATATCAGTTTATCAAATTGCTTTAAACCACACACCCAGCCCTCACCAAACCAACCTGCATGAAACTCCTGCTCCTGTACTCAGGATTCAACTTCTGTCCTGGTGCTTGTGAATATTTATACAAACAAATCCACCTGAGTTATATTTGTCTGCGTCTTTCATGGCACAGCTGAGGCTGAAGGAAGCAGAACAAAATATTTAGGTCTGACAAATCCAAAGTCAAAATATGTTTATTTATCTTAAACAAATGTATTATTCTAAGCAATCTCCTTATTTTGACATTGAACTGCTTCAAATGAGGTATGTTGAACTCTCTGGATATGCCTGCACTGGCCTCTTCTCAAGGCGATACCAGAATACAAAATCATTTGTGCTACCACAGAGCTTTGCCAGCACCTGGGCCACTCTTGTGTCCAAACACCTGACTCCAGCTCTGTTTCACAACCCTCTGTGCTGTTGCTCATCCTCAGATTGAAGGTGTTTATAACAAAAACCACTTTGCATTTCTATATTGAGATCTAGTGATCTCAAATTCAGTAAAACACTAATTAAACCTCGGAAGTTGGATGAAGCTAAACACACTCTAACGAATGTTTCCTTTATTTCACACAGATATGGATAGGTCTATTCAGGCTAATAGTTTAGAGTTTTTTTCCTTCATTCAATTCTTGGATAAACTCTTTTTGGGTTCTATAAATGCCTCAGTCACTATGGAACCGCACAAAAGAAACATTAAGAGCAGAAGGAAAGTTTGGTTTCTTTTCTTTCAATCACCTCCTTCACATGCTCAGCTTTCCGAGCTCCATCTAAGTCCTTTTACTCTTTCTGTATCAGTTAGAAACATGCCTGCCCTTTGTCTTTTTTATCCACAGCACTGAAGAAGGAAATCAGAAAGGAATAACTCTTACACAAGCCACTCCAGCCCAGATTTCACTCGGGAGGTTTATGGCAAGAAGTGCCCATCCAGAGCAAAGTCTCGTGTGCATGGAAGTCTGCAAGCTGTTACAAGTCAGATTGTCTTCTCTTCCAAAGGAAAAGCATGGATATTCAGAAATATAATTTAAATGACTTAGAAAAGCTTATACATTTTTTCACTGACTGTGAAGGAATGATTCAGTAAGTGCTCATATGGAGCTCCCAGCAAAAGACATAGTTCAAATGTCCAGTCCAGAGGGGAACAGACATCAGAATGCCTGGAATTGTTCATGCCTGCAAGTGGAGGCCCTATGCAGAAATCAGGCTCTTCTCAGGTGCAGAGCTCAAAACATCGCATCTATGTTGTGGGTATCAACCAGTTCCTATTTTGATATCTAGTTTTGGGGAAGCTGGCTTGGGTTTATTTTTCTTCTGTAAACCTAAGCCAAATTATTTCAGTTAGAGACAAAAATTTGCCTGAAAGTCTGCACTGGTAGTTTGAAAAGAGTCTCAAAAGGACATGGGGGAAAGGTTTTGCAAGGTCAGAGAAGCTCCAGGTCACCTCTGCTGCCTCAGCTTGTGCCAATTCACCGAGTACGGCACTCTACAGCCTCTGTTTGCTCTGCTCAGAGGCAGTTAGGAGATAAGACACTGGCTGGGATACTGAAGGTGATCCTCAGGCTGATTGATAGAGATCAGGAAGGCTTAGCTCAGGGACTCCAGCCAGCTTTAAGTGACAGAAATGCTCTCAACATTATCCACTCAACACAATCCTTTAAAGGAATGTAGTTGTTTTGCTCTATACAGGAGGAGAACTTACACCTAAAGCTGTGTGGGTTTCCCTATTGTCTGTCATGAATATGTTGGGATACTAAACATAAGCAACAAAAATTAGTTCAGTTTTAAAACAGGCAAGTCCAGGCTACTGGAGGACAATGGGATCAGATCCTAACAGAAAACTAAAGCAGCTAACCTGGGCTCTCAGCTCTTCTCTTTAAGGATCTCAGGCAGGGTGAAGTTTGACATTTAGGACAGAGAGAAATAAAAGCAAGATATTCCACTGGCATACTCAGGGAACAGGACCAATTAAAACATGTCTTTATTACTGTTCTATATATATATGCACATACACACTTGATAGAGATCTCAGGCTGGAAAGGGCTGAAGAAGGAGGGAAAATAGAAGGATGTTATGGGGGGAAGTTAAACGTAACCGGTACTGGGAGGAAGAGGGAGGCTGTGGTACCTTTGCAGATAGCCAAAGGTAAAGGCAATCTTTTCACAAGCCTCACTGCTTTGGTGTGGGTAAAGTGAAAGCTGAGTTGCCCCTTCCAATTACTGCTTTGTCTTGCTTCAGGTGTTTTAATGGATGTGAGGTCATCATTTGCCTACAAGAAAGGCAAACGTTTTTGAAGTAGATAGTAAACAGGATCTGAGAAAAGACAGGGCTGTGGTTGGTAACTGCCACATCAGTGGAGATACCACTGCTCAGAGGCATCTGCCTCAAACCCCAGATCTCTTGTCAGCACCTGTGTGGTGATACAGCCTGGGCTGTGAAGTGCTGCACAGCTCTGCCAGTCCCTCCAAGTGTAGTGACTGAAGCATGTAATGACAATGCACCCAGGGGTGAGAGCTTGGATGGGATGAGTCACTCAGCTCCTTCTCTTCATCTGCATGTACAGCACAAGGCAGGGCCTTGCCATGTGCCCACTGCCTTCTGAGTCTGCTCTGTGAACGTGCACTAGGCACAGGCACAGTCTTCATTATGTCTGTATCCAAAACCTGTGCTCAGCCCAGCAGAGCTCACTGCAGGGAGGACAAAAGTCCTATTTGCATATCTCCACTTTGCCACAGATTTCTCTTCTTCCTTTGGGCTCTTCTCTCTTTTCTTCTCCCTTGCACAGACCTGGTGTCTGTTCTTCTTTCCAGCAAGCCATCCTCATCCACAGCTCACCACAGCTCTTCTTAACATGTCCTAGCCTGGTTGAACAGAGGCTTGCAGGGGCCTGTTGTCCCCTCCTGTTCCTGGGCACACAGTACAAGTAAGCTGTGCTGAGGCGTCTGAACTGGACCTGGATCATCCTCTGGGCTCTTCTTTCAAGCAGGAAACTGGACTAGGTCTGTGTCCTGGTTGAACATGCATTGAAGGAATCCATAAACAGCATCAAATGCAAATTCCAGGATTTGGGTTTGGATTTCTGGGGGTTGTGGGTGAGGTTTTTGGGGATTTTGGTTTGATTTGGTTGGTTGGCTGGTTTGGTTTGATTTTTCTGACTCTAATAACAATGGATAAATATTTCAATTTCTACTACAGTTTAGGGTCACCAAAGAGCTGCCTTTCATTTATTACTCATATTGCTAGAGGTCAGCTCTAGCCAGAGAGGAATGAGATGTAAAAAGGACCTCTGTTTTTCTCATGAAAGTTCACTGCTTGATTAATGCTGAAATATCTTAGAATTTGTCATTATCAGCCTTTTCATTCTCATTTCCACAACACAGGGGGCTTCACACCCTCTTGAAGTGGTTCCCTTTTGTTCTAAGATCATTTCAGAAGTGCACATGGCATCACCACATTGTCTAATTGCTGCAACTAATTTTTCCAGTCTGTTTGAGTCTTCCTGTCAAGACGACAAGCTGTTTTATTTCTTTCCTTTTGAGGATGTTGTATCATGAGGAGAAAAACATCAGGCATAATGAGACAGAATTATGTTGTAAATCCTCAGAGGGGAAGATATGTTCTGAAAATTCTTGGCACAGAACTTTGGAGAATGATCTCGTTGGTGAGTGGCAAGAGACAGAAAAGTGAAGTGGCACAGTGTAAACGACAGCCTACGCCGAGGGCCAGTAAGCAGAAAAAACCTTAGCCCTGACTGCTCAGGAATCAGCCCCTGCACGTTTCTCCTGTGTTTCATGCAAATGTCTTTACATTCTGGCATGTCTGGTTTCATTTGGCAGTATCCAGAGCAGGATCACAGCCCATGCTCTGTTTGCCTTGTTCCGTGGTTGTATGTTCCCCAACACAGGATTCTCCTCACCTGGAACCAGTTTGCCCAAAATGTATTTCAGCACCTGGCAGTTCCAGCTGGGGTCTGTGACAAGGAGTCTACATGGATTTAGTCCACCCTTGCTTGCTTTTGGTGAGTCCACATATTTCTTAAAACAGTGCAAAGGAATTGAGGTGTGACGCCTTGGCTGCAGGAGGAGTTTGTTCTTTCCTGTGGCAGGGAGTTAATTGTGGGTGCAGGAACCAAAGCTACTCCCTACAGAACCTTCCAGACACAAAGCTGTGTCAAAGAAGCAAAGAAAGCAGAGAGTGTCCAGAACCTGCAAGTCTACAACTTGTCAGAAGACTAAGAGAGAAACACACAGACAGGTCTCAGAGGTGCCAGGGAAAAGCTGTCTCAGCTATCAGACTGTGGAAGTGGCTGCAACACAGAAGGTGCTGTTGTGAGTGAAACTAAACCTGGCAGAGGGAAAGCCCCCTGGATGGGCTGGGCAGGGAAAGATGGCTTTGTAACACATTTTCAGCTCTGATTTTATCTTTTCTGTGAGCCCACGCTTTGAAATATTCTAGTTTATGGCCTAATAAATGAAGCTTTTGAGTGATAGTAGGGCTGGCTGTGTTTTCTCTGATGGAGTCCCCAGAAGGAAAAGCCTGAGCTAAATCTTTGCCACTTTTGGCATCTACCCCATAATTACATGTGGGTCTTCTGGAAGAGTCAGTATTTGTGTCACTCATTACCTAGAGTAAGCTTTAAAAACTCTTCTTGGTCTGAGAATGGTTCAGTTGAGGGCAGTTACTACCTCCTGTCACTGTTCAGCTTCAGCAGCATTTGATGGAATATGTCTAATGGGATCTATCTAACGGTGAGGCTG
>WBNM01004370.1:0-45475 GCA_013399055.1 Ramphastos sulfuratus
AAGCAGAAAGCACGCTGGGCAGAGATTTATTTTCTCCTTTGTGTTTCCTTCCGACCCAGCCCCGCGGCTCTCACCGGCTCCTCTCGCGAGAGAACGCGCGAAGCCTGGGCGGTGGCGCAGCCTCCGCGGGCTATTGAGGCACCGCTAGGGGGCGGCAGGCAGCAGAGCGTGGCGCGCCACGAGGGGCTCGGCGCCGCCGTTTGCGCGGCAATTGCAGCAGGTGAAGGAAGCGCCTGGCTGGAGGTCAGCCCCTTGCAGGGGCCATGGTGTCTAGTCGGCGAATGACTGTGGCCGCAGCGCCTGCTGGCCCCCGCCTGGCTGGTGCAGCTGCCCAGGCTCAGCTCGAGGGAAAGCGTGCACCCGGGCGAGCATCGCGCTGCGCAGCAGTGCAAGCAGTGCGGGAGAGCGGCACGCAGTTCACTTGCGGGAGATGTAGCCAGCTACGGGAGCTCGTCCGCTCCGAAACAGAACTCCAAGAGCAGGTGAGCAGGCTGAGAAGCATCGGGGAGTGTGAGGCAGAGAGGTGGAGCCACACCTGCGTTCCCCAAAGCTGACTCAACCATCAGCTGGATCTCACACTAAGCGAGGGTGAACGGAAGCAGGTCCCTGCACGGTGAAGCAGGTCACCTATAGGCGAAAGCTAACTGTAGGACGTTGAGCAAGGCCAGGTGTCAGGTCCTCCACCTGGGTCACAGCAACCCCATTGTAAGCTACAGACCTGGGGATGTGTGGTTGGAAAGCTGCAACTCTGAGTGGGACCTGGGGGTTCTTGTTGGCAGTCAATTAAATACGAGTCAGCAGTGTGCCCAGGAAGGCCAACGATGTCCTGGTTTGTGTTAGAAGCGCGGTGGCCAGCAGAACAGGGAGGTGATCATCTGCCTATACTCTGCACTGGTGAGGCTACACCTCAAGTATTGTGTTCAGTTCTGGGTCCCTCGCCCCAGGAAGGACATTGAGTAGCTGCAGTGTGTTCAGAGAAGGGTAAGGAGGCTTGCAAAGGGCCTGGAGTTCCTGGCTTAGGAGGAGTGTCTGAGAGAGCTGGAGTTGCTCAGTCTGGAGAAGAGGAGGCTGAGGAGAGACCTCATTGCTCAATTACATGAAGGGCTGGAGTGAGGAGGGGGCAGTCTCTTCTGCTTGGTGTCAAGCAACAGGACCAGAGGAAATGGTTTCAAGCTGTGCCAGTGGAGGTTCAGGCTGGATGCTAGGAAATACTTCTTCACAGAGAGGGTTCTCAGTCGTCGGAATGGTCTGCCCAGGTAGTGCTGGAGTCACCATCCCTGGAGGTGTTCAAGCAGCCTGTGGACCTGGCGCTTAGGGACATGGTTTAGTGTTGACCCTGCAGTGCAGGGGCAAGGGTTGGACTGGATGAGCTTGGAGGTCTCTTCCAACCAGGTGTTTCTGTGATTCCCCATGCAGCACAGTCTGGGGGAAGGGGCAGTGTTGGATATGGGGAGTAGCCTGGGCAGAGCTGCTGCACTAG
This sequence comes from Ramphastos sulfuratus, assembly GCA_013399055.1. Classification (NCBI taxonomy): domain Eukaryota; kingdom Metazoa; phylum Chordata; class Aves; order Piciformes; family Ramphastidae; genus Ramphastos; species Ramphastos sulfuratus. Next base: position 1,481 of record WBNM01004370.1, read on the forward strand.
GAGGGCTGTGGTAATGTCAGAGACATTAATGTCAGAGAGCAGGACTGAGCCCACCCAAAGGTTTGTAAGGTCGGTGGAGTTCCCCCGAAGAGCAGCATTTTCTGCTTATGATGCTTGTATACTTGCTATGTAGCTTATTTTTCCTCAAATGATTTTTAACATAATAGCTGCCATGGGTGTTGTCTTGACAAAGTATCACACTGTGTCAGAGCTACTGAAGCTGCTGTCCAACGACACTCTGGATACTGGAGAGAAAATCAGTATTATTCTAGCAATTGGACACTGTACTGAAGGTTGTGGTAAGATTTTTTTTTTTTTTTTAATGTTCCGTTTTTTTCTTTCTATCAGTTTCTACAAGGAACTCATACGCTAACTACTTCATCAAGACTGGAACAGGAGGGAAATTTGAATAATGCAATAAAATGCAGAGAAATGATCACTATAATAGTCTATCTTTAAATGTTAAAACCTTTTAACAATATCTTTAAGAGCTTATAAAAAGTAGACTGTTATGCTGGGCTTGTGTATTACAGGGCAAAATTCATTCACACCTGAGATCTCCTCCAATGCTTACATCCCAAATAAGTCTTTTTGAGCTCTGTTTTAATGGCCCTTGCTATATGCAGCTTCTGTTCACTGTTTCCATGGCTGTTAGTCTTTTTAACAGCACTGGTTTTGAAGTAACAGAAGCAGTAGTTAACTCTGAAATGGCTTTGCCAGACTCCTCAGGACTTTCCGAGCAAATCTGGTGAAAATGTAACACTGAAGTTGATGTTTTGTGGTTGTGTAGGCAATCAGCATGGGAAGTTGTGTGATCATTGCACTGTTTCTCTTTCTCATGTATCTTCAGAAACAAAAAGGTATTATGTTAAAAAATCCTTGTTGATTATCATCCTCTAAATGTCAGTAACAAGTTCAATAGATCATAAATCTGATCTTTTCAATTAATGAAGAATTATTTGCACCAAAGCTCAGTGGAAAAGGGCTTTCAAGGAGAAACCTGATTAATCCAGTGGAATAGGAGCCCTTAAAGTGTCACAACTGACAAAATAATCAGAATTCATCTTTTGATACCTTTATTTTATCAAGTATAGATGAGAACTCTTTAGAACGTGGTCAGATACAGATAGGTACTGCAAACGAGTTCACAGTAAAAAATGCAGCTAATTGCATAGTTAATGAGGAGGAACAGATTAGCTAGACCAGGATGAAACTGCTAATTATAATTAGCAGAACTCTAATAAAAATTTCAAGGTTCTCGTATTTGTACATCTCAAGGCTTACATGAATGGAGCATGTATACTTTAGAAGTCATCATTCAAATATTTTAGGTGACAATGAAATTAGCTTGGAGCTCTGTCATATAATTTGTCTCAGTCCTCCTTCAGTTGTCTGACAAGAGCTCGGAGCTGCGGTGAACCCATGCTGTGTGGTCTGGAACGCTTCTGCTTCGACCTGGGCAGGAGGTCATTGCATGCTTGGATCCCTAGTGGAGATCTCTGGTTTTTCAGGATTTCCTGAAAGTTACTATCATGAGTTTCTAAAAGCACTGTAAGATTAAGTGTGTATGAAGCTGAAACCAATCTCTTTTCCTTTACAACGCCCTATTTTAGAACAAAACCAATGTGAACTGCTCCAGAACAATGGTCTGCCACTTATGATTCAGGTATTAACGGAGTCTCAGGATGAGGAACTTAACAAAGCTGCCACTTTTGTGCTGCAAAACTGCAAACGAATGAGTAAGCTTTTTGTTAAACCTTTAAACGTTGCAGAGCTGTCTCAGTCTTTAAGTTCTGTTGACTTGCTAAAGGATTTTAACTGTAGCAGCTTTGTAATTCTCTGTACTGCAGGAGATGGTTGTTTTTAACAGAGATGTAATAATTCTCTGTACTGCAGGAGATGGTTGTTTTTAACAGAGATGTAATAATTCTCTGTACTGCAGGAGATGGTTGTTTTTAACAGAGATGTAATAATTCTCTGTACTGCAGGAGATGGTTGTTTTTAACAGGGAAGTCACTTATTTGGCGGCATGGGACAGCATTTGGGCAGAAACAAACTCAAATTTCAGTAATGCATTCCTGCAACCTCTATTTGTAAGACTATTTCTTAGATGCTTTTCTGCCTATAAATTATTTGTGAAATACTGACATTGTCCTTTGACATGCAATTGCCACTCAGATCCTGGGTATGTACCATAGTGTAAGAGACTAAACCAGCAGAAAATCAAACATTTGATCACCATGACTACAATTAGTTTGCAATATTACAAAATGTTGATCTTTATTTTTAAAGTAGGGTACGTTTTGCAGTATGCTGTTGCAAGTTTTCTTTGTAATTGACTGTATAATACTATGAGTGAAACAGAAAGACAGTTTGTGCTTTAATCTCTGAAGCACTTGGTTAGTGAAAACCATTTCCATTGTTGTCCTGAAAACGTAACCAGGAGTTTTGTTTAAGACAGAGGGGCTGTGGTCGTCTTTTCTCGTGAAAGTATTTGTTGACAACTTGTGGAATGTTAACATTGTTTTATATTTTATAAAGCTGAGCAGTTGTTCCTGAAAACAAACAATAACTCACTAAATGTGAACAATGCAGAGGAGCCGGAGGTGCAAGTCAGAAAAGGAAGTCTACAAGACTACTGGACTAAAGCAACAGAAATCCTACACAGAATAAGCTTGCTTGAAAAAGAACATGATGAGGTTGGCTCACTTACCACAGTAGGGCAAAACTAAGGAAATCTTTCCAGAGTTTATGGAGAAAGAGAAAGGAAATGCTTTATATACTGAAGCGTTGGATGTGCCCCATCCAACTACAGCCTGCAGCTGTTACTTTGTCATGAAAAGTTAGAAGTATGCAGGGCAAGCAGAGAATGCAGGCATCTGCATTTTTATGAAGCACTTTAGTTCATTATAAACCAGTATTTTCTAGAACACTGAGATCATTTAGGTTGGAGAAGCAAGAGCTGGATTTATTTTTCCTTGCTGATCATTTGAACTATCTGCACTCACAAAATGCTTGTGATGCACACCTGTGATGGGATGGATGAGAATGGAAAGTGTGAGGGGAAACTGCAGTAAAGTTGGTTCATGTTCTCCTTGTGCTGTGTAACTGCTTCCTGTCTTTGGGTGTGGAGCAGCAAGTTTCTCCCTTATTTAACTGACTCCTAAGTAAATCTTTTAATTTCTAGAAGTGTCTTGTAGCAAATCCATTGTTTCAGCCTGGGATTATCACTTAACTACCCCTTCAGCAGCAGAGCTGTCTCGTTGGCTCTCAGCTCTGTCAGGGGGTTTTGAAGCTTCACTGGAACTTACTGTGAGAGACAGAGCTCATGTAGTCCCTAACTTGTATTTTTCAATACAGGAAAGAGTGCAAGGAGCAGTATTTGTAGACAGATTGTCAGAAGCCAATACTGGAGCATCAAAATGCCATCAAGTGAATCCTGATGATCCCAAAACTCAAATGAAAAGAATACAGAAACAAGTACATTGTCCTCAGCTGGCCTCTAAGTCGGGTGGTCAGCTGCCTGCTTCACCTGTGAATTCATTGCCACTGAAAAATGAAAGAGTGAACACCCTGGGTTCAGTAAATGTTCCTGCTAGACAGTGTGGATGGAGTAACACTCCTTGTGCAGCTCATAAACAGCAAACAGAAAGTCTACTTCCAAGTCACATTGTTAATGAAAATACTGCTTGTGTGAAAACCCAGTCTGTTCTTCAAGTAAGGTAAGTAGCTTACACCTAAGCAGAAGCACCAAGTTGCTTTTCTTCAGTGGCTTTTATATTTAATGTCAGCCTTTTAAATGAGCTGTTACTGTGTCTTTTTCTCCTAGTGAAAAGACATAGCTCACTAGGGAATATTCCGTGCAAGTGTTGTTGCCATCCCACAGAGCCAAGCTTTATAGGCATTCTGAATGGCAGGCTCCTGATGGCTTCTGTAGAGAGCCTCTTACAGGCCATGGTCTACTGCCTTCAGCATGGTGAAGTTTTGCCTCACAATTCTCACTGATCCAGCAGACCAAGTTGTGCCCCATCGGTTTGGATGAAAGGGCAAAGTTTTCTGTAATGTGCACTTACTATGAGGGTAGTAGTGGCACAGCTGCTCTGTGAAGAAATGAAGTTGAACTGCTTCCAAACTAGAGAAAAACATTCCCTTGCTTTGTCCCCCTTGCATCCAGTTGCTTCCTTGCATGGGAAGAGAAAGAGCCTTGTTATGTCATTCACTGCTCTCATGCTCCTTGCTTTCACACACATTCTTACTTTCCTCTCTTGTTTCTTGCAGTTGTCTTTTCACTAAAAAAAAATTACAGGAAACCTACAAGGATAAATATAGATTCCATCATCTTGAATTTAGATCTGGAACATTCCTCAAGACAGGCAATGAGAGAGTATGAACAAAACTACATCTCTCCTTTTTTTGAGTTCCACATTTCTCTTTGCTTTTTTCCTGTGGCTGGCAGGACCCTGCTCCTGGGCAGTTTTCTTGCACACATTGTATTGTAACTTTGCAGCTACCACAGAAAATACCAAGCATGTATTTTGTGGTACATTCAGGTAATCTTTGGTTTGCTACTGATCAGCATAGCTTCACGCATCCTCTTTGTTGTTCCAGCCTCTGAAGCACAAAACTAGTAAGAAATTAGACTGTTAAGAATTCCAAGCTAGCATGCTGTGAGATTTTATTTTTGGAGGGAATAAAAAGCTCTCTCCTGGCCTATGTATTTGTGTGAAAACAGGAGTTAGCTACTAAAACCATGGAATTAGGCTCCTTTGCTCCTGTGGCGTTCAGGTCAGCAATATAACTCTGCTCTGAGGACAGGATCACCATAGCATGTTGGCTGCATAAAAGTTAATCAGTGCAATAAAAGCAAAAAAAGTAATTGCATTTTAGAGCAATTGCTACATCCAATGAAGGCTACAGAATTTCAAAGTGTACCTGAAAGTTTAAGTAATTTTTCACATGAATCAGAATTGCAAATGACTCTGGAAACCAGCATCCAGCATTCCAAAGGCTGGAACGGCCCTGCTGAGCAGCACTGCAAGGGTGCTGATGACAGAGCTCTGGCAAACTGATTCCTGACACACAGTGCTGGATACTACAAGCCATTTTTTTCAAGTTTTATGTATTTGATGTGGGTTTTGTTTTGCCTTTGGAACGTGTGCTAATTTACATGTAAATGTATGTTGTGAAGGTTGATTGATTGATCTGTTCACGTTTTGATCTTCCCAGTGAACACACTAGAGGCGTGAAATGGAAGCGCACATCAGGTCTGTAGAGCTAAACATCTTCCTTCTTAGAATTCTGTTCTTAATGAGATTTCAATTAGTTTTGTCTACTTTTGTCACTACTTTTTATATCAGATGTTGTGTGTCATTAGATGACAGAGTACATTGTGTAAAATACACTTCAGCTGTTTGCATAGTTTTGGAAGAGAGGTTCCTGCCCTAGTGGGGCTGCGTCTGCAATATTGTGTCCAGTTCTGGGCCCCTCCGTTCAAGAAGAACTTCAAGGAACTGCTTGAAAGAGTCCAGCACAGAGCCACAAAGCTGCTGCAGGCAGTGAACATCTACCCTGCTGAGGAAAGGCTGTAGCTGGGGGATTGGACTGGGTGATCTTTCGAGGTCACTTCCAACCCCTATCATTGTATGTTTCCATGTGTGATTTATTCTATTTCTATTCTAAAATAGATTTTTGCTGACTTTTAAAATAAATTTTAAATGATTCAAATGAATGTGTTGCAGATAAATGTTTTAAGCTCAGTCTGGGTGCAATCCTTAACTGAACAACAAAAGCCATCAATAGAGAATGTGTAAGGGTGCAGGGTTTGTAAGATTTGGGGGACAGAACTTATCTATGAGATCATTTTTGCTTGCAGCTACTCCTACATGTTATAGCTGCATCAACATGTACTACTCGTACATGTTGAACACATGTTTAAGACAACTGGTTTTCAGGTTTGCATTGATCTTCTTAGTCTGATACATTTATTTCAGAACTGGGATCTGTTATATCTTTACTCAGCATTTAGTTTGCTAATAATTCATTAATTAGACTTGTATTTACCAGACTTGTAGCTTTTATAGGTCACCAAGCTGTTCTGCAGGTTATACCTATTTAAATGGAGAATAATTATTATTCCACTAGATCATTTTTCAACATCTGATTCTGAACAGAAATGAAGTTTGTAGGGTGTAGTTAAGCAGTGTAAGTTTGCAGGGTTAATTTGCTTTGTTAAAGTTGAAGTAATATGCTTTGGGAGAGTGATTGGAAGGCACTGACTTAAATGTACTTATTCTAGATTTACAAAAATGTAGATGTGATTTCACTTCAGGAATTCCATTTGTTATGTGAATGAAACTTTAATAATCTGTAAATAGAAAAGACAATTTAATCTAGGTGTGCTGAGTCATGTTTGCCACAGCAGAAGGCAGGTTGTGTTTTCTTAGTGGTTTTTTTCCTTTCCTTATTTAGATGTCCATTCACCCCACTCAGAGATTGCCAAGGAAGGAGAAAGTACTTCATCTACATCTGCATCCCACAAAATGGCAGGTTTAAGGTGTTTAGGTAAATATTATCTTAGATCTTCCTTTCATGAATCCAGAAAAGAAGCCTCAGAGAGTCGGCAATGCAGTAAGTGAACTGACAATGCAGAAATGTTGGATGTTCACTTACTGCATTGCTGACTCTCTAAGGCTTCTGTAATGCTTACCTCCTTTCCTTGTTCTGCCCCTAAAATAAAACACTGAAATAAAGCTTCCATATTCCAGTTCTGGTTTTGTATATTTTCTTAATGTGAGTTTTTAGAGGTAGAATATACAACAACTTAAGAGATGCCACACTACTTAAAAAAAACACTTAAAAACACTGGATTTTTTTCCTCTCTGATAGCAAAGAGGAAGAAGAGTGATGTAGCCCTGCTAAGCCTCCTCACTATTCTGCAGCCCTTTCGTTATTGTTAGCTTATTGCTGTTAAGAAGAGCAAGTAGTCAGTTTTATAGTGACCCATGACTCAGTTACCCCATCTTCCTCTTTCTGAATGTGGTCTACAAGTAGGTTCTGAGAATGCTGGTGGTACTCAGGGTTTCTAAGTGGATCTTGTAATCAAACCTGAGTTTCTTAATTGAAGCAAAATAATAAAAAAAACCCAAAACCAAAACAGCAGAGGAGTTCAGGTTTATCCCCACCCCTTAAAAAAAAAAAAGTCTGTAACCTCCTTGTGAGCAGCACTTAGGCACAGGGATCCAAACTGTCAAACCAAGTTCAACTTGAGGGTTAGCACTGCTTTATCTTAGGCTAGAATATTGCAGGTATGTACCAGTGCTGCTCTTGTGATTTCCTCATGGTGTGGGTTTCCTTGAGCTGACATAACTTAACTGTCAGAACATCCAAGAAGGGCTAAACCATAAATTACCCTAGGAATGCCCTCACAAATCAACAGGAAGGCTTCCTGTGAGGAAATCCATACCTAGGCTAGACTTAAAATTGTGTTCAGGTTGATACAGAGAACTGTTAAGACATAAAGTTTGACAGTATAGCAAGCAAAGGCATGTTTTATATTTTGGCTCCTGGGTAAATGTGCCAGAGGAACCAAGAGCCCTTTCTTTACATCCCACTAATATTTTTACTTCTGTAGAGAATCTGTGCCTCATTTAGTGCTTCAGTACTTCTGGAGTGGAAGTGCAGTATTGTAACTTAGTTCCAGTTTCAAGAAGGTACCTTGAAGTGTAACCTGTTTTGAGATGTGTTTATGGAAAACTGGAGGTCAAACTGAGCACAATAAAATGCTGGACTTTGGTGATGAGTTCTCTGCTATGCATGTTTTGTACTTTCTACTAATATATATATATATTTTTTTTTTTTTTTCCCCAGGTTATACAGCAGGAGGCCAGTCCTTCAATAGTAGAACCTTTACCAAGATGTTGCAAAGTTGTCCATACCAATGTGACCATCACAAAGTCCTCCTGGAAGCTGAAGAAAGATATAGAAAGAAACTTCGCAGTCTGACTGCTTGTAACAGCAGTGGAAATGCATCTTATGGGAGTAATGAAGATTTAATTCATTTTATTGTAGTTGTAACTATGGTTCTAAATCATATGTAAACTTGTAAACTTTTTCTGGTCTGATTTTGGTTGTTCTGCTCTTGTAAACTCACTCCTTCAATTTTATTTAGGAGTCATTTATGCTAAATGAGATCAGAACTGGCCACTTCCGTTTCAGAGATCATAGAATCATAGAATGGTTTGTGTAGGGAGGGACCTCCAGAGGTCATCTGGGCCAGCCTCCCTGCAGTGAACAGGGACACCCTCCACTAGATCAGCTTGCTGAGAGCCTTGTCAAGCCTAACCTTGAATATCTCCAGGGATGCATTCCTTGTAATTGGTGTATTTCCTGACAGTAGAGTTCTATCATCATCACAGGCTTCCATGAGACTCTTTTTGCCAGAGTTAGTCAAGTATTCATAGAAGCAATAAAGCTGAAAGTTGTAAATCTGCTCTAGTGGAAGGTGTCTCTGCCTGTGGCAGCGGAGTTGGAAGTAGATGATCTTTAATGTCCCTTCCAACCCAAACCATTCTGTGATTCTATGATTCGTTGTATGACATCATAACAAGGTCATTTCATTCTAATGTTCTAAAACCAACCCATCCATCAGGAGTTTATTTTCAGTCTCCTATTTTCAAAAACAGACTCAGAAATAAATTTGACTGATAGCTGTGGAGGTTTCATAAAATTCCCAAAACCCCAACAACTTGATTTCACCTCAAAAGCCCCTTACACTAATATATCAACTTCAGCAGGGAAACATTTTCTGAAGTAAACTGAATTCTCCCATCTGTCTTCCAAGACCAGACAGCAGTATGGTTCCAGAGATAGGTCTGTCTTAAATGGCAGTGCCTAAACCATTACTTATTCTGTGGTATGGGTTGGTTTGTTTGCTTGCTTGGTGGTTTTTTTTCTTGGTTTGGCTTTGTTTGTTTTTTATGATGCATAATATTTTTGTTTGTTTGTTTGTTTTGTTTTGTTTTGTTTTTTAAGGTATTTTCACTCCAGTTGAAAAACTCCAGTTGGAAACTTCAATGAGAGCTGATCACAGTACAAATACTACTTGGACTGTTGAGTATAACTTGGTACCTACACATAAAAAGCGTGAGTAGCATGGCTCAAAAGATGGTTCTGTCTTAAACTCATAAAACATTATCTGTGGTTTGGTTGTTTGTGTTTTTTTAAGATGCATAACATTTTATGGTTTGGGTTTTTTAACATATTTCCACTCCAGCCAGAAAAAACACATTGGGTACTTCAGAGAGAGGTGAACAGGATGTGAACACTCCTTGGACTACTGACTATAACCTGGTACCTGTATGCAAAAAGTGTGAGTGTTACCAGACAATGAATTCTGTAATTAGTGTAGCTTAAAGATCAGGGCTTACATTTAGATCAGGGCACTGAGAAAAGCACCTGGGCTGCTATCAGAGACAAATGGCTACAAATGTCACTTCTTGTGCTTTCAGTGCTACCATTAGTGGTGCTTGAGTTAATGCCTGTTGTTTGCTGCTGCTTCCAATGTGTAAAGAATCTTCATGTGTTAGCAATGTGAAAAAGATCTCATGAAAATGAGATTGTTACTCTCACCACTATTTGAGTTGTTACTCTCACCACTATTTGAGTTGTTACTCTCACCACCGAAATATTTGTATAGTCAAGTTCATTAAAGAAATTTTCCTTTACAACACTAAGTTCAGTTTTCCAGTGGATTTGAATTAGTTCAAACCTGACAAGATAGGAAGAAGATAAGACTTTTGAGTTAAGGATGCTAATTGAGTCTCTGCATTTAGCAGAGAGGGAGTTGGTATTTGCACAGATCTCTCAGGCAGCTTCCCCCAGCTTTAACATATCTTTACTCAGTGGTGCTGTTTGTGAAGAGATCTGAGGCATTTCTGCTGGGCTCTGTACACTTAGGGGTGTTCAGTGGGGTTTTACTGAACTATTTTTTCAACTACTGCAGTAGTTTGTGCCTACATTTTCCTTGAGATCTTCTCTTAAATTTTAGAAAACTGACACAACACAGTCAGGGTGGGGGTGACACTAGAAAAGGTTGCCTGGGGAGGTTGTGGACACCTCCTCCCTGGAGGTGTTCAAGGTCACGTTGGATGAAGCCTTGAGCAACCTGGCCTATGGCAGGGGGTTGGAACTAGATGATCCTTGAAGTTTCTTCCAACCCAAACCATTCTATGAATCTCTGAATGATTTGCAGTGTTTTGTGTCTATATTTGCCTTGATATCTTCTTTTTTTGTCTCCATTTTACAGAGGCAAGAAAAATCCAAAGATGATCAAGAAAATCTTATCAAGAACATCTTTAAAGACAATTTTGGGGTTTGTTGTAGAGCATAGAACAGCAGCATTTTTACCCATGAGCTATTGTCAGGACAAACAACCCTTGGAGAGTTCAGGCTGGCTGAGACAAGTGTTTTTTCAGTGATAACCTTCACTGACAGAGTTGTTATGCCTTGGAAATTTAAATTGCATGTTATTTGATAAAAGTTTCAACAAAAAGAATGTTACCATAGTTATCAAAGTTTTCATCAGTAAAATTTGTGGTAGTTTTTTTTGAAGTTTAAGGTTCAGGAAAGTTAAATGTTACATAATTTGATCTGAATCTTATGGTTCATGTATCATACCATTTGTAAGAAAAGGCTGTGTTGTTAATATTTTTCTCTTGGAAGCTGATACATATTAATGTTGTGTCAATCTATTTCCTCTTAATGAAAGTTTAAAGCAAGTAGTGTGTTTTGGTGGGTTTATTGTGCTGTGTGTAAGAAAGCACACTTGTGACTGAAACCACCAAGCACATGGTTGGACACTGCTGCAGGCAGTGAGCACATTGGTGCAGTAAATGGAAATGGGAAGCTTGTGGAAAGGTCAGAACTTGTGGGTGTGGTGTGACTGTGGTTCAGCTGCAGCAGCTCTTGGCTGATGTCAGTGACGTCCCTGGACCTTCACAAAATACAGCTGGGTTGAACTGAGTAGCATGCGGGTACTGATACAACGTGGCTCTTCTTCACAGCTGGACGTCTTGGGGTGTGTTATTCCAGTAAATGAGCAGAGCCACCACTTCTCGAGTAATTTGATTTTTTTTTTTCAGTGACAGCTTTTGTGTGTTGGTGCTGTTGTCACCCAGCATGGGCTGTTTAAATGTCCCCGAGGAGCACCGGTAAGCAGGGTGGGCAAACAGGGTGCAGCGTGGCAGGAAGGCTGCAGCGGTGGGGGCCGCAGTTGGTGCAGGCATGGTGAAATCTCTCCTAGCCTAGAAGTAAGTCAGCAAGTTCGGTAGCAGTGGTGTCCACTCGCAGAAAGGGCACATCGCTTGGGATTCTCACCGCCTCCACAAAGAGAAGAGACAGCTCTAGGTGACTCTTCTCTGATAGCAACAGGGTCCGCCAGGCCGGGCAGACCCTTCTCGGCTGCTGCCTCCCGGGAGCCCGGATGAGAGATCCCAGCAGCAAACTCCCAAGCTGAGTGAGACCATCTNGGCTGCAGTTGGCAAGATGGCGCCGGTGCTGGTGGAGAAGAAGCTGCTGGGGCCGGACGGGCCCGGCGGCGCCGAGCTCCCCAGCGAGGAGGAGGAGGGGCAGAACCTCTGGTGAGCTGCGGGGCGCTTGAGGGGGGCGGCTCCCGCGCTGCGACACTCCGGCGGCGGGGGCGAGCGGCCGTTCTCGGCCTGTCGCGCCAGGTCTCCTTGCACCCGCCAGCTGCCGCGGCCCTCCCGCGTTGGGTGCGAGCCCTCCCGCGCTGGGTGTGAGCCCCCGCCTCGGCCGGGACGCGCAGGGGCGGCGGCAGGCCCCGCTGGCAGCTGCGGCGGGCGGGGGCCAGTGAGGAATGCTGCCCGGGCCGGCTCGAAAGGGGTTCGTGGGATGTGTGAGGGGAGCCCCGCGGCCACAGGCAGCATCGCTGCCGGGGCGAGGGGCAGCAGGCGTGTGGAGCTCTGCGGGACAGGCTCCAGGCGGCTGCCTTCCCCGTCCCTTAGTCCCGAGTCACGCTTTTAAAAATACCCATAATGGCAGAAGAAATTACGTATGACAGGCAGTAATGGATTGTGGGAAGCCTTAGCTGGCGTTCGGAAAGTGATGCTTTGCAGTAATGGGACCTCTTGTGAGGGAGGAGGAACAAACGTTACAGCATGCAGAAATGGGAAACGCTCCTCTCGAAAAAGGTGGCGTTTTTCCGGAGGAGGTTTAGGCTGGGTGTCAGGAACAAAATTCATTCCTGCAGGAGTGGAACGGGCTGCCCAGGGAGGTGGCGGAGTCACCATCCCCGGATCCGTTCAAGAAGCGTGGGGGTACGGCACCCGGGGACGTGATTTAATGGCCACGGTGGGCTTGGGCTCGATCTTCGAGGCCTTTTCCGACTCAAACAGTTCTGCGACTCGGTGGTTTCACGGCAGCCTCGTATCGGGTGTGTAAATAGAAGGAGTGTCAGTGGCTTGGCCCGTGCAGCCCTGCTGAGCTCATCGGCGCTGTCAGATGGGCTGCGCCTGGGCTGAGTGCGCAGATCCGCGCTGCCAGCCTGACCCGGCTGTGCTCTCCTTCCAGGTCCTCCATACTGAGCGAAGTTTCCACTCGATCGAGATCTAAATTACCGTCGGGCAAGAATATTCTCGTTTTTGGTAAGTGAGATATGCAAGCAGCTGGGGTTTTTTTGTTTGAAACGGTGATGTGGACACCCTGACGTGAGTTTGTTAGGATGAGGTTGTGTGGAGTCTATGGTGCTGCTGTTTCCAGGCTGGTGGATTGACCTTGCTTTTGGTTGATACTCTTAGATTTATGACATGTATTAAAACATATGGTATCTAATAGAGAATGATGAAGTGCTTCATTCTTATTGTCATGGTATAAGATGTTGGACTTGATGATCTCAGAGGTCTTTTCCAACTGAAACGATTGTGTGATTTATCTGGAGTACTTAAAGCAACAAATAACTATGGTCCAAAACCATACAAAGGGTACTTCTGATTGCTTAGCTTTGTAGAAAAGACTTTTCAAAGCATGTTGAAAATTCATTCTGAAGGTGTCTCTTTTATTCCTGTAAAAAACTTACTTCAAAGCACGTTGAAAATTAATTCTGAAAGTGTCCTTTTGTTCCTGTAAAAACTTGCTGGCAGGTGATGACGGTTCGGGTAAAACCACACTCATGGCTAAAATACAGGGAGCAGAACATGGCAAGAAAGGAAGAGGGCTGGAATACTTGTACCTAAATATCCACGATGAAGACAGAGATGGTGAGTTGATTTTATGTGGCATCTCTTTACTGTGCTGAAGCAGCTGACAGGCTTTTTGAAGCAGGTGTCTTGGGTTACACCCAGGTAGCTGGCCCCAGCATTGTTCTGTATGCCTTAGAAGCTGTATCAGTTTCTCAAAAGCAAAATGCATTTCCCAGTGTACCTTTTTCCTCTTGCCCTTTTTGACCTCTGCGTGAGGAACGAGTAGACTTTTGCAGCTGTGGGGATCCATTTACTGTTAGGGCAGATGTGTTTGCTGATATTGACTTACAGCAGATAGTCATTTGGTGTGACTGCTCCATAGCTATGGGAGCTAAGTGATGTGGTTCTCACTATGGATTTCCACATTTGGGCTTTTTTGTGGGGGGCCTGTGTGCAGAATTCTGTCTGTAAGTGAGATGTTTTGTAGAGTTCAACAAGTGAAGAACAGAACTTAAGAATCAGAATTAGTATTTTATCTTCTCAAATCAGAGTGTGTCTCTTTGTCAATATCTTTGTGTCCAGTTCTGGGCCCCTCAAGTCAAGAAGGACCTCAGGGAACTGCTTGAAAGAGTCCAGCACAGAGCTACAAAGCTGCTGCAGGCAGTGGAACATCTTCTGTGAGGCCAGGCTGAGGGAGCTGGGGCTGGGAGCTGGCAGCAGAGGAGCCTGAGGGCTTCCCTCAGTACTGTGCTAAAAATGTGCAGGGCAGTGTCGGGAGGACGCAGCCAGGATCTGCTCAGGGGTGGCCAAGGGCAGCACAGGGGGCACTGGGGGCAAGATGGAGTAGAGGAAGTGCCACGGGAACAGAAGGAAAACGTTTCCCTGTGATAGTGCTGGAGTTCTGGAGCAGGCTGCCCAGAGAGGCTGTGGAGTCTCCTCTGGAGACATTGAAAACCCTTCTGGATGTGTTTCTGTGTGATGTGCTTCAGGTGACCCTGCTCTGGCAGGGGGCTTGAACTGGATGATCTCTGGAGGTCCCTTCCAACCCCTAACTTTCTGTGATTGGTGTTCTCGATGATTGCTCATCTGTGCTCACTGGGAGGGGGATGACAATAAGGGACCATTTAAAAGCAGGTTTAATGATCTGGATGCTCCTATTTTTAAGAGGATTAGGGACAGGAAGAGATGGGGAACGAGTTTATCCTGGCTCCTAAATCTGCATGTCTCATTATGGGCAAACTGCAGGATCTCTGTGTTGGTTGTCCTCTTCAGAAGCAGGGACTGACATCTTCCTGTCCGTGACTTCCTCCTGAGTTTTCAGAAGAGGGGAGCAGTGACAGGTGGCTCATCCATGTTTCTGACAAGGAATGAGCTAGGAAGGTCCTGTAAGAGTGTCTTGGAAATGGAGATGTACTGAAGGCTTGCACAAGTGGAGAAGTACCAGATGAGTCTGGTTGTTATGGAGATGGGTCGTGTGCTCACAGGATACTGAACTGTCTTTGGATGCTAAGTTAGGTACAATGAAAGGATGAGGACATTGTCTGTGTCTTCAGTGGCCACCTAATCTTGCAGCTCCTAAAAATCTTCTGTGCTGTAGTTATTAAGTTCTGAGCCATTCTGGGTTTCCTGAGGTTCTTGGTGTAGCTGCTTTCTCACCATGCACCATCTCTAGTATTGCATAAATACTTAAGGGAGGGTGGAAAACCCCTACAGCTGGCAATGTGAAGGTGACCTGTGGCATCCAGCTTCTTGCAGCATCAAAGGATGCAGCAGGCATGCTGCTTTTCCTGGTGCTGTCCATCAAACCTCAACTACGTACCTGCTGTAAAATTATTTTGAGGCTATTCCTGAGTATCTGGAAGTGCTGAATATGTGAGGTGGTTAGGAGAAGCTTGTTACAAGGACTGGGACAGCATTGGGAGACAAAAAAAGGCCTTTTTGACTGCCAGACTCAGCTAGAGAATTCAGGTCTTCATGCATCCCATTAATGGATGTGTGAGGATCTAATAATACATCCCTTCTTCCTTTCTGTCTCATTAGTGTCATCAGCAAGCAAAATAAATAGCAAAGTGGGTCAGGACCTCCCAGCAGGCAAAGATAACACTCCTCCCTCTCCAGAACAGGTTTGGGGTTGTTTCTTTAAAGCTCTTTGTGTGCTCTGCATGTGTGTGTGCTCTGAGCTGTAATTTGGAAACAAAGCCTTTATAATTGACTTGAAATCCTTGGAAGCCATAAAGAAACTCAGGAGAGGCATTCAGCAGCTTACCAGCACTTACTCCTCTTTGAGGGTGTCTGCTTTTTGTTAAAGCCCAACCTGTTTATGACCAGCAAACCAGAAGGATTTCCGGCAGTGTCAGATCAGCACTGGTAAATGAAGCTCTGTGGTGGAGTGAAAAGATCTTTCCAGCTTCTTTCCTAGGTGCCAGACGATTTCTTTGCTGGTTTTGTCTTTTTCTTCTTCCTTTCAGAAGAGTTTATTCTCTCCAAGAGAAATATTTTGGTCGCAGTGCTGAGTCATTATCTACCTCTCACCTCCCTTTGGAAATCTTAAGAAAAAGCTTCTGTGTTGCTTCTTATCCCATTCCATCATTCCACACCCCCTCCTCGTTCCTCCTTAGGGGATATTTGCATCTGGATCCTGCTACCCGTGAGGTAGAGTTGCTCTGGCTTGCTAGGTGCATCTCTTGACTTACAGTTCCTTTTGTCTTCTCCCTAAGGAATGGATCAGTGAGTAAACTGTTGGGAAGTTTGTAGGGAAGTTAGAGAACTGCATAGAAGCACCTGTCTTTGGAGGGCCCCACATGGCTGTACAAATGCTCACTCACATTTTGGCTTTCACCTGGTCTCGTGGCAGTGGCTGCCAGCTGTTTTGGATGGCAAAGTGCACGGCAGCACTGTAGAGGTTCAGTCCTGCTGGGTGTTAGCTGTTCACTGGAACCTGCAGAGCTTCAGTCCCTAGGTCTAGAACAAGTCCACTGCTCAATCTCTGCCTGAAAAATCTCATTCCTAGGAGGCAGCTGTCCCAGTGTCTGCCCAGGCTTAGGCATTTGTTCAAGAAGTCTGAGGACACCCCAGAAGCAGTCCTGGGAGAGAGGATTCTCCTAGCTCATTAGCCCCAGGAGCAACGTCCTTGGAACATATGGCTCCTGCATACATGACACCTTGGTTCAGCTGGAGGAAAGCACTTAGAGCACCAGTGTGAAGTTAACTGGGAATATGAAATGTCCTGGAGCTCAGGCCTGAGAGTCTCCTCTCAGTGGAATCTCTGAGGGAGTGTGGCCAGTTCTAATTTTTTAGTGATTTTTTTTTTTTTTTCTGTGATGAGCAGGTTTTTTGTGTCTGTGCTGGTCAGTCTACTCTTGAGTGCTGAGAATATCAATTCATAGGAGGCAGGGAAGAGGCTTTGGTTTTCTTATTGTCATAGGATGAAGGCTAGTGGCTTTCAGCTGGCAGTGGGGAAATTTAGACTGGAGATTAAGAAGAAGTTCTTAGGAGTGAGGGTGGGAAGACACTGGAATGTGGCTACTCTCTCCCTGGAGGTGTTCAAGGCCAGGTTGGATGAGGCCTTGAGCAACCTGGGCTAGTGGGAGGTGTCCTTGGCCATGGCAGGGGGTTGGACCTGGATGATCTTGAAGGTCCCTTCCAAGGCAAACCATTCTAGGATTCTGTGATATTTCTAGAGCAGCTCTCAGAATCTCTTGCAGGGCTGGGGCAGAGTTCCAGCACAGCAAGGCAGTGAGGCAGACAGCAGGGACTGGCTTTGTAGTGGTGCTGTGTGGGTTTGCTGGGTGTTACAAACACCACAGAGAGCTTCCAGCTGAGCTGCCTCACCCTACAGATGCAGTGCAGTTGTCTGGGCTGTGCCAAACGTGCCAGTGAAGCAGAACCATTCTGTTGTTGTCTTCTTGCTTGTAACAAAATCGAGCAGCCTTGGTTTTTTTGCCTGAGGTTTGGACTGGCCTCAGTCATATCATCTCCATGCTGCAGTTGAACTGGTTGTTCCAGACTGAGCCACGTGTACTGCTGTGCTGGTTTCTAATGGGAAAACTATCTTTTTTCTCAACAGCTTTAGTTCTCTGAAATTATTTTTCCCTGTTTTGTTCTCTGCACAGCTTGGGCAAGGAGTGTATCATTACCTCTGAGACCTTTTGAATAAATGTAGGAGCTGTAGTGGCAGTTCACAGAATCAGCCATCTGCAGTGAAAGCCATTGAGGCTGGAAGGTCTTTCTTGTGGCTGAAGGAAAAATGAACTACTGACAGCATTTAGGAGTGTTAGCAACTCTTTTAATAGCCTCGAATAAGTAGCACCTACTCCTCCAACAGGATCTGGTAACTGTTTGCTCTGGTTTGGTGTCTCATGTCATAGCCACTGTGAAGGGCCCAGTTAACATTCCCATGGTTTGACTAACTGGGAGCTTGATGTGCTGCTGACAGAGCTGAATTTGCCATCCAGTCCTTGCCAGATTGCCAACTGCTACTGTATTTTGAAGTGAGTTTTATATTAATAGCAAAGGTAAATCCCAAGCTGGACTGCATCAACAGGAGTGTGGGCAGCAGGGCAAGAAAGGGGATTCTGTCCCTTGACTCTGCTCAGACCCCACCTCCAATCCTGCATCCAGTGGGGCAGAGGAATTATGAAGCTGAGTGTTTTGAAAACCCAAGTTCTGCAGTGACTGGTCTGCTGATCCATGCGTTTCAGAATTCATGGATCTTGTGTGCACTACCTCTGGAGACCCTCTATTCCCTCTGGACAGCTGCAGTACAATAGGGAATACTTTGGAAGAGGCAGTAGGAAGAGTCTAGAAGGTAGAAACAAGTGGAGTTGTTTCTTTCAGGAGCAACCTGAGGATAATGTAATTTTCTCCTATTTATATTGTTTCTAAATGTAGACAGAATTGCTTGCTCAGAGTTCCTGAGCCATCGTTCCTGGGTAATACTCCATTCTCAGTCTGTTCTTGCCAAAGCTCAGGCCTGGGGTAAAACTTCTCATGCCAGCTGTATATTCCAGCTGGCTTTTCCCACACACCCCCACCTTGCATTTCAGCAAAAAGTGTCCAGTCACTGTCAAACACTGGGTGAGAGAAGCACAAGAACTGAAACACTCAATCGTGCTCCAGTGCTCAGTCTGTAAGGAGCATGCAAGTAGAAGCCAGTGTGCAGTCAGTGTGAATCAGGAGCAGGTAGCACAACTTTCAAGTTGGGTAGGTTGTAATTTTATCCTTCTACTCCTCTGCTAGAAACCATAAGCACCTTACTGCCTGTATCTTGTTTGCAGCTTATTTCTGTTGTGAGATGTCTTTAGTGTGTTAAACCAGCTTACATGTCTGAGGAACACCTCATGCTCCCCTGCTGGGCTCAGCCACAGCCACCCTCTTCTGAACTTGGAGTCACCTATGGCACTTCTGGCTTGACTTGGAAGAGACTTCAGAGTCAGGAAGGTTGTGCAGTATGTAAGCCCTGTTGTTTCAGCTGTCTGTAGTAAAGCCAAAGAACAGAAAGGATTTCTTAAATGAGAAGGTGTGGAACCAAGAGAGAGTGCTGCTGAGTGGAAGTGTCTGCCAAGGGGTGTGAGCACTTACACCACAAAAGAAGCACTCAGGGGACTGCAGGTAGCTGGGCTTTGCTCTTCCATTTGACACCGCTCCACTCACTGCTTTACTCCCAGAGCAGCAAAGCACAGAGTTGCCATTTGGTGAGTTACAGCTGGACCTTTTCCTTTCAGATCACACTCGCTGTAACGTTTGGATCCTGGATGGAGACTTGTACCACAAAGGGCTGCTGAAGTTCGCGGTCTCTGCGGAGTCCCTGCAAGACACCATCGTAGTCTTCGTTGCAGATATGTCTAGACCTTGGACTGTTATGGAGTCTTTACAGAAATGGGCCAGTGTCTTGCAAGAACATATTGATAAGATGAAAATTCCTCCAGAAGAGATGAGAGAGATGGAGCAGAAGTGTAAGTCTTTGTGCGTCCTGCCATTCGTGTCCCTTTCTGGGGTTGCTGTCGTTGTTGTGGTGGTTTTTTGTTTTGGGTTTTCTGTTTGGTTTTGATTCTTTTTTCTAGCTCCTGCAACTTTATTTCGTTAATGATAAATGTCTTCAGATAAGTGTTTTAAGAATGGGTCAGATAAGAATTATTTGGGATCTAATTACTTCAGTTTAGTGTTTTAAGAACAGTTTGGATAAGAATTATTTGGGATCTAATTTGTTCAGATTAGTGTTTTAAGAACAGTTTGGATAGGAATTGTTTGGGAGCTAATTCAAATGGACTCTGTTAGGCTTTAAAGCAGCTCCTCCAGTTTTGCTGTGCTACTGAAACAGCAGGTGACTCCATCATCTAAATCCCTTGCAATAGTAAGATTTTGATAATTTAATTTTTCAAAAGGCCAATTGGGTTAAAAAAAAAAAGGAAAGAAAAAATCACTCCATACAGAACCAGATATTGAGAAATAGAGACAAAATCCAGTACCTAAGGGAGCTGCTTGCTCTCCTGTGCTACCTAAGCCAGCTCCCATTCCCCTACCGCATTTGTTTTCCAGTAGGTCTCTTTGTCCTTGCATTTCATGAAGCTCAGACTGTGATCCTGCTGCATCTCCTGGTCTCTCACTACAGCCATTTCTGCCCTGTGACTTGAGGAATGTTTGTATAAATTGACTTTCTTTCCTGGCATATCTCTGGCAGGAAGGACCTGGCACTGGCAAGCAGCAGTCCCTGCAGTAGTGTTTCTTGCACCTTCTTTTCTTTCCTAAAATAGTTTTTCCTAAAATAGTTTCTTTCCTAAAAAGTTTTGAATGATTCCTGAAAGTTTTTCCTGTTTCCTTTACCATGAGGGTGGTAGGACACTGGAACAGGTTACCCTGGGAGGTGGTTGAGGTCCCAGTGCTGGAGACACTCAAGGTGAGGCTGGACAAGGCCCTGAGCAAGCTGCTCTAGTGGAGGATGTCCCTGCTGAGTGCAGGGGATTGGACTGGATGAGCTTTGGAGGTGCTGAGTGCAGGGGATTAGACTGGATGAGCTTTGGAGGTGCCTTCCAACCCATCTGCTCTAGGATTCTATGATACTGGGTGATATAAATTCCTTCAGTGGCCAAGACCTCACCAGCAGATCCCTTTTCAGCTGATCTGCAGGGTGAGACTAACCCTTCCCAGTTGCTGCTTTTATTCAGGGCTGGTGGCTGGCTGCACTGCAGTGTCCAAACCTTGCAAGAACTGTCTGGTAGCTTCCTTAGATTCCCTGCAGGGAGCAGTGTCAGCTCTTTGGCCTGAGCATCCAGGTGTATTTGTCCAGCTGATTCCCCTTTGGAATGTTAAATGTTGCCTTCCCTGTGGGCTTCTGCCCACAGACTTACTAGCTGGAGTTTAAACTTCATGATTGAAACCCTCTGGGTTTGATCACCATCACCATGCTATATTTAAATAGATAAATAAATAAATAAAAAGGAAATAGGACATTTCAAAATGAAAACCAGCATTTTCTTTTTATATGAGAGAAACTTCTGGCACTGGGGGGTGGAAACACAGCTCTAGAGTCTTAAGTGGCCAATTCACACTTCTCTGAGCCACACCAAATTTGATGGCAATCCAAATGCGTGTGAAGTTTGTGCACTTAAGTTTAATTCTGAGGAATGTTTTCATCCTTCACTGAGAGTGCACTGTGTGGAAGAACCACTTAGAGCTGCAGCAGAGCTTCAGCACTGTGTTTGGGCAACTTGGGCATTCCAATAGCATTGAGTTGGTGAATTGTAAATGGAAGTATTGTGGAAGTTGCTGGTTTCTCTTGAGCTTCAGGAGAGGCCAGGCAATAGGGGCATTTGGGAACTGCCCAGTTCACACCCACAGGACTGGTCAGACATTGGCACAGGCTGCTCAGGGAGGTCCATGGATGTGGTTTGATGGGAGATGGGGCATAGTGGTGTCAGGTTGATGTTTGGGCTCCATCTCAGAGGGCTTGTCCAACCCATGCAGTTCTGAGTCTGTGACTCTGCTGCCATCCTATGGCTGAGTGCTGAGCTTTGGTCCACTGTCAGCCTGCAGGTGAAACCAGGACCTTCAAGTCTCCTCATCAGACCAGTTCTCCAGACCCTTCAGCAGCTTCATTGCCCCCTTGTGATCCTCCATCAATAAAGATATACCAGCAAAGTCTTCCTTCCTAAACTCCTGCTGCTTGTGCTTCCCGAGGTGGGGAATGGAAAATCACTGTGTGGCAAGAGCCCAGCACTGGCAGAACTGGGCCAGTAAAGCAGATATGCAAAGCAGGCAGTCAAAGCACAGAAGCAGGGTGCAGAGTAAAGGGATTGCTGAGTGCACTCACCAAGCCCCACTGCAGTGTAGCACCATGTGGATGAGCACAGGCCTTGACTCCAGCTTGCAGAACCACATTCCCTGCTGCTTGCTTGTAGGTCTGGGCTGGGGCAGATGGGCCAAGCTGACTGTCTCTGGTGTCTTCCCCAGGTGTTCC
Source organism: Ramphastos sulfuratus (assembly GCA_013399055.1). NCBI lineage: Eukaryota > Metazoa > Chordata > Aves > Piciformes > Ramphastidae > Ramphastos > Ramphastos sulfuratus. The sequence continues at coordinate 23,129 of WBNM01004370.1, forward strand.
ACATGGTACCACTAGCACACAGCTCTTGTTGACCCAGGAGAGACCTTCTCTAGTCTTAACCCATTAGCATCCATTTAAAGTGCTGCTGGCTTGTTCCATCTTCCTTGCTGAGGCCTTACTGCCAGTTTGCAGCAATCCATTTCTTACCTCACCATTCTCAGTGGCATTGAACTTTGGACTGCTTGGCTTTACTGTCAAGATTTTCATGGCCTTCTCCACCCAGCCCTTTGTCTTGTGTTTGCTGTTTGAGATACCAGCTCTTGGCTTTGCTGGGTGGATGAGGCTAGGCTCCATCTGATCTATGAGAAGCTTTCCTTTTGTCTTCAAGAGCTTCCAGAACAGGAGGCAGGACACACAGATGGAAGCAACAGGCTGCCTTGAAAGAAATGGAATAATTCAGAACATTGTTTGCACTCCCTCCTGCCACTGAGCTGCTCTGGAGAGCATTTGCTAAAGGCTTGGCTGGTGAGGATTGAGATAAATGGTGGCAGTGCAAATACTCTAATTTAATCCAGCCTCAGTTATGAGAAATGGTTGGTTCAAAAAACCACATTGGAATAACTACTCCAAGGAAGATCTAAACTTTGCCTCCCTGTTTATGACAGCAGAGCAGACAAGAGGACAGTCAAGAAGCAAGGAATGCAGGAAGGAAGTGTACTGGTAAAATGGCTAAAGCATTAATGTGCTCTGGAGCATCCGAAGCTGAAGATTGAAGGACAATAACATACTGCTCTGAAAATGAAGTAGTGTCCCATTCCAGCTCAAGTAGATTCAATTTCTCTGCCTTTTTTTCCCCTTTTTTTATTTGGGGTTTTTTGGTTGGTTTTTGGTTGGTTTTTTTTTTTTTTTTTTTCCACCCTGGTATACAGCTGAAAAACTTACTAAGTTTTGTTAAGATAAAAGAGGTTGTGTGGATGCCTCCTCCCTGGAGGTGTTTAAGGCCGGGCTGGATGAGGCCTTGAGCAGCCTGGGCTAGTAGGAGGTGTCCCTGCCTGTCCTGCTAGTAGGAGTACTCCATGGCTGAGGGTTGTATCCTCAGCAGAACAATCAAGCCTAGGAATAATTATGAATGGCTTTCTTGGTGGTGCTTGGAGTCAGTTGCTCCTCTGAGATGACTGTTCCATCTGTTGTCTTTGTAGTTGGCTTTCTGTAGCTTGTCTCAACAAGCAGTAAGATGAGAACAAAACAGTTCAGTGGAACCTTGCATTTGTTTGCTGTGTGAAATGCAAGATTCTGCAGAAGAGACTCTTTACCTTGGTGAGCCACAAGATGCTTGGTAGCTAAATCAGCACAGGGTAGCAGAGGTGTGATGGTTCTGGCATCTCTTCCCCTGCTGAGAAAAAGTACTCTTAGAAAACATTTCCTAGTTAAATGCCCAGAAATTGACTTGCTTCCTGCACAATAGGCAGTAAACACCTTCATTGTGCAGAGCATGCAGTGGTGGTTTGATTGCAGCTGCTGGGCATGGAGCAGTGCTAGGGGAGAGCAGCTCTGACAGCACTGAGGTTTCCTCTCCAGCAGAAGGCACTGCCTCCTCACTTCAAAAACAAAGGCATTCCACCTTATTTATTTATCTGTTATTTAATCTCCCCTATATAATACAACCCCTTGGGAGATACTGAATTGGTGGTTGGAATTCTCACAGCCTGTGTTTGACCTGGGCTTTAAAAGCTTTCCCTGGACTAGATCTCTCTTGTTTTGCACAGGGATCTGATGACACTTGGAGGTTGTGCAGCACTGCACAGCAGTGGGCTTTGCTGCTTTGTTCTGCCTGCCACCTGCCCATGCTCTTGCAGGAAGGGTTCCTGTTTTCAAAAGATAGACTGACTGCTTGCTGCAAGATTCCTGTCAGAAACCTCCCTGAGGTTTCACCACTTCCTAAACCTCAGAAGTATCAGGTGGCCTGCAGTACAGTTCAGTTTCTTCCCTCCAGATGGATGGGGAACTGAACAGCACTCTCTCTGTGGCTCTGCAGGAGGTGGGGAGCTTTTTCAAAGGGTTTCCCTCTGCTTGTACAGTCAGCCTGCTCCCACTGGGACTGAAATAAAGATGCCATCATGGTACCACATCATGGAGCTTGGCTTGCCTTTTTCCTTGGGCCTTCTCATGGCTGAGCAAGGAGGAGGCTTCAGGTGAGGTTGGTATGTGAGAGAATCCCAGGCCTTGGAAAGGACAGGGAACTGCTTGAGAGAGTCCAGCACAGAGCTACAAAGCTGCTGCAGGCAGTGGAACATCTCCTGTGAGGCCAGGCTGAGGGAGCTGGGGCTGGGAGCTGGCAGCAGAGGAGCCTGAGGGCTGCCCTCAGTGCTGTGCTAAAGATATGCAGGGTGAATGTTGGCAGCCAGGCTCTGCCCAGGGATGTTCAGTGACAGGACAAGGGGCACTGGGGGCAAGCTGGAGCAGAGGAGGTGCCACAGGAACAGGAGGGGAAACTTTGTCGCTAAGAGGGTGTCAAAGCCCTGGAGCAGGCTGCCCAGAGAGGCTGTGGAATCTCCTTCTCTGGAGACACTGAAAACCCTTCTGGATGTGTTCCTGTGTGACTTGCTGTAGGTGACCCCTGCTCTGGTGGGGGGGGGGTTGGAGTGGATGAGCTTTCACGATCCCTTCCAACCCCTAACTTTCTGTGATGCTGTGGAGTGGAAAAGGGGAAAAAAACCACTTTCTGCTTAGTCATGCATCAGTTATGGCTTAAAAAGGAGAATTAGTTCCTTTTGTTGTACCTTAAGAAGATCTCTCTCTTGAAAGTTATAAAGGAGTTTCAAGAGTATGTAGAACCTGAAGAAGGCTACCAAGGCTCACCCCAGAGGAGAGGCCCTTCCTCTGGCCAAGAAGATGAACATGTTTCCTTGCCCCTTGGAGAAAATGTCCTGACCCACAACCTTGGTATTCCTGTGCTGGTAGTCTGCACAAAGGTGAGTTGCTGCTCTGGGAAAACTTCTTATTTAACTTTAATTGCTTCAAAATAAATTAATAGTACAGGGGTTTACTTCACAAGCTGCCATCAGGGTCAGTTTTTAATGTTGTAGCAGGGTGATAACTTTATCAGTTATACCTTAGTTAGTTTATCTTTTCACTTACTGCTGGCATTTTGAAGCCAAAGCCTTGATGTGGCTCTGGGCAGCCTGATTCAGTTGGAGGTGTTCCTGCTGACTGCAGGGGTGGGGTTTGAGCAAGATGGCCTTTGAGGGTCCCTTCCAGCCTGGTGCAATCTGTGAAGCTGTGAGTGTAATGTTAAGGGAGAGGTTTAGAGATGAGCTGGGGCTGAGTTACTGAGGGCTCTGTGTTTTTTGTCCCTCTGCTCCAGTGTGATGCAGTGAGTGTGCTAGAGAAGGAGCACGACTACAGAGAAGAGCACTTTGACTTCATCCAGTCACACATCCGCAGGTTCTGCTTACAGTGTATCCTTTGCTGTGCCTCTGCAAGCACAAAATCCAGATGGGTGTTGAGTTGCACACAAAAGTTCATCTGAGAAATTGCTCTTGGAAGCTGCTTGGGATTTCAGTACTGACTGTGCAGCGTTTCTTGCTTGAAGGGACTTGTTACGAGGGCTTGTAGCGGTAGGGCCAGAGGGGATGGATTGGAGCTTGAGGAGGGCAGATTGGGACTGAAGATGAGGAAGAAATTCTTTACAGTAAGGGTGGGGAGACACTGGAACAGGCCGTGGATGTCCCCTCCTTGGAGGTATTCAAGGCCAGGTTGAATGAGGCCTTGAGCAACCTGGGCTAGTGGGAAGTGTCCCTGGCCATGGCAGGGGATTGGAGCTGGATGATCTTGAAGGTCCCTTCCAACCCAAACCATTCTGTGACTATGAAAACGTTGAGAGATGTAGCAAGCTTCAGAGCTTTAAAGGGGTGTGTGTGGGTTGGGTCTTCTGTTCCTTTGTTAAAAATTTGGTTTGCATTTTCTGAGGTGTTGTTTCCTTGGTTTTCACCTCAGAACTGGCAATTTCTCAGGTCTACACAGATCTTGACTGTCTCAGGGTTTTGACTTTTTCCAAGTTAAGTGCTTAGGAGGGTGGATAACTTCTGTGTATGTCAGAGGACAGCATTCTGTTACACCCCTTTCCTGAATACTACAAGTATTGGTTGGATACGAGGAGGAAGTTCTTGCCAGAGAGAGAGTGATTGGCATTGGAATTCAGACTGGATGTTGGGAGGAAGTTGTTTGCAGTGAGGGTGGTGAGACACTGGCACAGGTTGCCCAGGGATGTTGTGGCTGCTCCCTCTCTGGAGGTGTTCAAGGCCAGGTTGGAGGAGACCTTGAGTGACCTGTACTAGTGGGAGGTGTCCCTGCCTGTGGCAGGGGGTTGGAACTGGATGATCCTTGAGGTCCCTTTCAACTTTACTACTCTATGATTCTATGAATGGGCTGCCCAGGGAGGTGGTGGAGTTGCTGTCCCTGGAGGTGTTGAAGCAAAGCCTGGCTGGGGCACTTAGTGCCATGGTCTGGTTGATTGGCTAGGGCTGGGTGCTAGGTTGGGCTGGCTGAGCTTGGAGCTCTCTTCCAACCTGCTTGATTCTGTGATTCTATAGCTTTTACTTCAAACTACTTCTCCAGATCAGGTCTGGTAGATCTGTGCCCATTAACTCCTGTTGTGAAATCCTTCCTGTAGTTGAAAAATGCTCTCTGCCATCTTTTTCCTTAAAGAAAGAATCAGATGGGGCTGCCTTGATTTATACATCAGTTAAGGAGGAGAAGAACCTTGACCTGCTGTATAAGTACATTGTACATAAAACATACGGTTTTCAGTTTACCACCCCTGCCTTAGTGGTAGAGAAGGATGCAGTTTTTATGTAAGTCCATGGGAGAAGCTTGCAGATTGGTTTCTATTAAGCATTTGGTGTAACATCTAAAAACAATTGGAATGATTTGTGCTGTTCAAAACTTTGCTCTTGAGTTTTCTGAAAGCCTGCATTAAAAACCAGAACCCAGTGTGTGTTCCTTGGGTTGCCTGACTCAAAATCCTGCTCCTTAGCTGCTTTGGATTTTAGCTGAGAGTTAGCTCTGACCTGTGATAAAGTCTCCTGATTCGGGTAGAGGGCAGTACAGAAGTAGTCTCTGTAGAGAGTGCTTTTTGTGACTGAAAAGGCAAAGTTCTCCTCCTTTTCCTAGACCTGCTGGTTGGGACAATGAAAAGAAAATTGCCATTTTACATGAAAACTTCACAACAGTGAAACCAGATGATCCCTATGAAGACTTCATTGTAAAACCTCCTGTAAGAAAGGTAAGAAGGAGCAAACTACTTACCAAGTACTGCCATAGGGTAGCATCAGTGCCAGGCTACTCCCTGCACTTAGAATATATCTTTAATGACACCTTGAATGCTACTGTAAGTGTGAAAGAAGGAGGGGGGGTTGGAAAGAACAAAAAGAAAAGATTTGCCTGTTTTGTTGGGTTTTTTTTCTTCTCTTCTGCTTTCCAAAACAAAAAGTGAAATGGCTGGGTTTGCTTCTGATGACAAAATGTTTTGTTCCACAGTTAGTCCATGATAAAGAGCTGGCAGCAGAAGATGAACAAGTATTTCTTATGAAGCAGCAGGTAAGAGTGGAAGAATGAAAAGAAGATTTCACTTTGTTACTGCCTTCACCTTTTCATTTCTTATTTGCATCACTAGATGGCCACTGTGTAGCTTTGCAAACTCAGATGTGATTGTGAAATAAGACTCTTTTCTTGATTTTGACCAGTGCAAGTAGAAACTAGGGCCACTTAACCTTCACAAGTTGAATACTGCTTCCAGTTCTGGTGTCCCCAGCACAAGAAGGACACAGCTGTTGGAGTGAGTCCAGAGGCGGCCACAAAATGATCTGAGGGCTGGAGCAGCTCTGCTGTGAGGACAGGATGAGGGAGCTGGGGGGGTGCAGCTTGGAGAAGGCTCCAGAGCACCTTAGATCTGCCTTCTGATAGCTGAAGGGATCCTGCAGGAAGGCTGCAGAGGGACTTTGCATCAGGGTGTCTAGAGACAGGCCAAGGGGGAATGGTTTGAGGCTGAGGCAGAGCAGGGTTAGACTGGAGCAGAGGAAGAAGTTCTTCAGTGTGAGGGTGGTGAGACTCTGGCACAGGCTGCCCAGGGAAGCTGTGGCTGCCTCCTCCCTATGGGTGTTCAAGACCAGCTTGGATGAGGCCTTGGGCAACCAAGTCTAGTTGAAAGGTGTCCCTACACGTGGCATGGAAGTTGGAGTAGATGATCTCTGAGGTCCCTTCCAACCTGAGCCATTCTGTGACAATATGCTGTGAGTACAAGTATTACATATTTTGAGGGAGAAGAGCAAGAAAATAAATGGCAGTTTCCCAGCACAGCTGGATTCATCTGCAAAACATCAGTGCTTTCAAAGCAGAAAAGGTTCTGCTGGATCTTGGTTATATTCCTTACTGCTCTGTTGTTTAGAAGAAGGAATGACACTTTCCTGTTGAGTAGGTTAGGAGTATCATAGAGGTTACAAACTTGAATCTCTGGTTCTGGCTTAGAGTTCTGCAACAGCTGCAGAAGACAGAGGACTGAAGTTTGTTTACTTGCTTTAAATCTGTCCTCTGGTGGTAAAGAGGAGGTCTGTAAATATCAGGGGGAAAATAACCTATAATCATAGAAAGGTTTGGGTTGGAAGGGACCTCCAAAGGTCACCCAGTCTACCCTCCCTGCACTCAGCAGGCACACCCTCCACTAGAGCAGATTACCCAGGGCCCTGTCTAGCCTGACCTTGAATATTTCCAGGGACAGGGCCTCAAACACCTCCCTGGGCAACCCACTGCAGTGTTCCAGCACTCTCATGGTGCAGAACTTGTTCCTCACATCCAGTCTAAATCTCCTGTTGCCTCATTTCAAAGCATTGCCCCTCATCCTGTCACGGTTGTCAGCTTCACTGTGTTCTGTGTCTTTGTCTTCTGAGGTGTATTTAATACTCTTCATGTGCTGCTTTTTTTGCAGTCATTCCTTGCCAAACAGCCAGCAACGCCTACAAGAGCATCAGTAAGTATGTCCAAGAGAAGAGCAGGAGGTGTTTTGGTTCTTTCTAGGGAGGAGGGAATGGCTGTAACCTACAGAGGGTCATTTTGTGAATGTAAAGCACATCATCTCCCCAGCATGCAGAAAGGAATTTGTTAGTATTTGGTTTTCAAGTGGCAATATTTGAAAACATTGCTTAAAAGTTACTTCATTCTGTTTGACTGTGGAAACAAAAATAGCTGCTGAGTACTGAACTGAAAATTCCCTGCAGTCCTTTCCCCTTGGAGGCACTGTCCACACCACCTGCTGCTGCTTGCTTCGGGTTAGCCCCAGTGTGCTTCCACTCCAGTGCCAATGGAAAGGTTTAAGAAGGAATTTGTTTGCCATGTGCTGTCTGTTTTATAGAGCTGATCATGTAAGTTCTGCTCTGATTTGTCTGCTCTGGACTTCCTTTTTAAGGAGTCTCCTGCAAGAGGCCCTGCAGGATCCCCAAGAACCCAAGGCAGAGCTGGTCCCGCCAACGTCCCCAGTGCCTCGCCAATAACATCAGTCAAGAAACCAGATCCAAATATTAAAAGTATGAATCAACATTTTACTGGTTTTAGCATGTGCTATTTCTTTTTAAAACCCCAAATCCTCTTTTATGGACAGATGTTGGAATTCATTTGCTGGTAGTTTAATAACAGGAATTAATTTACCACAAAACTTCAGATTTGATTTTTCTTTTTTCTTTTTTCTCCTTTTATTTTGGTCATTCCTATGACTTCAAGGAGAGTTATTGCTGAGCAGTCAAATAATTAAAGAAATAAAGTTGCCTAAATGCATTTATTGTGCACCAGGTGGATTAGTAGAATGGAGACTGCTTTAAGCTACACAGACTGATAGAATTTGCTTGGTTTGCTTGGAAGGGCCTCTAAAGGCCATCTATTTCCAACATGCTCTTTTATGCTCTGCTATCACTCGTTCTGGAATCCACACCAAACCCTGGTCTCCTACTAAGCCCTCCAAGTACATAAGGAACTTGGAGATCATAGAAACATTAAGGTTGGAAAAGACCTGTAAGATCAACTCCAATCTTCTACCCGACACCTCCATGACCCCAGACCATCTGACCCCAGTGAGCCCCTTTCTCCTCTCTCAGCCCCAGGATGGAGCTCCATGCGTTTTGAGGGGCTTCTTTCCTCTCCATGCATGAAGGATGTTGGTAGGGTCAGTACTGTTTCTCGTGGTGCACTCAGGTGCCACCCATACCTCACTTCCAGTGGATAAAACACTCCTCCACTCCTGGATCTATGCCCAAGTCCTGACTTAGGAAACATGATGTGGCTTGAAGGACTGCCCTAAAACATCTGCACAGTTTGTTACTGCTCCTATAAACCTTTGCCTTGCATATCCATGCTTAGTGCTTTGTGTCTTGGCTTCTTCATGTGGAGAAAAACCCAAACCATGCAGATGTGTAGATTAAAATAATGCTGCCCTGCCCCAGTTGACAAGAGCAGTGATGCTCTGAAAGACTGAAAGAATGCACAGCTCTAGTGTCTTGAAACTCTTCTGTGAGGTTTGTTTCTGCCACTGCCAGCAGTAATCATTCTGTGCTCTCTGTTTTTCATTTAGATAATGCTGCAAGTGAAGGTGTCTTGGCTACTTTCTTTAACAGTCTCCTGAGCAAAAAGACTGGCTCTCCTGGGAGTCCTGGTGCTGGAGGGGTGCAAAGTACAGCCAAGAAATCAGGTACTGGGCTCCTTGTGGCAGGCTGCTTTGCTTATTTGTCGTGGCTTAGTGGGCCCACGCTGATCTAACTGCTTGTGCCTTTTAAACTGGTCAGTAAGTGACAGACCCTGATAGAGGACAGTGCTGAAATGTGCAGTCTTTGAAAAAGAGCTGAACTACTGCAATTTCACAGCTCCTGGTGAGCCTGGAGAGAACCTGATTGTCTGAGTGAGGTGACACTGCTGGGATACAAATAACGTCTGGATCTTGCTCATGCTCAGAAAGTGCTGTGATGGTTTGGGTAGTATTTGACTGCTCAGCATTGTTTGCTTTTCACAGCCTATAATAAAGTTCTTTTCATAAAAATATTCCAATTAGCCTCAAACCAGCACAAGTGCTCATTTCTTCTTTTCACTTCAGAATTCCTTCCTTCCTTGACATTTAAGTGCTGCTTGAAGGAAGTGCAGTGTGGCCTCTGGCTTCCAGGCAAACCGTCAAAATCTCTTCAGAGCTGAAATTCAAATGACTGACTTCTTGTGGCAGCTTGAGGTTCTTGTCCCAATAATGATGTTTGGATCAGCTGTAATCCAGCTCATAACACCAGTCAAGTGGTTTTGTTCTGTACTACATGGGCAGGTGCTGCCATGTCATGTCCATTTTCTGTGCTGTAACTCCTCACCCATCCTATTTGCCCTCATGTTTCCTGACTGTCTCTCTTCCACATGTAGACCATGATATTTCAAAGAACTTTGTTGATGAGTACTGTGGCAAACTATTTTTCTTCACATGGACTCCTAGGCTAAGAACTTCTTTTATACTCGCAAGAGGATTCTTGCAGATTCTAAGATTTGACTCAGCTCTGCTGAGACCTCACCTCCAATACTACCTCCAGATCTGGTGTTTTCCAACATGGGGGGAAGAAAAAAAAAAAAGTGTTAAAGGCCAGGTTGAATGAGGCCTTGAGCAGCTGAGTCTAGTTGAAGGGTGTCCCTGTCTATGGTGGGGAGGTTGGAGGAGTTGAGCTCTGAGATCCTTTCCACCCTAAGCCATGCTGTGATGGTTCTGTGGATTTTTAGTTTTCAGAATAGACACTCTGAAGAATACTTTGGCTTACAACTAGAGCTCACATCTCAAACCTTTACAGTGAGCAAAGGTCACCTTTTACCTTGGTTTTGTCTTTGTACTTTGGAAAAAAACAACACTTAACCCTCCCAGAGTCAAATCTTGCTGCCTTAATGTTTTCAGCATGTACCCTGGAAGAAATCCACCTAATATTTCACACACATTTGAGCTGGAAAACAGATGCTTGTTAAATTCTTTGGCTATGTGAGGAAGCTGTACATGGTTATATAATCTACTTTGGGCTGAGTTTTTTCTGGTCTAAAAATACTGCTATTTCATCTTAAATGCTTGTATGCATTGGAATCTGTTGTTCTAGTTGTAGCCATTAATTGTCTGTGGGATTAGACTTTTCAGGAGGAGAGAATTAACCTGATGGTTCAGTTAGAGAATTGTGTGAAAGCTTCGAGTCTGATCTAAAAATGTAAGGTCCCTGGAATACTTGAGTGTGTCTGTTTCCAACTGGAGAAGGCCTTTGAAATGAGTGCTCTGAGATGTGGCATGAATATGCACTTCACTTCCCCTTGGGAAGGCCAGCACTGTCTGCAGGCAGGACAGACTTCTTCCTCCTGGTTGTTCAGTAGTGAAGCACAGCAAGCAGGAGTGTGGCCAATCCAGTGGGAGTTTTACAGCAAGTGTCCCGTGGAGCTTGGAAAACTTGGGGTTAAAAGCTGGGTTCAGAAGTCCTTGCTATCAGGATGAATAATAGATTGCTGTAGTTGATTTTTTTTTTTTAATATATATATAAAATTCTAAATGTGGTTGCTTTTAAAATTGTAGAAGTTGTTTAGGATCATGAAGTTGTTTGGGTGGGAAAAGCTCTCTAAGGTCATTAAGTCCATCTATGGATCATTGAGCTCAGCCATAGATCTTCGAGTCCACCCAAATCTTAGCTACTGTTGTACTTTATGCTCTGTAGCATTCACCATTTCATCTCTTAAAGCTGAATCAGATCTTGGCATGAATCAATCCACACATGGACATTGCCCTGTGCTGTGTGAGGCCTTGTGTTCATCGGATCACAGAATTGTTGTGGTTGTCAAACCCTCCAAGAGCATCCAGTCCAACTGGCAAACCCATGCGCACCATGGCCACCATCTCCCCAGGTGCCATGGCCACAGGTTTCTTGAACACCTCCAATGATGATGACTGCCACCTCCTTGGGAGCCTGTTCCAATGCCTGACCACTTCTGCAGCAAAGAAATTGTTCCTAACCTCAATCTGACCCTCCCCTGCCACAGTTTCAGGCCATGTCCTCTCATTCTATCACCTGATACTTAGTGAAAAGAGACCAACCCCACCTGGCTTCAGCCTCCCTTCAGGGAGCTGTGGGGAGCAATGAGGTCTCTCCTGAGGCTCCTCCAGGCTGAAGGACCCCAGTTCCTAGAGCTGCTCCTCACCAGCACTGCTCTGCAAATGCTTCACTGGCTTGGTTGCCCTCCTCTGGGCAGGCTGCGATAGCAAAGTGACCTTTAGGAACGCTCGTACTCGTGGGTGAAAACACTGCATTGCCATTAGGTGGCTTTACCCTCGCTGTTTGTTTGTTTTGTCCCTGTTTCAGGACAGAAGACAGTTCTGACCAACGTGCAGGAGGAGCTGGACAGGATGACCCGCAAGCCAGACTCGCTGGTGGCAGCAAACTCTCCCACAGAGAACGAAGCCTGACAGCGCGCAGCGGCCGCAGGTGTCACTGACCAAATAACTCTGTACATTGATCTGATCAGACCAGGAGCCTTCTGCCGTGGCAGATGCTACCAGTTTTATCCTGGGGCAGGGGAAATGAGCTTACTACATCATTGCCTTGTCCCAGTCCCAAAAGTGCACATTCAGGAAGTTTGCATTTAAAATCCCTCTGTATAAGATAACCATTTAGAGTTTCTATAGGGCAGTTCTTGGGGTTGGGAGGTGAGGAGGTGCAGCTGCGTTTCCTGTTGTGGAGAACACGGAGAAGCCAAATGGAGAATCCTTATTAACTGCTACTGATGCACACGAGGCAAGAAAGAGGAAGGAAATCCTCTTTGGAGTTACTGGAATCGGCTACTCGTATGTTTGCAAAAGCATTATGTTCTTGGAAGGGTGGTGGTGTAACAGAGCATGGATTAGCTGCAAGAAGCCCAGGTAGGGAATGAAGCCCTCAAAAGGGAAATGGGTTTGGGACAGGGAGAAACTAGAATGTTGGAGTGAGTGGAAAGGAGCAATGTTGGTCAATCCTGTGGATAAATAATCACTGTTCTAAAAAAGACTACTTCCCGTTGGAGAATTCTAGGCCAAACACTAAAGCATCCTGGGCAATTTATTCTTTTTAGAAATCTGGGGCTAGTTTTTAAAGAAGTCTGAGAGTGTGGGATGCCCTTTCTGGTGTAGCGTACAAAGGGAGAGACTGTAACTTGTTTAGATCCAAGTGCCTGGCACAGCCTGTGATGTGTCTTTAGCAGGTGCTTGAACTTCTGGTGCACTGTAGTACAAACAGTCACTGTTTGGTTTGATTTTAAACTCAGTAGCTTGGCCACTTGTGTTTAACTCCTGTGTTCCCATAGCTTCTGCCTTTGTTGTTTTCATGCCAAGAGGCTATAGCCTATGAAGAACAGTGGGTGTGAGGTGTCTTTCTCCCATATCAGTTGTGCTGCACAGCACCCTCAGTCCTTGTGTTCTGACGTGTAACTAAACACTAACTAAACACTAGCTCCTGAGCCACGACGGATTCCTGCCTTACACCTGGGGAGGTTTTGAGCAAAACCTTCTGAGGCCTCGGTCCCAACCCCCACCTGCTGCAGGTGCAGCCAGCTCCAGTCAGAAGGGAACCCAGCAAGTCTGAATGTCTACACCACGACTCCATCCCTCGCTTTGGATTTTCTTTTGGTGCAGCATTTGGTTGGGCAGGGTTGGTTGTGGCTGTCCCTGCTGCTCTGTCTGCAGTCACACCCAACCGCGGCCGTGCGGGAGCGAAGCTCTGCTAACTCAGATGGCACTTTGGTTTTCTAGACTGTATCCTTGTCTTAACGTGGCCACACTACCAGAAGTGAAAAATACCTGAGCGTGTTCTGTGCTCTTAATGCTGAAGGGAAAAAAAACACAAGGTGAATTATGCAGAGTTTACTTTTTATTGCTATGAACTCGTCCTACTAAACCTGATGTCTGGACATAACCTCCCTAATCCACATTGTTACTGAAATATACAGAACTAGACTGACCACTAACACACTACTGGATGTTAACTCAGATCCTGTGTCACATCAGGAGGCTGTTCTTGTCTGTCTAAACGTTCTCTAGAAAGCAGTGTTTCCTTGCCTCTCTGACAAACATTAACATGACTCTGTTGTTTGTGCCAGGGTTTTTTTTTTAATGTTCTTTATTTTGTTTTAGTTTTTTTTTACTTTTTGTTTGATAAATAAACAGTATGCTCTGAAGTTCTCTAGACAGCAGGTAGGCTGAGGCTGTGGCTGGCTGATGGGCAATGTGGATCTGCTTCCTGGTGTGAGGAAGTGATTACACGCTGAGAATTGAGATTGGAGCCTAAACCATCCAAAACCCAACAGGAAAACCTGAAAATGTGTGATAGTGAGGGGATGGAGCTCAAAAACCTCAGTCTGAAACTGCAGTTTTTGGTCATCTAATAAGCACTTTCTTTAGCAGTATGGCTAAACCTTACCCTTTAAGTACTTTCCAGTTGTATAACAATGTTAAATAGACTAAACCTAATCCAAACTGGTGACGTATGATAACTCCCCAGCTTTGCAGGAAGATGCTTCTGACAAAACAGAAACAGCTTTCCAGTTTCTAACTGCAAGTGAATGCTCCTAGTTCCTCGGAAGGAAGCTGTAAGTAATGTAGCATCCTGTGGTTGCCAAAGTCTGTCAACTTTGGTGAGCTGCACAGTTGTTATTCTGGTGTCTTCAAGCATTGGAACCAAAGGCCAAATTGCAAACAGCCTTTTACATTTTCAAGTGAAACTTCATTTTTTTTCTTTGCAGATACACTTGTATGGTAGACTGTTGAAACTATTATAAGACTATATTTATATGCATTATAGTGACTGCATCTACTGTTCATGTTTAAACTAAGAAAACAAAAAGATGAAAGCATTCAACTTGAACAAGTGTCAAAGATTGGCCCTCCATAAAAATGCTGTGGTTATGCTGCTTGAACTTTTTTTTTTAAAGTTTGCACTTTTTTGGTTTTTGGGATTTTTTTTAATTATTATTATTGGCATTTTAAAACACTGTTTAAACTGAACAGAATTTCCTATTTTATTTAATTTAACTCTGTTGAAAGTGACTGCTCTGTACATCCTGAACTTAACCAATATCCATGCTGTAAATGAAAAGTTCACTGTCCTGTATACTAAGTTAATTGGTTCTTTTTAATTATTATTTTTTATTTTTGTTTTGGGTTTGTTTTTTTTTTCCAACTTAACAATTAGGACTGCAAATGTATGACACAACCCTTAGTCCACTTGTATGGCTTTAACCAGGTGCAGTATGCAGTCATGTGGAATCTTGCTTTTTAGTGCTGGCAAAATGAGGACGTCTTTAATTACTGGCTTCAATAAACACGAATCCAGACTGCTTTCTGCTGGTGCTGCTTGCTTGTTTTTCAGAGCCTCTCTTCCAGAGCAGAAAATAGTAGGGAGTGCTGTGAACAGGAGAAAGGAGTTTGTTTGTGCAGTCATGTGCCTTGATGACAGCGTCCTGGTGAAGTGCTTTGCTCTGAGAAGTGAAGTGAAGCAAGCTGTGGCTTGCACCTGGAGAGCAAGGGTGGTAAGACTCTGGAACAGGTTGTCCAGGAAGTTGTGGATGCCCTCTCCCTGGAGGTGTTCAAGGCCAGGCTGGGTGAGGGCTTGAGCAGCCTGGGCTGGTGGGAGGTATCCCTGCCTGTGGCAGGGGGTTTTGAAATGGATGATCTTTAAGGTCCCTTCCAACCCTAACCATTCTGTGAATTTCTGAATTGATGCCTCTTGAAATCCAAATGCTTCTGAAAAGCTGAAGCAAGTTTATTTCCTCAAGTGAAGCACTTCAGAAGTGGTGGTACCAATGTGGTGTTGAAATACTTCAAAATCATGCAGGTCTCCTTAAATGTTAGGTGTGGAAGACCCAATCCTGGCTTAAAAAGAAGTATTACTGGTATTAGCTCCTTAGACATTTGCTTTGCAGAGTATGCCAGTGCCCCCAGGATCGGGTGTGGATGTTTGGGGCTGACTGGTGCAGAAGGCCTGGCCTGGCACTGTTAGTTGTCAGGAAGCACTGCTGCCTTCTGAAAAAGCTACAGAATCGTGTTGTGCTGCAGCACCCAGCCACACACCAGCTTACTGGAGGGCTTACACTGAAGCCACACCTAACAGCTCATGCAAGAAGGCTGTGAGCTGGTGCCACAAGGGAAACAGTTACTGGTTCTCTGTTGCTGTTGCTTGCAGATTGCCTACCTGGAAGCATCAGCATTGCTAGTTGTAGCTTTTTGTCTGAAGAAAAAGATCCTTGGCTCCCCTCTCCCTGACAATTCCTTCTAATTATAGTTCTCTTGCTGAAGGTTTCTGGAGCTGAGATGTTCCAAGTTCAGGAGATGACAGACTTGGGGTCAGTGCCTGTAGGTGATGCTGCTGAGGGTGCTGTGTGCACTGCTTGTCACAGACTACATTTGGTCAGAAGAGACCTTCAGGCTCATCCAGCCCAAGCTTCCAGCACTAGAGCATGTCCCAAAGCAGCAGGTCCACAGGCTGTTGAAACACCTCCAAGGGTGGCAGATGAATTTTTTTTTAGGCTAGTTATCATTCAAAGAGTGAATTGCTGATTTTTTTTTTTTTTTTTCCCTGAAACAAAAGCAGTTTCAATTAGGTCTAAGATTTTTTTTTTAATAAGGGTTAAGCTTTTTTCCTTCTAATTTTGAGTTGTCTTAGTGAAGACACTTTGCTTGCTTTCTTTCAGAACAGAAGCTGCAATAGCAGTGTCCAGCGCTAAAAGAAAACACTTGTGTCTGCAGAAGGAAGCTGAAGTAGGTTGCACAAGCTGCCTTGGAAAAGTGATTGCTCACTGCTGAGACTGTTGGTACTGAGTTGTACTCAGTACCTAGTGTGGCCTTACTGGGTGCATGTAAAAATGTCTTTTTTGTCTCAGATTTGCCACATGCTGTAAAAATATACCAGAGCCTTCAAAATAGGTCAGAAAAGTGGGTGCAGATAAAAGAGGGGAGCTTTAGGTTGGAGATGAGGAGAAATGTCTTTGCTGCAAGAGTGGTCAGGGATTGGGGCAGGCTGCCCAGGGAGGTGGTGGAGTTGCCATGCCTGGAGGTGTTCAAGAAACCTGTAGCCATGGCGCTCGGGGCCATGGTTTAGTGGCAGTGGTGGTGTTGGGTTGCTGGTTTGGCTCGATGGTGTTAGGGGGCTTTTCCAACCCCTGGGGGCTGGGTTCACAGCAAGTGCTGGCTTAGCCTTTGATACAGCCAAGAGACTGGGGTTCCTCAGTGAGTACTGAAATCTGGGGGTGTTACAAAGCTGAGCTGTTAGACACAGGTTTGTTCCCCATGCCCCAGAACCAGCTTGTCAGTAGGCAGCTGCAATCAGCAGCTACTAGCTGGCTGTCTTGGTATGGGGGGAGAAACTAGCAGGATCTGAAATGGTTGAAGTTTAGCAACAGCCTGTCAAAATCTCCCCAAAGCACCTTGGAGCTGCACAGAAGCACAGCTATGAAGGGAACACTCTCATGCTTGAAGTATCTCTAGCATGGTTTCCTCTGCTTTGGCAGTTGTGCTCTGTCCTCAAAAGTAACTTGCAACTCCTCCCTCCCCCTCACAACTAACTGGCATCTTTGGGCCCCCTTCAATGACAGAGCTGACTTCATACCAGCTGCATGAAAGTGAGTGGCTTGCTGGAGAGGATAAATCCCAACATTTCCTCTGCTCTAGGTAAGGATTGCCAAGGAAGTTTGGCTGGCTCAGAGCAGAGCCAGGCCAAGCAGAAATCTGTTGGTCTGCACACATGGAACCTGGCACAGCACTCGCTTCCTTTTGCTGCAGCAGTAGTTGGAGGACATAAATAGGAGCTAAGCCTGCTGTGTGTGAAAAGGGACCCCGGGGAGGGTGCTGGGTCACTGGGCTCGGTGGGAGGGGTGAGGTGGGGAAGGTAGGAGGAGAAGACACAAGTCTGCAAGGGATCAGGATTTATTAGTTCCGCTGTGGATGGCTTTGGAGAGCTGGGGCCATCTGCCTGCCTCGAGTTTATAGCCAGTGATGGAAGACTTGAAATTATTTTTCCTGTCTTGAAAAAAAAAAAAGAGACAGGAAAAAATGCCCAGAGCTTGCCCTGCATGTAGCAGAGCTGTGTAACCGCAGCAGTGCTCGCGAGGGAAGGAGCCAGAGCAGCTGGATGTGAAGCTCTGTCGTGTGGAGGAATGAAGTGCTGCTGACAACAAGGAACAGCCCTGGGACTGTTGGCATGTTAGGAACAAGCTGGAGTTTAGCTGCAAGTAAAAGGAGTTCAGGATGAGGGTAACACTGAGCTTTGTCAAGGCTTCCCCAGCAGCAGAGCAGGGTTGCTGCCTGCTTTGCTTGGGTAGGGCCAGCCCCAGCCTCAGAGCAGTTGAGGTCAGTTGTTTTCACTGGCCCATTGCACCCCTGGAAAGAAGGAATGCAGTGAGTCCACCTCAGCCTGGGCTCGGGGGGGTTTGGTTAAGCCTGCGAAGGGGCCTTGAAAACGTTGCTTATAAAACAGGGCTTATACCATTTCTTCATCCTCCCCTTCAGCTTCCCACCTCAAACCTTCAGCTCTTTCCCTCCCATGCCTCTGCTGTACCCTGCAGTCTGCAGCCCTGGGCAGCATGACCGTGCCCACACACTCAGAGGCAGCCAGGCTGTGCTGACCTGCTCTAGCCCTCTGTGTTTTTATGGATTATTGGAAGAAGACTGCCCTTTGTTTTTTTCTTCTTCCCTCACTTCAGGCCTTTTTTCCCCTTTCTGTTCCCTGAATAAATGTAGTGTGATGGATAAACTAAACACTGCTGTCAGTCTCTGCTTAGTTTTCACTGTGCTTCATTATACAGGATTCCTTCAAAAGAAATGTAACCCACAGCCTTGGCTGCTTCCCAGCACCATTAAAGGCTCTGCTGGCACTTTTCTGAGGAATATGAGGTTTGCTGATTTTATTTTTTTTCAATAGAAATTGCTTTCACCTCCCTGCTCTGCCCTTCAGCCCAGCTCTGGCTGTAAGGAAGCCCCTCTCTAGTGCTTGTAGATTGCATGTGTCCTTAGAAGGCTTTTTTAGCTTCTCATTGTTAATAGCAGGTGAAGTTGTGTTCCTAAGTCTGCGAGGCAAAGATCTAACTCACTGCATTGGCAGTGGTGCCTCTCTTGGGTTTGGTTTTGGAGAATGTTTTCCTTGTGGTTGGTTTGCTTTTGAAGGGAAAAACCTTTTCCTGATGGTGAAATTCCAGCAGGGACAATTTACCTGTCCCCTTAAAGGTGAAGCCAACCCCATACAGACAGCTCCTTGGGACAGGTGTTGTGGTAATTTCCAGCTGCTGTTGCCTTCTGGTCCCAGCTGTGAGAGCTGGTGGCAGTCCCAGGGTGTTCATAGTGGAGGAAATCTGTGCCACAAGCATGGGAGGCCTGTGGGGCTTCTGGAGCTGGATGAAGGCTGGGATGGAGGTGAAGGTGTTGAAAGCATGCATGGGCTGGTGCTGCAGTGTAACAGGTACCTTACAGTATGGCTGGAGGGTAGGACCAGGATTCACAAACACTTTCTAGTACTGGAGCTGTGCTTTCCTAACCAGATGAAAAGCCAAGAGTCACTCCCTGTGCTCTGTCACTCTGTGTCCAGAGCACCCTGCCCAAGCTGTCAGATTTGGGAAGCAGGCACTGTGCTGCCAGCCTCTCATACTTCTGGATGTTCAGTGGAAAAATCTTTTACAGGTTGCCCTTCAGAGTGAGGCTCTTTCCCTGTCCTCCCTCTGCTTCTCTCTGTATTCATTTGAAATAGTTGTGCTGAGGAATTCAGTTCTGGGTCCTGAGGCACCTTTATGCTGAGTGGCCTTACCCTGCAAGGTGCCACTTCAGCTGTGGGTTGGCCCTGGCAAAGTAGGAATGGTGGCACTGTTCAGCTGCAGTAACCCTCTGCCAGTCAGAGACACCTGACTGCATGGTCTGCACCATCCCCTCCAACTTTCCATGTCAGGACTGAGAGCTTGTTCCTAACTCTGACTCAGCAGAGTTCTTTGCCTGGTTCCCAAGCTGCTCATAGCTGCAGGATCAAAGTGAGCATGCCAGGCTCCCATACTCTGACAAGGGACAGCTCGCTAAAGCACTTCCAACTACCAGATGTTTTCTCTTCAAGGTGGGGTTTAGGTTGTTGGGTGTTTTCCCAACTGAAAAGTTGAGAAAAAAGCTTCAGCATTTTTTTATATTGAGAAATTCGTGGGGGGTTTGAAAAAGCCTCCCTCTGATGCCAGTCACACTCTAACCACTGCTCAGCTCTGCCGGAATTTGGCAGCACCCCACAGTGCTCCTTTCCTTTGCTAGGTCATGTGGAAATACCAAACACTCTCTTAAAGAACCTCTCAGCTCTGTTCAGGTACCTGCACTGAGGTATCTTTCCTGCCTTTCACACCCTGAACTCCATTTAAGCACCATTTGTAGTAAGCACCACTCAGATTTTTTTTTTTTCTTTTTAATATGTAAGCATTAAAATACTTTTAAGTGTGTTAAGATTCCACAAATGCAGCGTTAAGAGGCTAGGTTTAAGTTGAAGCTCCTATTCAGCACATTCCTGGAAACAAAACTTAGCTGTGCTTAATGAGGTGAACCCCCAAGAAGTTCCCAGGTTCATTAAAGGCTGCACAAAAGCTGAGATGAAAATTGGGAGATGAGGGTTGGGTTGCTCAGTTTGGTCACTGATAAACACTCAGGGTTCTCTTTCCAGTGTGTTTTCACATCTAAATCACCAGTTGGTTTAAATTTCTCGTGCCCTGAGGGTTCTTTCTGATGGGGAATTGAAAGTCCATCAAAGCTGGGCTGTTCTGTAAAGATGCAGATCTTTGATCACTTAATTATCGTGTCTAGGAACAGCATCCCTGGACTTCCTCTCCTCTGTGCTGCTTCTTTCTTCTTTTCACTGCTCAGTCGTATTTTAGCTGGATCTGAAGCTCTCTCTGATGGATTCTGTGATCAGATCAGCTTGAAGCCGTGGTGGTGTAGAGTGGTGCTCACTGTCCTGGTTCCCCATCTCCTAGTCAGGGTCTGCAGCCACCCAGTGTCAGGCTGTACTTGAAGAGCTCAGAACTCGTGAAAACAAAGTTTTCTGAAAGCAGGGAGCTCTGCCTGGGAGGGTGCAGTGCCCTTGCTTGGAGCAGGGCTTTTATTTGCACGTTCAGTGTAGACTTCTTTTTGTTCCTTCAAGTACTACAGCGCAGGATGAAAAGGTGCCTTAGCAGGCAAGAATGTGTGTAAAGGATTCCTTTGTTCACTGCTGGCAGCAACCTTGCCAGCCCTTGCCAAGTCTGTCCAGCCCACCCACCCGTCCAGGAGGATGCCAGAAAATCCCAGAGTATGGCTTGGTATTGGCACTGGGCCATCTCCAGCAAGGGGGCTGCTGGCTGTGCCATGGTGCCAAAGGGGACAGTGTGGCTCTGGGTGCCTGAGGAGCTGCCTGCAGTGTCTGCAAAACCGTGCTCGGTGCTGCTGTCAGCATTGCTGGCTGGGAACATGGATTTGTGGGATGGGAGTTGGGTTGGAAGGGACCTTAAGGATCATTTAGTTGCAACCCCCTGCCATGAGCAGGGACATCTCCTGCTGGACCAGGTTGCTCAAGGCCTCATCCAGCCTGGGCTTGACTAGAGGAGCTATGAAATGCTTCAGTTGGCTTCCTACTGTCAACGATGTCTGAGGTTAACCAAGCAATGACTGTTCAGGGTAGACAGCTCAAGTCTTTCTTCTTCCAGGGTTCCTGGTGTGCTAAGTCTCTCCTCTCAGGGTCTATTTATACAGAGGCCAAGGAAAAGAAGAAAAATCTCTTGCAATTAAAAATCACATGGTCCTGGGCAGAACCCTCTGAAGGAAGAAGGATTAAAGGAGCCCAAGGAGAAGTGAAGGGGAAAGATTAAATGAAAGACAAAGGTAACTGGCAAGGAAATCACAAGGTTGATAATATGCAGTGGTAAGAAAGACTACTGGAGGCTAGAAGAATTAATAGACTGAAGGTCACAGAATGTGAGGGGTTGGAATTGACCAACCCCCGTGCCAGGACAGGTTCACCTCGAGCAGGTTGCACAGGAACACATCGAGGTGAGTTTGGGATGACTCCAGAGATGGAGACTCCACCACCTGTTTGGGCAACTCGAGAAAACGCCGTAGGGCATCAGTGCCGAGAGCAAGAGCGGGGAGCTGCCTGCTAAAGCGGGCGGGTCCCGAAAGCCGACTCCGTGTTCACAACCCTACAGCTGCCTTTGCTACCCCTTTGCCAGCTCGTGTTGCAATTTCTGCTCTCTTGCGGTGGCACTGCAAGACCAGCTCGGAGCCTGCTGGAACCGACCGCTCGCTTGGGAAACTTCGCTCTTGCAGCCTACGCTTTGCAGCGCTTCTGCCGCTGCCAGGAGGATGCCCCGGAGCGCTCCGCTGCTCCAGCTCCCGCCGTGCCATGTCCCGACAGCGTGGAGCCGAGCGGGGGACCCGCGGCTCTGTCGCGAAGGTTGAACCCCGCGTTAGGGAGGCGGCGGCCGTTGGAGCGCTCAGTGTTAGCGCTAACGGCGATGCGTTTTACAAGCCACAGCCAGCAAGCCGTACAGCGACAGGCCGTTGATGCCTTCTCGACTGCCAAACCGTCGGGAGCCAACAAAGCCATCTGCAGACGGCTCCTGCTGAGCGCCGTGACCCGCCGGCCGCCCCCGCCAGCCCCGGGCGAGGCTCGGCGCCGACCTCGGGGCGGGGAACCCGCCGGCGGGTCGGGGGCAGGTGCCGGGCGCGGGGGCGGAGCGGCTACGGACCGGTGGAGGCACCGCCCGGCCGCGGCGGCGCCCTCCGAGGCGGCTTCTCTCCGCCCTTTCCGCTGAGCGCAAGGGGAGGAGCGGCGGTAGCGGCGGCAGCGGCGTTCTCAGTTAGAGCTGAGCTTCCCTGCCGGGGCCGGGGAGCGCAGCGCGGGTGGCCACGCCGCGGCGGGCCGAGGGAGTCCCTGGCGGCCCTGCCCTCAGCCGGAGCCCGGCCCGGGCGGGACACGGCAGCTCCCGCGCCCCTCTGTAGGACCAGGGCGCCCCCGAGCGGCGGGGCGCGGAGCCGCTCTTCCTTGGCTGCTCCCGCGCGGGGCCGGGGCTGAGGCGGCGGCCGGGCCGGGGCCCTGCACGATGCTGCCGCCGCCGTCCCCCCGGCGCCGCTTTGCCTGACGAGCGAACGGAGCGCGCCATGCAGCCGGCGCGCCAGTAGGTGAGCGCGGCTCGGCTCGGGCCGGGGCTGCGCGGCCAGCCCCTCAGCAGCGCGGCAGCACCGGCACCATGAGGAACGGCGATGATCTGGAGGGCTTCGACGGCGAGGCGTCCAGCACCTCCATGATCTCGGGGGCCAGCAGTCCCTACCAGCCCACCACAGAGCCCGTCAGCCAGCGCCGCGGG
>WBNM01004370.1:45669-119336 GCA_013399055.1 Ramphastos sulfuratus
GCGAGGGGAGGCTTGGGGCGGACCGGGAGCCGCCGTCCGGGCTGCCGCCGCTCGGCCCCGCGGCCGTCTCGGGAGTGGGCGGTAGGTGCCGGCTCGCTGCCGTCAGGTAGCGCCGGCTTCGCCGTGCGGCGGGAAACGGCGCAGGCCTCCGTGAGGGGGCTCGTGAGGGTGTCCGGCCCTGCCGCCTGGCTTCGGGAGAGGCTTCATCTCGGCGTGCCAGGGCCTGCTCGGAGCGCAGGGGTAGCAAACCTCCATCGCTGCGGGCTTTGTGCAGGTTAAAACCCCCAAAGCCAACTTCTCGGCGCGTCAGCGTTCAGCTTAAACCCTTGGTGCCGGCGGCGGAGTGACCGTGCACAGGCGCTGGGCAGCAGTGCGCCCGTGGCTGGAGGCGGCACCGACCCCGAGCAGGTGACACCGGCCCCAGGTGCCGCCTGCGGGGACTGGCGGGCCTGTGGTGGGTCCGGTGGCCCCCGAGGAGGGCCGCAGTGTAGGGGGGAAGCTACTTGCAGTGTCCAGATGAGGAGCTGCAGGCGTGGATTGACCCCAGGCCACCGCTCCAGCGCCTGCAGAGCACTCACTTGTTTGCCCTGAGCAGGCTGAGGCACTCCTGCGTGCCTAGAGCGACAGAAGGGTAGCCCCGGGGCAAGCCAAATTAAACACAGCTGGCCCATGTTTCTCTGCTCTGAACTCAAGTGCGAGCTGCGTTTCTTCATCTACCTCTGAGCTGTTGAGTTCGATGATCCTTGGTGCGTTCTGGGGCACCGCAGTAGCTGAGGGTAGGTGTAGGAACACACACGAGGAGGGGTTTGTGTCTCTGCGTTGATGGTGCTGCTTGTGTGACCTGCTTCCCATGTCACTTTGACGTTAATGGCTTTTTAAACTGAGGAATGTGTGTTCTTCAGGCTGTTGAAGAACGGGTGTTTCCATCTCTGCAGCTTCAGCCTTTCAAACCGCTGCTGGTTGCTACAAGGCTAAGCCTGCACATGCAGGTTCTGTGTCAAACACATCCGGAGGATCTAAGGTTCAACAGCGATGCGAGGTTATAGAGGACTGCAGTGATGAGTCTATTATTTTTTACCTATACTGAGTGAAAAAAACAGGGTTTGCAAGAGTGATTTGTGTTCTTCAGTGTAGAACAGAACCTGGTCTGCAAGTGGTAGCAACGAGTGTGTCACCTGAGTAGCCTAAGAAGGAGGAGCGGTAGCTGTGTTTGCATTGTGTGCTCTCAGGACTGGAGCCAAAGAGCAACATCTACCTGTCTCTGAGCTGTTGAAAGCTGCCTGTGTGGCAGAAGTGCTGGGGTGGTGCTGCCTCATAGGCTGAAATAATCTGCCCTCGGGATTTTTGTTTCTCTTCCTGCTGCTGATCCCTGCTGTAGTACTCTAATAGCTGTGGCAGGGCACATGAGAAGTTCGTCACTCAAATGAGTGATTACTGATCATGAGTAAGCAAAGCCTTTGTTATTAAACAGATTTGCTTGGGACAGGTTCCAAGGTTACTTAATTAGTTGTATAGAGAAAGGTGTAGGGGAAGCCCCTGCTGCTGGAGTTACACGTGAGGGAAGTGTTGTGAGGAAAGGCCTCACCACTGCACAGAATACATCTGGTTGGAAGGGACCCTCCAAGGTCATCCTGTCCAACTCCCCTGCAGTGAGCTCCCTTCCAACTAGATCAGGTTGCTCAGGGCCCCATCAAGTTTGACCTTTAGTGTTTTCTCAACCACATCTCTGGGCAACCCGTTCCACCTTTCAGGTCATGGATGGGAAGGCAGATGAGTGTCCTCAGGGGAGCAGAGTGATGCTTGATGGCTTAGGATTGAGCTGTTGTGTGTGGTTCCTACGGAGAGTATGAATCCAGTGGGTCAGAACTTAACAAAAAACTGTTAGCTAGGATAGGATGGAAGCTTATGGATCATCTGGATGGCTTTGGTTTCTGTACAGCTGTGCTCTAAGGAAGCTCTAACTCATAGTAATGAGAAGCTTTTAGAGGAGAAAGGAGAAGAATGAGGAAAAACAGGCTTGTTTCTTTACTATCTGTAGGAACTGGAGGAACAGGAGTGGCTGAGGGAGCTGAGGTCATTCCGTCTGGAGAAAAGGAGGGTGAAGGGAGACCTCATTGCTCTCTACAACTCCCCGAATGGAGGTTGGAGCCAGGTGGGGGTTGGGCTCTTTCCCCAGGTAACAAGTGCTGCATCAAGCTGCAAGAGTTGGGGCTCTTCAGCCTGGAGAAGAGAAGGCTTCCAGACGACCTTATAGTAGTCTTCCAGTATCTGAAGGGGGCTACAGGAAGGCTGGGGAAGGACTATTGCCAAGGTCTTGCAATGCCAGGACAAGGGGCAATGGGTTTGAGGTGCCAGAGGGGAGATTGAAAGTGGATGTTAGGAGGAAGTTCTTTTCAGTGAGGGTGGTGAGACACTGGCACAGGTTGCCCAGGGAGGTTGTGGATGCTCCACCCTGGAGGTGTTCAAGGCCAGGATGGAGGAGGCCTTGAGTGACCTGTGCTAGTGGGAAGTGTCCCTGCCATAGGCAGGGAGTTGGAACTAGATGATTCTTGAGGTCCCTTCCCACCTTACCATTCTATGAGAGGAAATAGAAGAAACTCTTCAGAAGAAACTTTAAAGGGTTCTCAACCACCGGAACAGGCTGTGCAGGTTGAGTTCCCCCCTGTCCCTGGAGGTGTTTAAAAGAGACAAGAGATGTGCTGAGGGATGCAGTTTAGCCCCAGACTGGGGAGAGTTAGAGTGGTGGAACTGGATGATCTGAAAGGTCTCTTCCAGCTGAAACAATTCTGTGACTTTATGACTTGTAGAGCAGGCTATGGAATTCTGCAAATGGATGGAAAGCTGAGCAGTCCTGGAAAAGAAAGGAAAGAGAGAGCACAATCCAGGGTGCACTTAATTTGCTTATTTGCCAAGTATAATTATTTTAATTACAATGCTTAGTAATCACCTTCCAAAAATCCTGGAGGAACCAGAATGTATCCAAGTGCACAAGACAGAGCTGTAGCTCTTGAAAATCAGGAGGAACTCCACACAGGAGAACCTAAAGAAAAATAAGAAAAAAGACAAGTACTGGGTAAGAGAAAAGGTCTCTAAATATATTCCAGTGGGGGAAAAAAAGGCTACAGGAAAGATTACAGTGCCTGGACTTCAGAATTTGTCTTAAAATACACACCTGATTGGCAGACAAAGTTATCAGCTGCAGACAAACAGTGCTGGGTTTTCTAATCTCCAGCTGAAGGTCTTGCCACCAGTGGGTTGGTGGTGCTGAGGATGAGGGCTGACTCTTGGGTGTTGTGACTGAGATGGCTCCAAATTTCCATTTATGGGAAAAAGCAGAAAGAAGAGGGAATGGAGAAATACAAACAAGGCCAAGGGACTGAAAACAGGTGTTTGTGGGGCTGATGTGTTGTGGGTTTGTCCTTCTTTATTCAAAGCATTCTTAGAGGAGTTGTTAGGAGCTAGGCAACAGTCTAGCATTTTAGGCACATGGAGTAAGCTCAGTGCTGCTAGAGGGGGGAAGAGTTTTAACTCTCAGTTATTAATATTTCAGGAGAATGTGCCCCAGAATGTCCTTTCAAGAGGCAGTGACACAATGGGTTATGATAATGATTCATCTGCAGTCTCATTTTGGTTTCCTTTCCCTTGAGTACCAGAGAAGGTTGGACTGCATTGTGGTGATTTTGTTCTCTTTTAAATTGGGTGTGCACACTAAGAAAAGTGCTGGATCTGATGGAGTGGGTCCATAGCAGGCCATGAAGATGACCTAGGGGCTGTAATACCTCTCTTAAAAAGATGGGCTGAGGGACCTGGGATGGTTCAGCCTGGAGAAGGGTCCAGAGAGACCTAAAGGCAGCCTGCCAGTGCCTGAAGGGAGCTACAAGGAGGCTGCAGAGGTATTGTTTACAAAGGCCTGCAGGGACAGGACAAGAAGCAATGGTTTGAAATGAGAGAAGAGCAGATTTAGATTGGATGTGAGGAACAAGTTCTGTACCATGAGGGTGCAGCAGGTTGCCTGGGGAGGTGGTTGAGGTCCCATCCTTGGAGATACTCAAGGTGAGGCTCAGCAAGGCTCTGAGCAGGCTGATCTGGTGGAGGATGTCCCTGCTGAGTGCAGGAGGGTTGACCAGATGATCTTTGGAGGTCCCTACCAACCCAAACCTTTCTGTGGCTCTGTGTTTAAGGTGGAGTTGCACAGTTCTGCAGTACATACATCTGCCTGCTAATGGTCAGTAGTATCCAATATGAAGAATAGTGAGGAAGCAATAAAAAGTACCCATGTGGAACAGCTTAGTGTTGAAGCCATTTTCCTCTGTTTGAAGGTTTTATTGCTGACTAGGTGAGCTTTTCAGAAAGGAGCTTTTGCCTATGTCTTACTGTTCTGTTGCAGGAGTTGCCTGCCTGTTTATTTGCATCTGTGAGGAAACATCTGCTGTGAGTGCTGCTGGAGCTGTAAGCCTGTTAAAGAAGTTTGGAGGAAGGTGGTGGGTGTTGGATGGTATCAGCAAAGGAGTTCTCAGGGCTACTGGGCTGGCTGAGATATAGCTGCTGGAAGGTCATCAGGCAGGTGGGAAGTGAAGAGTGTGAAGGGAAATGTGTGAGGTGGAGGCTTTGAAGGCACCCTGGTATGGTGCTCTCATGTTTGGGTTTGTGCTTTATTTTAAATGGAGCATTTGAACTTGAAATGGGAGTCAGGGGAAGTCAGCACCCTTGTGAACTAACCAGAGAAATGCTTTGCCTTTGGGGAGGTTGAAATTTAGGTGGAAGTTCTCTTAGCTGACTTGCCAGCACTTGGGTGGAGCAGTACCTTGCCATACAGCAGATGTGAGAGACGAGAGAGCTGTCCTTGGAGACTGGAGCAGAAAGGCTCTTCAGAGTTTATTTTCACTGCTGTCTGGCATGGTTCAATGTTTCTCATGCTTTTGGGGGCTTCAATGTCTCCCATGGAGGTTACTGTACAATACTCAAATAGCCCTGGAGCATTTCCCTGTGGACTTCTTCAAATGACTTGTTCCATTTTAGTACTTCTCCCTGTTCCCTTGAATTTCCCAGGGAGAGTTTCCCCTTTTCTGAGTATGCTTGGTGAATAGAGGTGTTTGCTGTGTGAGGAATCTCACAGACTGCTTAGGAGGTACCACATCTGTTCTGGAAATTCTTTCGCTTGATGAGGTGGTCTGGGTTCTTCTATCCTTCATTTGTCTCTTCAGCTTTTCTCAGTGGGTTAGTATTTTCCCTTGATTGTTATAATTTTGCACCTTCAAGAATCTTGCTGATGTTGAGTGCAGAGACATATTTCCCCATGAAATTCCCGTGGTCTGCTTCCTGGTTTCTTTGGGCACTGAAGCTTCAGGTAGGCTGTTACCAGGCCACCAGGTGAGCTGTGAGGAAACCAGGCAGAATCCTACTGGGACCTGCTTGGTTCTCACTGGGATCCTGGCAGGTAATTGATTTGAAGTAACCCATATCACCTTTAACAATTGGGCAACTGATGTGAAAAATCATGCCTGAGCAGTTGTTGTGAGGTTGGCAGTAGGTAGGAACGGAGCATGCAGCTCCTAGAGCAACCTGCTGTGTCAGAAAAGCCTTATCACTTGCCAGCTTAAAAGAGAATGGCATTTGTGGTGGTTGGTGATGGCCTCTGTGGCTCAGACAGCCCTAGGCTCTCTTTTCTTCATGTGTCTGTTCCAAATGCTACAAAAATCCATCAGAGACTCCTGTTGGAGCAGATAATACTTGTGCTTGGGAGGTCTCTGAGCTGGAAGTGGCTGATGAGTGTCCTGGGAAGTATCAGTGCATGCTTGCTCTCGCCTGGTGCTCTATAGCATGTGCTGTTGCCTGTCAGTGCAGGCAAGATCTTGGGCTGGATGAAATCTGGTGGGAATAGCAGTTCATATGTTCACAATTTTCAGAATGCAAAGTTCCATCTTCGTTGGGGGAGAGCAGCTTAATGTTGGGAAAAGTTGTTCTGTGGCTTACTGTCATTCTGCATTTCCAGATCCAGATTAAGGCTAGGACTGCTGTCAAATCCTCTGCTATCAGGATCTGTCACAGTGAAGAGAACACCACTCAGACAGGCTGTAACACGAGCCTGCGTGGGGAGTAAGGCTGCTGAGAATTCTCCCTGTTAATTATGTTAAAAAATTAGAGTAATATCATTCATGTTCTGTGGAGTGAGTTAATTGCCAGCTATTAGAATCTGCCTGAAAAGTACTATGAGGTTTTCAGTAATCTCCTATTTAATTATCACTGCCTTCTTGTGCCTTCAGCTCAGCATCTCATTCTGATCGCTTCTGGGAGGAGGATTAGAGGCAGTTCCCAAGCTCCAGCCCCAGTCTGGCATCTCTTTCCCTTCCACAGATTCACAGATTGCATTGGCTTGGAAGGGATTCTCAAAGGTCATCTTGTCTACCCCTTCTGCAGTCGGCAGGGACACCTCCAACTAGAGCAGGCTGCTTGGGGCCACATCGAGTCTGAATTCGGATGTCTCTGGGGATGGGACCTGAACCACATCCCTGGGCAGCCTGTTGCAGTGTTTCCCTGCTCCTTTCTCCCTGGGTTACTCTGCAGCACCCCTGTGCAGTGCCCCCTGACGTGCTGTGCTCCTGGGCTGTCAGAGCAGGGCGCTGGCTGCTTTACAGGCTCTTGCCCTTCTCTGAGTGTTAGGAGTTAGCAGTTGGCCATGGGAATAAATGGAGATTCTTTCACATCAGCTGCTGTAAAGTTTGGGTTGATATAAGGGGTGTTAACTAAGCCACAGAAAATCAGACTGTGCCTCACAGAGGCCAGCAGATTGTTCTCCTCATGGTAAGGTCATTCTGTGGTGGTCAGGTCCTGATATGAAGCATTCATTGGTCTCTGAGAAACAGACCACAGCAGGAGACACCTGAGCCTTCTAAGGCAGCTCCAGTGTCACAGGCAGCCCCGTACCTGACACGTTTGCCATGAGTGATAGTTTCACCTTGGAGTCAGCTTTGTTTTCCTTTGGGCTGCACTTCAGAGGTATGGAAACCTTCCTCACCTCTGGTAGGGACTTCACACAACATCTGCCAGAATGAACATGGCTCCTTACTCCTCTGTCCCTGCTCAGCCAGCCTTTGTCTTGCTGTGCTCTGCTTGTAACAGGGACTGTCTGCTCCTGAGCCCCTTCCAGGCACCATTCCTGCCCAAAGGGCTTCTTCCTCAGGAGGTACCACCTGAGCACTGGGTAACCCTCCAAGTGTGTCATGCCAGGCTGTGTGGAGACATGTCACTTTGCAAGCCTCTGCTGCAGACACCTCTCCTATTACACCCTAGGACTGCATCAGCAATTCGTAGTCATTCTATGACTACCTTTATCTTCCATCTCTTACTCTCTTATAATTCTCAAGCAAGTGTGAGTTTATGTAAGAAGTCCTTGTCACCTTCTGTGCTGGTTGAGCTTCCGTTTGCAGTGATACAGCTGCTCCTTCAGAAGATACATGAGTTATGGCAGTCAGTACTGGTGATCTGTGGCATTTGGTCTTGCCAAAAGCCTGTTAGAACATCCTGCTAAAAGGGGCACATTTGTAATACACAAATGTACTTAGAAACCTTTTTTTTTAGTGAGCTGCTGTGGCCCTTCAGTGTCTCTGAAACTCCATCTCTTTTTGGAAGAATTTCTCTTGAAAGCTGCAGATCTGCATTGCCACTTGGGGGATATTTTTATGCTGACATTTACCATAGAGGGAGGAATGATGAGAAGTGGTTTAAGCTTTGCTTTTGATTATTTCTGTGTGCAGCTACAGGAGAGGCTGTGTTGCCTTCCCACAGGGAAGTGCATGGGTCTTTGGTCTCCCTCATGGTGCCTCTTCACTGCCATCTGGCCATGGGCTGATGTCCTCACATTAGTCAGCTCCAAGTGCCTGTTCAGTGTTTCTCTCTAAGATGGTGGCTTGTTTAAAATTGCACTTTCAGCAGAGATGTCTATGCTTTGTAATCAGGATGCTCTGTTTTCTTCCCTCCCATTGTGAGCCAGTGCCACAGTGGTGGCTGCACTGCGCTAGCTGTAGGTGCTGTAGTGAGAAGTGCAATTCTGATGGGATGGTTTAGGAAGCTACCCTCTTGCCTTGGCCTATTTTTTTGGTGATGAGCCTCTCTCATGATGTCATTACCAGCTTGACATCAGCAAACAAGGAGAACTGTCCATGGACTAGGTGGCCACAGCCCTTCAGGGCATGGTTTGGTGGCCTTGGTGGTGTTAGGCTGATGGTCGGACTTGATCTTAGAGAGGTTTTTTTCCCAACCAAAGCAGCTGTGTGATTCTGTGGCTGGCAATGGCAGAGGTGGTGATTTCCTTCCAACATAACCAGTCCAGGAAGGATCTGCTCTTTCTGATGCAAGGTAATGCTTCGTTTTGGCAAATCAACTTTCACATTCTCCGATAGTTGTCATCCTGTGATCAAAATTGTCAGAAGTGTGCATCTCTCCTCTAGACCCCAACAAATAATTCTGTACACAGAGCAACAGTGCACAGGAACAGGCTCCTTAACAGCTGTTACTTTGTAGTGGTAGTAGTTGCTACTTCTAAATTGGAGCTGGATCAAAAGCCCTCACATTCTGACTTGTAACAAAAACAAACATCTAATTCTCGGCTGATTTGTGTAGTCAGTGGCTTCCAAAACATCCAGGTCATGTTTAGGTTTCTCTGGAACTTGTATCATCAAGTCTTCAGAATATGGAAGCTCGGTAACACCAACTTGATGTGGAATAGGCATAAAAACATACAGCCCTGAGGAGAAGAAAGATGGGTCCAAAATATTACTGGCTATGGGCAAAGAGATGCTAGAGCTGATGCAGCACTCGCCTGTGCAGTGCACAGCAGCATGAACCGAGCAGTGTATGCCTCCCAGGGACAGGTCTCAGGCATTGTATTATTTAGTAGATGTCCAGGATGAAATCTGTACTCGTGCTCTGCTGTGTTACTGGAGTTAGTTCATGGTGCCTGAAAGGTGGCTTTAGGGAAGCAGTCTCTCTTGTAACGTTTTAGTATCGCTGTGTGCAAACTAAACTGAGAAGAAGAACCCCGAGTACCACTTTTCTCGCTTGAATTGTTCCCAAGGCTTTGACATTTCATGCCTTAGCTTGTGGCAGGATGTGATGCATTTTCACCAAAACAAGTGTCTTCAGCAGTGCCTGCTCCTCAGCTTGTTTCAGTTGGTCACTTGATATTCAGGTGCTGATGCTTGAATAATGCCTTGTTTGTGATAACCACTTTGAATTTTCTTTAGCTTGTATGTACATGCATGAAGTGTTCAGCTCCCTTTATCACAGTATGGTTAAAAAGCACAGCAGCCTTGTGCCCAGTGTAGAGAGAGGTGTCCTGTGCTTAGATCTGGGACTGCATGTGGTGGTACTTCACTGTAACTGAAGCTGAATGCTGTTGCTTTCAGATGCTGTAAATCTGGCAGTGACACAGCACTGGGCCTACCAGCTCTGGCAGGTTTTTATTTGCAAAGTTTTTATCCAACTAACTACAAGCAGTCCTATGTTAGTGATTTTTCTGAAGTTTTGTACTTTAGAAACTGAAATATTCATGCAGGAAAGCAACAGGCACACTTGTGACTGTTAGGAAATACTTCAGCTCTGCAAGTCTGCACAGAATTGCAGAGTTCCGGGTTGGAAGGGACCCCAAGAGTCATCTGCTCCAGCCTTTCTGGGTGACAGTGGAGTTGCAATGAGCTGGCCCAGCATCCTGGCAAGCTGAGTCTTCAAACTGCCCAATGGAGGGCAATCCACTGCTTCCCTTGGGAGATGATTCCAGTGTCTGACTCTGCTTATGGGAAACATTTTTTTCTGGAGTCCAGTGGCAATGTCCCCAGGAGTAGCTTGTCCCCATCACCCCTTGTCTGTTCCATGGGACTCCTTGTCAAAAGGGAGTCTCCATCCTCCTGGTAGCCTCCCTTTATGTGCTGGTCCATGGTGATAAGGTCTCCCCTGAGCCTTCTCTTTGATAACCTTCTAATAACTTTCATTTTATGAGATGATTTTCATGCTGGCAACTGATATTGCCATTTGAATGTTGGCAATAAATTAACTGGTTTGGTCACATACACTTCTAAAAGAAACTGATTGTTGTTTTTAATACATAAGAACATACTTACTGAAAACTTGTGT
This sequence comes from Ramphastos sulfuratus, assembly GCA_013399055.1. Taxonomy (NCBI): domain Eukaryota; kingdom Metazoa; phylum Chordata; class Aves; order Piciformes; family Ramphastidae; genus Ramphastos; species Ramphastos sulfuratus. The sequence continues at coordinate 55,798 of WBNM01004370.1, forward strand.
TAAACAAGGAGATTTTTCAGCTTTAGATGATCTTAGCACTTATAAACAGTTTTCAAGTCTTTTGAAAATTTTAGATTGTGCTCTCACTTAAAAGCATTTAAAAGTCCTTTGGAAGAAGTGCTCTGCCAGAGCCCCAGGGTCATCTACTAAATCTCTGGATGCATCTGGATTGGGCCAGTCTCAGGCACAAATCCAGGCGGGGTGCAGAGTGGGTTCAGAGCAGCTCTGAAGAAAGACTTGGAGGTGTTGGTTGCTGAGAAACCCCCCAGGAGCTGGCAGTGCCCTTGCACAGCCCAGCAGGCAGCTGTGTGCTGGGCTGCATCCAGAGGAGTGTGGGCAGCAGGGCAGGAGAGGGGATTCTGTTCCTTGACTCTGCTCTGCTGAGACCTCACTTTCTGAATTCTGCCTCCAGTTCTGGTGTCCCCAGCATAAGAGGGATAAGGGGGAGTGCTTTGGAGATGAGGGAGAGTAGGTTTTGATTGGATCTCAGGAAGAAGCTCTTCAGTATGAGGGTGGTGAGACTGGAACAGGTTTCCCAGGGAGGTTGTGGCTGCCTTCTCTCTGGGGGTGTTCAAGACCAAGTTGGATCAGGCCTTGAGCAGCTGAGCCTAGTTGAGAGGTGTCCTGCCCACGGCAGGGAGGTTGGAGCAGCTGATCTCTGAAGTCCCTTCTAATCTGAGCCTGGCTCTGTATCCAGGGTGTGAAGTTGAGTGAGAACCACCAGCGAGAGGCAAAGGCTCTGCTGCCAGAGTTTTGGGTCTTCTGCACTGTTAACAGCCTTTTACAGCCCTCTGCTCACAGCCTGACGAGTTTGCAGTCCTCGGGCAGTGCTGTTGCCGAGCGGGTGGCTCTGCAGTACTGCAGTGGAAGCTGGTGGGCTGTTGTCAGCCGGAGCTGCACTATGCTGTGCCCAAGCAGCCAGGCTGGAGGCTCGGTGCGTTCCCCGGCGCGCCTGGCAGCGCTCTGCAGCCCGCTGGCCTCCAGCTCTGCTCTTCAGGCTGGATTTTACCAGCGTGTCTGGGCTCTTTTTGCCTTTTAAGGCATGGCATCTAAGGGGCCTTAGACTGCGAGCTTGGGAACCTTGGGACTGCCAGGACGTTTTGCACCATTTCCTCTAAACAAAAACACACCCCAAAACCCTTTTAATGCATTCCCTAGGACTGCTTTAAGCCCTTGATTGTTTTCTCATTAAAATTCCTTTCTCGTTTTAGTATTTGTGGGATGTTTGATGTTTACTCATAACTGGGATTACATGGGGTTTGGAAGGATACAGGCTGATTCTGACAGTCTTAAAAAAAGAACTTTCACTTTTAAAAATAGCCTGACAGGCTACTTAAACAGGAGGCTGCAGAGAGCAGATACTTGACAGGTTTTATGAGTATGCCTCTACTTCTCAAACCCAACTTTTCCTATGTTTTTTTGTTAGATGTGCAGTGCTGTGTTTCAGTGCTGTTTTGGCTAGCCAGGTTTCTGACACAGGTTAGCCTTTGAGTGTGAAAGAGAACACAAAACCAGGTCAGAAGTGATTTTTCTTTTTCTAAGAGCTGAATAGAGAATTCTCATAAGCGAAGCAATGTTTTTACCTTGTTTAAACCTCATACAAACACAACCTCAGGACCTTGCTTAGTTCCATCAGAGAGCCTGTGTATGTGCCGTGGAGGGTAGCTGTGTTTAGCCATTTTGTTTAAACAGCAAAGACAGGAGAAGTGAGGAGTTCTCAGGGCTTGACTTGCTAGGAGGCACTAGGAAATGGACTGGAGAGAGGATGCTGGATCCTTGCTGGAAGTTTGGCCATGGCAAGGTGGACAGTGTAGGGAGAGGCACCTCTCCTGGATGCATCCTGCAGAGTTCTGGAACTAATAAGTGCCCCTATAAAACTAGTGACTTCTGCTGACTCTTGTAAGTTATCTTTAAGAGAAAGCCAAATTTCCAGTGGTTGCATCTTCTCCTTCCTTGGTGACTGGAAGTGAGGGTTACTAAACTTTCTGGAACTCAGCTGTTAAACTCGATTTGGTTTGTCCCCTGCAGTCAGTTTTCACTCTGGGTTGCTGTTGTAGCAAAGCCTGCACGAGCAAATGAGACTAATGGAAAACCATTTTTTCTTCCCTACTTCCATCCTTCTGCCCCCGCTCTGTGCCGCTGGCAGTGGCTCAGGAAGATGCAGAGGAGATGCATACGAAATGTAGTGCAGCACTGAAGAAGTCTCTGAGATTTTTTTGACCTAGATTTCTGTAGCTGTTGTCAGAGCATGGTATGCAAATGCCAGGCAGCCCGGGATAGAGTGGGACTTGAAGAAACATAGCTGAGTAGTTCTACTGTTCAAGAATTTCCACTTTTCACTTGTGTGGATGATTTCATTGTGGTTTTTAGCAGCGCTCCAGAGCGCTGTTCTGGATCCTCTTGAGGAGGTGTGGCAGTGGTTAGTCTGCAGGAGCTGCCTTTGCTTTGTGAGGTGTCCCTCTGCTCCCCTGGCACAGGCATGGGTGTGCAGGGGCTTGGGCAAGTAGGTGTTGACAAAGTGTTCCTGCCGACCTTTGTGAGTTGCCGTGAGGAACCTGCCATGTGTTGCGGCAGGCAGTGTGGCTGGAGAAGCTGGCTTGTGATGGCCTGAAACTGGAGAGACAGAGATGGCTGCAGAAAAGAACTGCTTGCAGATGTCCGTCAAAAGGAGTGAGGCAGTGAAGAGGAAAAATAAGCCTCTGATGTCAGGATATGGTGAAAAGGCAGGACAAGACTCTGCCTCCTGGTTTACCGTTGCATGTCCACTCACTGAAACCATTGGCAGAATTCAGCCTACTGTAGATGCAGAATAAAAAAGCCTTTCCATTTCTGAGTGGTTCATTTTTCTGGGCTGCACAGCAGTGAAGTGATCAATCCAGCCTCTGAGTGGCAAAGTTAGACACTTATTACTCAGTACATTGGGATTTTGCTTGTCACTGACTGGTAGAACCTGTTGCTTATGAAAATACCTTGAATTCTGATGCACATGAGTTGTACTTTCTGGGGACTGGAAGCGCAGGTCTCCGTGGAAGGAACTTGGTGGAAGAAACTGGTTACTTTTTGCATGTTTTGTTTGCCTGTGTTTGAAGTGTGGCACACTCTGATTTTTGAGTGATGAAGATGAGCTCCTACAGGATGGAATTGCTACAGAGCTGTTGGTGGGTGTTTGTTTCTGGGACAAGTGCCATGGTACACTTCAGCTCATCTAGAAGGTGTGGTTTAATCTCATTCAGGTTCCTCTGAAACAATATCATGTGCCTAAAATCATAGAATCAGGGTTGGAAGGGACCACAAAGATCATCCAGTTCCAACCCCCCTGCCATGGGCAGGGACACCCTACCCTAGATCAGGCTGCCCAGAGTCTTATCCAACCTGGCCTTAAACACTTCCAGGGGTGGGACCTCAACCACCTCCCTGGGCAGCCCCTTCCAGGCTCTCACCACTCTCATGCTGAAGAACTTCCTCCTCACCTCCAGGCTGAATCTCCCCACCTCCAGCTTTGCTCCGTTCCCCCCAGTCCTGTCACTANACACAGATGTTGAACCAGACTGGTGCCTAGACTGATCCCTGAGGGAAGAAAAACCTCTTCGTGACGTGCCTTAGCTTCAGGTTCTCTTCAGAAGTTTTTGGTCCTCTGCTTGGATAAAACCCGAACTAAGCCCAGATCAGAGTGGTTTGTTGGTTTAGTTTGGTTTTTGTTTTGTTAGGAAAATGATTCTGTTTTGCTTGGGTGCGAGTAAATAAACTCTGCAAAGTCTGGCATGAGCCACATGGAGTTGTGCAAACCAGGGCTTCACAACTGTCTGCATGTTCAGTTATTACTCCACATGCTACAATGGCTTTACTTTGAGGGCAGTATAAATGTAACATGAAAAAATCTTCAATTATTTAGGAGTAACAGGAAGAACTGGTTTTTAAAGTTTTTAAAAACATCCCAAACCATAAAATGTTTCTGTGCTGTAAACCACTATTTGTTTAATGGCTTTTGGACTGGAACTGTCATTGCACTTGCCTAGCAGATAAGAATGTTTGTTGTATAGGTGTGTCCAAGCAATAAGCAAAACACTTTGCTGATGCATAGCTAGCAGGAAATAAGGCACTGCTTCATGTCTGCAGCTTTTGCCATTCTAGATTCTATGGTTAAATTTCCTTCTTCAGATCTCTGCCTTTCAGTGTTAGCCAATTGAGAGTCTCTCCTGTTCAGCTTATTTCAGCTCAGTTAAGTGCCTTTTTTAATAAATGTTATCTTTGCTGTTCTTTGTTTCAAAGCAGCTCTCATTCTGCTGTTAACTGAGTACCCTGCTTTTAACTATGACCTTTTCTCATAGTATGCCATCAGAATGTGCCTGGCCTCAGAAATGTGCTCTGCAGTTAGCATTGATCTGTTTGCCCAAGTGGAGAAAGAGAAGCCAGCAGTAGCTGAGTCTTTCAGGGACTAGTGAAAGCTGCTGGAGGTCAGCTGAAGCAGTGAAGATTTAACAATACTTAATGCACTGAAGTCTTGCCATGTTATAGCTCAGAGTGAACTAAGAACTAAAGAAAACAAAAGGGTTGCAGCTCTGTGGCAAACTCCAGAGGTGCAGTGAAGAGCTGAAACTGAAATATTCTGCTATAATTTCTGTCCTCCCCACCAAACCCCCAATCCTTTACTCGCTGTTGTGTTTTGTGCCATTAGAGCACAACTTTGTTTATCCAGAGTGCTGAATCTCTGGTGGTGCTTAAACTTCCCTCTCTGGTGAGTGTTGCTTTCCTCACTTTTCTGGCCTGTGAGAAAAGTTCATTTGTGATTGAAGGCTCCTTGCAGTCTAATTACCAGAGTTAATGACACATTTCTTCCAGCCTTAAGGATGCAGACTGGGAACAGGAGGGAAATGAGTCCTCCTTCTGCTTAGGGTAAGAGATGGTTTCCTGCTGGAGAAGCAGGACTGTGTTTAAGCCATATGATCCCAAATATTCCTGTCTGTGCCAGCTGTTTCAGATGTGGGAAGTGCATGTGCTTTGCAAGGAATGAGACCTACTTTGTTTCATACATTGAGTTGGGACTGCTGGGCCAACTAAATGAGAACAATAAATCTAGATGTTAATTCAAGGGACTTGAATGTCTTCAGAAACTCAAAGTGGTGTAAAGGCAATTCATTTCTTCTGTATTTTGTGTGTGTGTGTATTCTGCTGTGCCATTAATTTAAACAGTCTGGATGTAAAAATGTCTTGGTAGTATGACATTCTTCCTAAAATTCTGTGGGTATTTTTCAGGCAGAAAAAATGCTGACCATTTTGTGGGTTTTTTGGAAATCATCTGTAATTATGTCATTTAACCACACAATAAAGCTTTTCTGTGGCAACATTTTAGATAAACAGGAAACCCCCCCCCCCTTTTTTTTTTTTTCACTTTGTTTTCATTGCAGAACTCTTTTCTTATTGTTAGTGCAGTCGTTTGATTGTTTTCATCCAAAAACCCCCACGTTCTGACGAGGAAAAGACACCATTAGCAAGCTCCTCAAAAGCTCTTCCAGCACTCCTGCCTGTCCTGGCACATTCTGGCTGTTCTGGGGGGATTCAGGGGTTTGTCTGCTGTGCCTGTGCTGCCAGGACAGTGATGTAAATATATAAGCCATTTACATAGCCCTCAGGCAGATGATTTCTTCATCAAGGGCCCTTCTCCAGGGGAATCTACAGGAAAGTTGAGATGGTTACAGTGATGGCAGGAGGCAAATGTGGCTAAATTAAAGGACATTGGATCCCAGTCTGGAGGCTCTCTTTTAGGACTTAAATGGCCCCAAATTGTGGGGGCTGCTGCTTGCCTCTGAATGGAGCCTTTATGTGGGGGTTCAGTGCTGTGGAATAGCAGTGCAGCAGCCTGGCTCTGCCTTGCTCTGAAGTTTATTAATTATGAATTCTGAGCTTTGGAGTATGTAAATAACATGTGATGGTGAGAGCTCATTGCTCCAAATGCTTCTTCACTACCTAATTTATTTGGAAATGCTCCATGCAAGAAACTCTTTCATCATTTTTGAGCACCGACTGACTGCTAAGACTGGTGCTTTGAAGAGGCAATGCAGTCTGGTATGGAGATAAATCAGCGTAAGATCTTGATCAGCAAAACAGGCTTGGGATGCCAAGAACCAGTTCACAGATTGATAGAATGGCCAGGATTGGAAGGAACCTTAAAGAACATCTAGTTCCAAGCCCTCTGGCATGGGCAGGGACACTTCCCAGTTGTCCAGTGCAGTGATTGTGCCAGAGACTTTGGCTCCTTCAGCCTCGTGTTGGTTACACAAGTCATAGCTGTCCATATTGTTAGCAAATGAACCTCATATTGTTTGGGCTTGTCCTACAGCAGTGCTGGAGAGGATTAGCAGAATCCTTGCTTTTCAAAGAATAAATATTTTAGAAATGTCAGATTTAAAAAAATAGTGACGAGCAATGGAGGCTGAATTGGAACATGGGAAAGTGAGTTTTGCCAGCTAACATTTAACATTACTGCTTGATCCTGCTTGAAATGGCTAAGATTTGAGCTTTTAAGAGATTTGCTTCTATTTTAAGAAATGGTGGTTTATGTTAGCTGTCATGAGGGTTGTGTTCAGGGAAAAGGTGGACTTCATTATGTGAGAAACTCACTCTGAGCTGGCAGTGTCCTGGGCTGCATCCAGGGGAGTGCTGTCAGCAGGGCAAGAGAGGGGTCTAGAGCTGAGTCTAGTTGAGAAGTGCTCATGCCTATGGCAGGGAGGTTGGAGCAGATGATCCCTAAGGTCCCTTCCAACCTGAGCCATTCTAGGATTCTATGAATTCAAAAGACATCTTGGTAGTAGTGCTAGCACAAAAGCAGATGTAGGATGGAACTCTCCATCCTTAAAAATTTGTCAAATAGACAAAACTGAAATACACCAAAAGCACCCATCAGTGTTAGCTCTCACTGCAGACCATTAGCTAGCACTGATTAGCTGCCTCAAGCACACAGCTCAGATGTGCAAGTCTGAATTTCAAACTGACTCCTCTTTGAGTGGTTAAAAATAGGAAAAGTTGCATGGATGAGTTTTGCTTTGAGTTTTTGCTTGCTTAATTTTTTTTTTCTCTTAAGTTCTCCATGGGAAACAAGGAAGGCCTTAAGAGTGTTTTGCTTTGGTTTTCTTCCTCCCACCCACTTACATTTTTTTAGAAATAAGTCACTTTTATTTTTTTGCTCTGACGCAAAACTAATGACACTGTAGGATGAAGAGGATGAAGACTTTGGGGAGATAGGCTGCCCAGAGCTAAATACTCCATCATTTCCAGGTTGCCCAAGGCCTCATCCAACCTGGCCTTCAACATTTCCAGGGAGAAGGCATCTAGAACCTCCCTGGGCAGCCTGTTCCAGAGTCTCAGCACCCTCCTTCTGAAGAACTTCTTCCTCAGCTCCAGTCTAACCCTGTGCTCTCTCAGCTTCAAACCATTCCCCCTTGGCCTGTCTCTAGACATGCTCATGCAAAGTTCCTCTGCAGCCTTCCTGCAGGATTCCTTCACGTGCTGGGAGGCAGCTCTAGGGTCCCCTTGGAGTCTTCTTTTCTCCAGGCTGAGCACCCCCAGCTCCCTCAGCCTATCCTCATAGCAGAGTTGCTCCAGCTCTTTGTCTTACTCCAAGAGTTCTGTAACTCACTCCTGCAGCTCTGTGTCCTCCTTATGCTGGAGACACCAGAACTGGAGGCAGTATTTGAGGTGAGGTCTCACTAAAGCAGAGGAAATGGGCAGAATCACCACCATTAACCATTAGTTTGCAGCACCAGCTTGGCTGCTTGGCTTATTCTCTTAGGAGGGAATGAAAAAATGTATCTTTATATGAAATGTAGTACACTGATGATAAAAGACCATGACAGTGCAGGCAGGTTTTGATGGAAGCTGATAAAGATGCTGAGTCTGCGCTGTTCTGAATTGATGTAGAGTTCAAACTGGTGGAGATTTTAAAGCACAGCTTCACTGGAATGTCTTTCCCAGTCACACTATGTGGATGCTGTGGTGCTGAGCTTGAGGTCAGCCCAACAGACACATGCATTCCATCTGCAAGTTCTGGAGTAGCAGCTCAGGACTGAGAAATGCAGTAAGCTGTTTGCATGTGGAGCCAATGGCCTGTAGGGCTTCCCTGCCTCTCTGGGCAGCGCAGCCATTCAGGTGCTGGAGTCCCTGTAACTGTGCTCAGATACAGCCTGCTGGGCAGGAGGGGGCCAGAAGGTCTTGCTCTGCTTTTGTGCTTGCTCCTTGGTGCCCTGTTGGAAACCAAAGTCTCGCATTCCTGAGCGCAAGCCGATCGTGCTCCTGATGGAAATTTCAGGAATACTTGTGGCTACTTTCAATCTGTGGAAATCTATTTATATTTTTTTCCACTTGTTTTTCTTCCTAGGTTTTGGCACTGATTGCCTTCATCTGCATAGAGACCATCATGAAATGCTCCCTTTGCAAAGGCCTTTATTTCTTTGAGTTTGTGAGCTGCAGTGCATTGGTGGTGACTGGAGTGCTGTTGCTTATGTTCAGTCTAAATCTTCACACAAGAATACCACAGATCAACTGGAATCTTACTGTAAGTTCAGACAAATCCTCACTCCCTTCAAACAGCTGCAAATCTCTTCTCAACTCTGCTCTTTGAACTTTGCTTTCTGCCGTTGCTTAAGATTGTCTGTGAGGGTTCTTTATGCTGACTAAAGGAGATGTTTTACTTGGAGTTGTTTTGAATGCTGACAGCAGAATAAGCTTTGAAATGTAGCAAGATTAAACTACATTAAATAGAACAAAAATTGTCTTCTGGTAGATTCTCTCTGGAAGGAAAACCGCTGCTAATGCCAGCAATTACTGTTTGTGGATGAAGTGGATCAATCTGCCGCCTGTGGTTATTTAACTTTGACAGATGCTGTGTTTACAGTAGCCCCCTGTTCTCCCTCAGACTTTATTTTTTTCCCTATGTTAGAACAGCCATGCTACATAAATTTTCTTAGCCAGGAGACTACAGTCGTGGGGCAGTAGTGTAAGAAGTGATGTGCTTGTATGAGGGTCAGGTGTTTTGAGCTGCTTACTCAACTGCCTAACGTTGACTGGCAGTGCTCAGTGTAGCCTCGGAGAGGAGGGGTTTCAGGAAGGGAACTGCTGGCAGTGCACATTCCTTCTGTACAAGTCTATGTTTCCACACTGTATTGTGAGCTAAGCTTTCAGATTGGGTTGCATAAACATGGGTCACAAAATCAACATAAGTCACTCGAGCAAAAGAGCTGTCAGCTTCAAGGGCAATATTTACATCAGCTTTCTGGGGTAGTACAGATACATCTGTTTGTGTGTTGTGGTTTGGGTTAGAACAAGACTTTTGTGAGTGCTCTTGGAGACCAGACTCACAGGTTTTGAGACTCCTGCATAATTTTTTATTTTCTCCTTGCAATTTTTTTTGGTGTAATATGTGAATGTTGCTATTTGAACATTTGTAGCAGCTGCTTATAAGCCTAAATGACTTGTCTAAGATGAGGTTGAGTATGGAATTAGATGTTCTCTTGTAGTCTGGGGATTCATGATCTGTTGAACTCTTCCTAGGAGTGCTTGCTAGGTAGATTAGATGGATTGAGAACTGAACAGGTAGCTGGGGGTGGGAGAGATCCAGGTGGCTTGCAAGACAAAACTCAGTAGAACCACTGGAGTGTTACTAAATTATCCTGCTTTTGCTCCTTTTGTCTCCATGCTGGTGATGATGTCACCACTTAGCTCCATGGTAAGCTGCAGACAGAAGGTAGTCTCTGGGTCTGTTGCCAGTTTGGCTGCTCAGTGAGCATTTCAGCAGCCTGGCAGCTGATGCCAGAAACTGAAGACTCTTTTTTCATACCACCAGTTCTGTGCATGCTGGTAGGACGCACAAGAGCATAACAAGTGTGTGTGAAGTGCCTGAGTGTCACACACAATCCATGAGAGCTTTGCTGGTGTGATTTGGCCAAGGCTTTCTCAAGGGACTGCAGGGTGGTGTGGCCTTTCCCTGCTAAATAGGGAGCAAATCTCTCTTTGGTGGTCAGCAGCAACAAGACAAGGAGCTACAGCTACAAACTGGAACACAGAAGGTTTTGGCTCAACATGAGGAGAAACTTCTTTACAATGAGGGCAGCAGAGCCCTGGAGCAGGCTACCCAGAGAGTTTGTGGAGTCTCCTTCTCTGGAGACTTTCAAAACCCACCTGGATGCATTCCTGTGTGAACTACCATGGGTGATCCTGTTGTGGGTTGGACTGGGTGATCTCTGGAGGTGCCTTCCAACCTCTAAGGTTCTGTGATTCTGTAATAATGCAGGAGATCCCAGCGTGTAACTGGTAGGCTCCTTCAGCCTCTGATTTATGGCGTTAGAGTAAGAAGACTTGCTGCGAGTGTCAGTGGTACCTGTCTGTATGGCACTCTGCTAGAGGTCTGGAGAGGAAAGAGGACTTAAGACTCCATCCAGTTGTAGTGTGGTTTGGTGTAGTTTGTTTGATCTGTTTGCCTGTTGGTGTGTCATAGGTGTTCTCCTGGTTTTGTGGTTGCAGAGGACTGTAGGGGGGTTGGTGGATGAGAAGCTGACCAGCAGACCTTCTGAAGGCTTTAGGAGGAGGTGACTCCTGCTGATGTGTAAATTCATTAATACCCATGGTTAAAAAGTAGACAAGGCTTTGTAATGCATGCTCCCCTTGTGAGGAGTCTCAAACTTTGCTGGTAGAGGTTGTGTGAGAAGGTCATTACTGTGCTTGAAAGACTTCAAAGGTCTTAAATTTAGGGAAGAAGTCTTTAAACACAGCACTCAGGCAAACCTCCTAGGAACCATTTGAAACCATTTGCTGTCAGATGACCCTGTGGGTCAGAAAGCACTGGGCCAGCAGCTTCTGGTGTTGCTGATGTGCTGGGAGGAGGCAGGGCTGTTAAGAGGCAGATGAAAGAACAGTCATTTGGCTGTGCTGTGCAGTGCTATCAATGTTATGCAAAAATGCAAAAGCTGGGGAACCTGTCAGTGGAAATTTCCATTTCCTTTATACTTCCCAGCTCAAAGGGGAGCCTGTTCTGCAAGGAGCCTAGCAAGTGGCACAGGGGAATGAAGGGCAAACTGCAGCAGAGATTCCTGTCAGCCTGGTGAGCTGCTGCTGTGAAATGTGTTTTCAGAGTTAGCTAATAACTGAATGTTTGCCATAATTTTGTTTGGCAAAATTATTCTAATCATTTGCATCTTGTGTGACCTACAGGGAGAGCTTAAGTTACTGCAGCCCAAGTGTGTGCATGACACCTGTGCATGCCCCCTGGAAGTAGATTCAGGGTAAGAAAGGACAGAAATGTTTGCATTAACTTTGGTGTTCTGGGAAATTTGCATCTGGTTTGCCAGGCTCTCTGACAGTTCCTTCCCCTGCAGTGCGGAGGCACCCTCATGCTGCAGGACCTTTTGGTCAGGGCTGACAACTGAGATGACTTGGGGAGGTGATGGCAAATAGCTGAGAATACTGGAATTAGAAAGAAACAATTTATTAGAAATGAGGGTGCTGGCACAGGCAGCCCAGGAGGCTGTGGGTGTCCCCTCCCTGGAGGTGTTCAAGGCCGGGCCGGACGAGGCCTTGAGCAACCCGGGCTGGTGGAAGGTGTCCCTACCCAGGGCAGTGGGGTTGGAACTGGATGATCTTGAAGGTCCCTTCCAGCTCAAACCATTCTGTGATTCTATGAACTGAGCACAGCACAGCTTTGATTTAGTGTCCTGCCAGCTTGTTAGCCTGGAGTTAGCCGGAAGGAAGCAGGAGGAGCCAGGTGTGTCTCTTAGAAGGCAAAGATAAGTTTTCAGGCAGCACAAAACACAGGCACTGATTGCATCATTTGTGCAGGGCTGGGATGTGCTTCACTTGTTGCAGTGATGAAATTGTGTGCAAGCAACTGATACTGGAATAAGCTGGCAGAAAATTTGATGTGCTGCCAGAATGAGCAACTGTCTTGTTCCAGCCTTGGCTCTGAAGAGTGTAATTACAAAGCTGTAGTTCATCAAAGTCCTGCACAGGGCAGTCTCTTGTAAATGTATTTTTTTTCCCCTTCTGCTCTGGAAAAAACATCTTGGCATCCTTGGCTGTTGAATGAGAAATTAAATTGTCCTTCACTTGAGTGTTTACTGCTGTCAAAACAGCAATACCCAGTCAGGATAGCAGTGAGTACTTTATAATGAAAAGGTCAGATGTCTTTGGGTTGGTGCTCTGCAGGGACACAGCTGCTCTACAGCAGCACAGGGAGAATGAAACATTGTTCAGGAAGACACACAGACTCAAGTGTACAATGCATGGTTTGGTAGTTGTTGCTGGTGAGGCCTGTTGCTTTGTGACAGTGACTGCTGCTCCTGTCTGTCTGCAGCACTGCTGGTAGCAAAACAGCAGCAAGGAGCATGAGAGAGACCTGAGGGGGAAACAGGCAGGTGACCTTCAGGCAACCAAAATGACGTGGAGATTGTGGAAGCAATCACTGAGGAACTTGATTTGGCATTTACAGCAGAGCTGCTGTGTCTAGCAGAGCTTATATTTCAAAGTAAAAAATAATTAGGAGACTAAAATGCCTTGATGTGGCCCTGGGCAGCCTGCTCCAGTTGGTGTCCCTTCTGAGCAGGACAGAACTGGCAAATCCGTGTTCTTGGATCCTCTGCTTTGGGCTTACAGGACCACTGGTGACTGAAGAGAATGACTTGCAAGTAACTAGCAAGTGACCAGAAGGCAGGCTTGGCTTTGAAATTGTTTTGGCAGGGAGCAAGGGAGCAGCAGCAGGCTGGAGAGGGGATGTGACTGAGTGCATAGCTGCTGTTGTGTGATGGATGGCAGCCCTCTACAGTGTTTTATGGCTCAGCACCCTGTCTCATGAGGCTGCTGTCATTTCAGCAGAGATTCTTCCCTGTGATGTGGTTTTTACTTTTGTCTATAAATATAATAGCAAGAATTTTAGCTACATCATGGCCAGATTTGAAATGGTTCATCTTTTTTCAATTAGTTTATTGTTTTTGTTGTCACCATTATTCATTTTCTCTTGTGTGGAAAAAAAGCTACATTATTCTAGGGAGTGTCCTTCACTTCTGGAGTTCTTGCTGCAGTTCCTTCTGGTTTGTTTCTGCTCTCATTTAATCCCAACCCATTGTGTTTTTGCTGCTCTTGTATTTCTGCTCCGAGTGTAAGAACCAAAATTTGGATTAATCCCCTCTCTCTGTGGTGTTACTGTTATCTCTATGGCAGTGCTGTTGGTAAGTGTCATTGCTCATCTGATCTGTGGAGATGAAAGGTTGTGTCTCTCTCAGCTTTTTAAGAACCCAGATTCCTATTGTGTGAATATGAATCAATTATTAACTGCATTAAAATTAAGTGCCCCTGGGGTGTGGCTGTGCATATGTTCTGAAGTGTCTGCTTGGAGCATCCATCCATGCAATAAATACTAAGTTACCTGTGTGTTCTCACAGCTCAGTGGCTGTTAGCCAGAGAAGCAGCAGAGGACGTGCACTGTTCTGCAGTGAAGCCTCAGGGAGTTGGTATAGAAAAATTGGTGCCTGCTAGCTGGGCAGTGCCTGGATGGGGCACTGCTGTGGTGTGGAAGCACAAGGGGTGTCTGCAGTGCTCATCTGGGATAGTCAGGTCACTTCAGCAGGAGCCTCGGGGGAGATCTCTTTGATGCTCATCAATACTGCAAGGGTGGGTGTGAGCAGGATGGGACCAGTCTGTTATCAGTGGTGCCCAGTGACAGGGCAAGGGCCAATGGGCACACGTGTGAACATCAGAAGTTCCGTCTAAATGTGAGGAGGAACTTCTTTAGTTTAAGGGTGGCAGAGCGCTGAAGCAGGCTGCCCAAGAGGTGTGGCGGAATCTCCATCTCCGGAGACATTCCAGAGCCTCTTAGATGTGTTCCTGTGTGGCCTTTTCTAGGTGAGCCTGCCTTGGCAGGGGGGTTGGACTCGAGCTCCAGAGGTCCCCTCCAGCCCCTACCATTCTGTGTCAGTGTGCTCAGCTGAGGTAGAACAGCTTTCCTCCTTGCTTCTGCCACCAGTACTTTTGTGATGACCCAGCAGGAGCTGAGATGACACATGCAGAATCTGCGCTGGTGCTTAGTGACTTGGTTCTCAGACTGAGGTGCACATGTGCTGTGCTTCCTCTGCAACCAGCTGTGCCTCCTCCTGTGTGAGTGACAGCTGCACACGAGTGGGGCAGCAGTGCTGCAGTTCTTGTTCTGACCTTCCGCTTCATCACTTGTATTAAAAGCAAGGAAAGGATCGTTGTTGAGTCATGCTAATGAATTTATTCTTTTTATTAGGATCTGGTCAACACTGGACTCAGCACTTTATTCTTTTTCATGGCCTCTGTAGTACTTGCTGTTTTAAACCATAAAACTGGAGCAGAAATTGCTGCTGTGGTAAGAATTTAAACTTTATATGTGACTTTGTAAACTTTATATATGACTCTTGTCTTCTATCAAAACTAAGACTAACTTCCCTCGTGTTCACTGAATACTCCTCTCTCCTTTGCCATCACAATTTCCTTCTGGTTTTACAGTTGGCTCTAAGCTAATTCTGATTTTCAAACTATTGCTGTCCTCTTTGTTCTCGCTCAAGCCTTAAGACAAACGACTCAAACAGAAAAATGCCTTGCAGAGAACACTTCAGCAGCTGAACTCACCTTGCTCCCTTTTCCTATAGCTGGCTTAGAGGATACTGCTCTGTATTGCAAGCGACAGAAAAAAATAGAGCTGAATATTCAGAAGGAACTGGAGCTTTGTACACATCATTTGCTGAATTCCTGCTCGTTCCAACGTCTATTAGTACTGCAGCAGGCGAGTCAGGCAAATCATTTTGTGCTTGAGTTGGCAACCTTTCTTCTTTCACATCTGGATGCTGAAAGTCAAAGAATCCTCAGAATGGTTTGGGTTGGAAGAGACCCTTATAGATCATCCAGTTCCAACCCCCTGCCATGGGCAGGGACACCTCCCACCAGCCCAGGTCGATCGAGGCCTCATCCAGCCTGACCTTGAACAGCTTCAGGGAGGGGGCATCCACAGCTTCCCTGGGCAGCCTGTTCCAGTGTCACCCCACACTCACTGTCAAGAATTTCTTCCTAATCTCCAGTCTCAGTCTCCCCTCTTCCAGCTCAAATCCATTCCCCCTTGTTGTTGTAAAGAAAGCCGCTCCCTTTAGGAACTGGAAGATCTCTATGAGGTCTCCCTGGAGCCTTCTCTTCTCCAGGCTGAACAACCCCAGCTCTCTCAACCTGTCCCCATAGAGGAGGTGCTCCAGAGTCCCAGAGCACTTCTGCAGAACATACAGGAAGAACCCCCAATAAGCCCCTCCTGCAGGCTGGGTGTCTGTTCTTCTATCAGTGCTCCACTACTGTGTGCACCCTGAGGAAGGAGCTGCTGGATGAAGAGCTGCATTCTTCTTCGTAAGAGCTTCTTCCATTGAAGTTGTGTTGCAGGATTAATTTGTCATGCTTGCAGACAGAGAACTTTTTCTGCAATCACTGATCTTGGTTGCTTTTGCAGATTCTTTAGCTTCTTGAAGAAGGAAACATCAGTTTTGCAGGCCATGATCATTTCTCAGCACAAATAAAGCCAAAGCCCTGACTTGTGAGGAATTTATTGTGAAGCTACTATTGTCTTGTCTCCGACACTGCCTCTGACAGCTCTTTCTGCTTCTTGCAGATCTTTGGTTTCTTGGCAATGGCAGTGTATGCTGTGAACACATACTTAGCTGTTAAAAAGTGGTGCATGAGCCGCAGGCAGCAAAGCAGTCGGCAGAGCAGCGACTACATCCGAGCTCGGACAGAGTCCAGAGAGGTGGATCATCGCCCCGAGATCCAGCGGCTCGACGCGTGACAGCCACCTCCAGATGGGACTGCAAGGAGCTGCTCGGCTCCCCCCGTGGAACAAAGGGGTTTGGGGGTTTTGTGCTTTATTTAAAGAAGAAAAGGCAGATCAGATGGTGGTAAAGAATGCCCAGCCCCATGTCTGTGCAGAGATGCTCCGAGTCAGAAGCTGTTCTCATGCTGTTGGTCGACCGAATGCAGGATGCCTTTAGGATGTTCGCATATATACACACATGTATTATATAGCTTATATAATATATAATGTGTATATGGTTCGCAGCCTTGGTTTGGATTAACTGCACGATACTTCCCTCTCCCAAGTGCAAGCTCTTGATACACCTGTTCTGCCACACAACATGTTCAGAAGTGTGTTCTGCCACTCTTTCTTCATCTGTCATAAACACTAAGCCCAGCACTACGTTGGTTGGTTAATCTAGGAGAGAGATCCACCAAAACCCAATTTAATCCAAGTGAAAAGGAAGTGAGGTGCAAATAGCAATAACTTTAGCCATATCTTGTGTCCAACAAGCTCTGTATGCATCCTTATGCAGTGCAGCTCGATCCTCACCTGCGAGACCTCCTGCAGTTTCACTGTTGGTGCACTTCCAGAGTTGACGTGGACAAAGGATTTCCCAGGCTTTGGTGGATGTAGAGCAGAGGTAGTTCCCCTCTGGGTCACTCCGAAATTGCCATATGAATATGGCTCATGAATGAGCATGGCCAGGCTGGAACCAAAAGGTCACCAGAATGCATCCCGTGCAAGTTTGTGGTGGTCTGCTAATGCTGGGTCACCTTTTATTTCTAATTCTGAAATGGGAGGAGAAATACATTTGGGAGGCAGGGAGGAGAAAAGGGGCTTGAGGGACAGAGTAGGGAAAGAAGGGATTTTCATCCAATGGACTTGCATTCCAGTCATGACTTTTTTTTTCCTTTTTAAATTTTTTTTTCTTTCTTTTCCTTCCTTTTTTTTCTTTTAAGGTTTAGCCTTTCTGAGGAGCCCAGGTGTAAGCAAGAACTAGCAAAAAAAACGATGGTGGGCTTAGAGAAAGTGTTTCTAGAGTTGCAGTACTCTGGTTCACATAAGAGAAATTTTTTCCTTTTTGGGAAGTTGGTTGTTTTTTCTGAGATTAGAACTGTTGGTAGTAGGTAAAACTGATCTTTAAATTATTATGTATACATTTATATTTTTAATTGGGTGTTTGTCTAATTATTTCCCTTCCTAATATTTTAGCTTTCTCCTTTTAATTGTACTTCTACTGAAGGGAAGAATATTTTCTTTACTTCTGCAATAAGCAGATGATACCATAATGTAGTTAGGATGCCCATTGATTTTTATTTCTTTTTGGTTGGTTTCTATGTATGGGATCCATTCTTTGGCTTGCCTCTTACCTGAAGAATGTGTCTGGGAGCAGATCTCTAGAGCTGAATTTCTTTCTGGTGTCAGCTAATGAAATCTTTGCAGCTGGCAGAACTGCGCCATGAATGCCTGCGTTTATCTCACCTTTGGCTGCATTATCTTGCACTCTTGGGTGGATGAAAGCAGTTAACTGATGGCAATGCCTTGCAGACAGGTCACTTTTAAACAGGTTCTATCAAAGGAAAGATCAGTAGAGGTGCCTGGGGTAGTGACAGGTGTGAACCTAATGCTGCAATACTGGAATCAAGCACCAGAATTCTTTTGATGTGTGAAAACCCAGTGACAAAAGTGATGTCTCTTGGTTTTCAATTAACTGCTTTCTACAGTGCATTCCACTTTAGTGGCTAAGATTGAAATTCAGAGAGACCTCTTAATGAGGTTAGAGAACACTTTGGTTTTCCTAATGAGGAATGGTTTACCAGTTGCTGTAGTAGCAGTTGAAAGTTAATGGCAAAGGGAGCAGCAGCTTCAGAAAGGTCAAACCAGCAAAGCTGAGCTCCGGTGCTGGCCTCAGAAGGTGCACATCTGCCTGAGGTGGTGTCTCAGCTGGCTTCCTGTGCAGTGCAGGAGAAGCAGATGAGGTGTCCAGTGCAGTATGGAATAAAGTTTACTATTGCAAGTAGAGCAATTGTTACAGCTCTGCTGTTCTCTTGTGCCCTGCCTGCTCTTGGCAAAGACTGGGGAGAATTTGTAGATACTGTCTGTTGTTTGAAGAAGCTTTTAATTGTGCACTGGCATGAAAGCAGTTTCTAGAAAGACTGCTTAAAAAACCTACCCAAACATGTTCATAGATTAACAGAATGGGTTGGGTTAGAAGGGACCTTCAAGATCATCCAGCTCCAACCCTCTGCCATAGCCAGGGACACCTCCCACTAGCCCAGGTTGCTCAAGACCTCATCCAGCCTGGTCTTGAACACTTCCAGGAAGGGGGCAGCCACAACCTCCCTGGGCAGCCTGTTCCAGAAATACAACAAAACCAAACTACAACCCAAACCAAATGAACCACCACCAAAAAACCCTAAGCCACCACACCAAACCAACCCAAACAGGTTCCCCAGCTCCTGCGCAGAATATTGTCCTCCAGAAGAGCCATGCTTTCAGAGTGGAACCCTCACCTGAAATCATGACACAGAAGTTAGGTGATGCATGGAGAAGGCTTCTCGTTGGGAGTGTGTCCTGTTTGCTGGCTCATGGCAAGCACTGGAGTGGGCTGCCATTATTGACATCATGGCTTGAGCTGAGCACAGCTTTCAGGGTAGAATTCCAAAACAGTTTAAAAACAAAACCCAACAAACTTTGTAAAGCAGAAAAATGTACGTTTATAATTTCCTTCTTTCGGGGACCAAAGAGAATTTTAGTTTTGTACAGTCTGTGCTTTCCACAAATTTAAGTGAAGCATTTATAACTCCACAGAGATGTAATTTACTTTTTGAATGATAAAGAAGGGAATGGAAGGAACTGTGAGACAACTGCATTTGAACCATGTGCATCACCTGATACATGCATGGTTACATGGATTGTTTCATGCCCCCTCCAGCTGAATTGTACCTGGTGTATTGAGAAGCTGGGGATATTTAAAGACACTTACCCAAACTGCAGTCATCATAAAAAAGGTAGAGAAGAAGAAAACAGGCTAGGAAGTTTAATTTTTCTTTAAAACTTGCTTAAAGAAGCCAGATGAAATTGTTTCTCCCAGCCAGTTAGTGTCAGTTGTAACTGCTGAGCAAATAGGGGTCATTTCTTTCTCCTTAGAGTGCTGTTCAGCTTCATAAAGGGACTCAAACCCCATTGTAGATACAGCTAAATTTAGGCTAAACATTTGAGCCTTGTAGGAGTGGGATGCTTGAGTCTGCAATGGTTCTGCTTAGCCTCTTGCTTCGGGCTAAGTCTCCAGGCCTCCAGGCATTTCTGCACGTGGGAATGAAGGTAAATTTTGCAGCCTGTGTACAGCCATCAGAGGATGAATGAAAGCCTGAGGTATGAGTGGAGCAGAGCAGCACTGCTGCCTGCTGCTGTAAGAAGCTAGGTTTCCAGCTTTAGTCTGCCACACCTTGCTGCAGTGGTGTGCAAGCTGCCTGCAACGGAAGGCTCTAAGATCACGATTAAACTGATTTTGACAGTTTCATCCCTTAGTAAAGTTGCTTCCTTCTTGCTTCTGCCCGTGTTCCTTGAGTAAATTTACACCTCATCTATCTGAGGTTTTAGTGTTTCATTTTTGTTGGGCCCTCTTCACTGATCTGTGTAGTGGATGCTTCAACAGAAAAAGAGTGCCGTGTCTGATATCCTCTTGCTTAAGTGTGGCACCCCTCCCTTTCTGACAGCTTGTGATGCTTGGGCTGGGTGTGCTGGGGGAAGTCTGACTCTTTCCTTTAGTGCTTTGGAAGGTAGCTGGTATGCTGCATGTGTCTGTGGGAGCCTTCTGCCAGGAGCCACGTGCTTAAAGTGTGAGAGAACTGGGCACTCCTCTATCTCTGCCTCTCTTGAGAGGCAATCTCTATAAAGATTTGAAGCCTGTGTTTCAACCTGTGCATTCCTTGTGGGCTTTCTATTCAGAAGTATGGCATCAGCAGTGAGCTGTGCCATGGATGCAGCTTCTCATCTGTGAACTTAAATGCAATCAGTAAAGTGGAGGTGCTTCTTCCTGGGCTTTGTCACAGGTATGTCACTCTGCATCTCATGGAAGGAGCTGTGCTTTTGTCTGGGCTTTGCTGGCTCTAGAAAGAAGAGCCTCACTGAAATGGGTAAAGCTGTCATGTAGCATTTCTGACAGTTGGGCACTCAGTTCTTGTTTATAGCACCAGATGGATTGTCTGGAGGGCCACCAAAGCTCAGACTCTGCAGGTAGAGATGTGTGTATGAGTTTCCATAGCAGCAGAAGAGTTTCACAGTTAAGGTGAAATAGATAGAGAACCCAGCAGTGTTGGGACATACTCTGTAGGCATTCTACCAGAGTCCTTTCTTTGTTTCAGAGGGAGTTAGTTATGAAATTAGTCTCTCCAGACAGTCAGGAGGACTCTGCATGCCACTTCAGGGCTTTTCCTAGTGTGTTACTGTCTGTTAGCCACTTGGCCTCCTGGTTAGATCAGTTTGACAGTGTCACAGTGGTGCTGCCCAACCTGAAAGGGTTCCTTCTGTTCTGTTCTTCTTTTTACATGCTCTTATTTTAAAATGGCTGTAATTTAACCATTTGTGTTCTGAAAATCATCTTTAAAAAGAAGTTCTGCTTACACTGTGATTTCTGCAGCACAATCTTAATTTTTTTTTCTTTTGGGGTGTGCAGCTTTCAAAAGTGTTCTTAGATATGCCCAGAAGTGAAAGTTGTCTATTTATCAGGAGAATGTGATTAGGTGAAGTTACCTCTCCAGGATGCCAGTGCCCCTCTCTGAGGTGTGCTGGCTGAGTTAGTGAAATTGCCTTTTTAAATATCTCTATAGGTTAAGAAATATTTTTTAATATCTAGCCACAGCTATTCCTTTTTTTTTTTTTTTTTCTTTAAATTATGCTTGGCAAACAGAAGATATTTAATTTTATATGGAATATACAGAGTGACCTTGATTGACATATTTATAACTTAGAGCTTTTTTTTGTTTGTTTGTTTGTTCGTTTACTATGAAGGTTCTCTCTGTAGGCTTCACAGGGAAGGATTGGAAATGCCAGTTAGCATTTAGGGAAGGATGAATTCAGAGTGAGGACACAGGAGTGTTTTCAAAAGCAATAGCCAGACCATATTAACAGGGCAGCTGGGCTTTGGGCTTTCTCTTTGTGGGTTGGGGCTGGTCCCTACAGCTGTTTTACTAACACCTGCATGTGAGCAAACAGAACAAAATCTGAGCATCTGCCTCTGCTGGCTGGCACAGGCTGTTGATGTGAGAATGGGAAAGGGCAGGGGACTGCCTTTGCTTTGGACAAATGTCTTACTAGGCACGTTGAATTCAAACCTTCACATGTGGGAAAGAAAAGACCCTCTCTTACCTGGGCTGATCTGTCACTCTTGGTAATCTTTTAAGCCCCAAAGTAGTCTTGTCTAAATGTTTCCAGTGATGCTAGTTTTTCCTGATGTCTGCAGGTTCAAGTGGCCCTGGCCAGCACCCTTTTCTTACAACAGTTGCTACCTTCATTTTTCTACTGTTTATACTTTAATTGTGAATGTTTACTGGTTTCTCCTCTTTGGCTCTTGTGGAGGGAGAGCATATCCTAGCACTACAGCTCATCCAGCTTTAACTTGGACATCACAGTTCTGGAGTGAGAAAAGATTTTGATTTATATATTGTGGCAAATTTCTTGCATTTTAAAAGGATTTCTGTGCTTTTAAGACACGTTTAAGGTATAATAGAACAAATCACTTAGCTGATCATTTATCTCTTGTCTAGGCTTTTCTCCTGCGTTAGTGTCATTTGGAGACTATTTGTATATGTTGAAGTTTGTAAGGGTTCAGGAACCCCCAATAAAATAGTAAAGTATGTATTTATTTCTCACAATGCTCAAGTTTGATTTGCAACTTGACACTTTGTATGTCTTTCTTCCACAGAATTGTAAACAAGTACTGAAAAACTGCTTCACCTAGGGTGCCTTCCATGTGTGGGATCAGCACTTGTCTCTCACAAAAGCAGAGGTGTAAATGTGTCCAGCCAGGAAACACTATTTTTGTACCGTGGGTCACTAAAGCAGCTCTGGTGTCATTGTGCTCTGTCTCCACTGGTCCCAGTTCTGTGGGTGCTGCCCTCATCTGCCTGCTCTTTGTGCACTAAACAGTTAAATCTCCTCTCCTGACAAATCAATGGATTGTATCGTTTTTGTTCTGCCTTCAGCTGCTGCCTGAGAGATGGAGATGAAGCTGGTGGAAGCTAGGAGGTGTTCCAGATGTCTTTCCTTGAGGCTTGTGGACAGAGATGCTGAGTGTAGGAAATCCATGTCCTCTGTTAAAACACAGCAGGCCTAAGGTAAACATTTTGAGTCTAGCTCATAATTGATGGCTTAGGATGTTTGAAAAGGTCTGAAAGACTTTATCCCTCAGGGATATAGGTTCTACAGCAGCAGATTTGTAACTGCCAAGGCTCAGAGAGAATTCCAGCCTGGGCTGAGCAGTGCAGTTTCCCTTCTCTCACAGCAGCACAAGTGCCCTTGGTCTTCTGCTTTTGAAGGGAGAGAAAGGGCAGCGTCTTGCCAAGGAGCATTTTACAAGTGTGCCCTGTATGCAGAGCCCTGCTGCTGTCCTTGCTCAGGCAAAATTCCCCACTGACTTGGGGGCCTGCAGAGCAGGTGCCCACTTCTTACCAAATCCTGGTCAGGAGTATCCCAAGTTAGCAAATATTCATGGTACAGCCTGGGAACGCTGTGACCTGACTTTGGGAAGTTAGGCTGCAGCCAGGGCCAGCTAATGGAGTGGGTGAAGTCTGTAGCAGCACCTGCCAGCTGTGATCACTCTCTGCTCAGCATCCACAGCACCAGCTTCTGTCTTCCAGCTCTGTAGGTGACAGTTGTGCAGCTCTACAGGAACATGGAACCCCCAACTTGTTACACCACAAATGATTTGTCAGTCTGTTGTGTGCCTCTCTCCTCCTAGTGTTCATGCCAAACCAAACCCACAACCTGGAGAATTGTCTTGCAGTGGAGAAAGGAGCCTTGGTTTTGAAATCCATCCTGTTCTAGCATAATTTCAATGGTGTATTTATCAGTTTTCAACCTCATTTTGCTTTTCCAGTCTCTTGTATGTGGTCACAATACTTTTTGTAAATTGGTTTTGTTTTTTCTAATTTAGTTGTCTTTCTGTTTGTTTGTTTTTCTTTCTGAGATCTGAAGATTTGAGCTCTCTGGATTTTCATGGTACTCTTCTGATCCTGTCTTCATAGTGGTAAAAGTCTGTATTTTTGTATGTAGGGAAATGGTAGTTTTTTAACACTTATCTTGATCAATATGATATGGAATCATTTGTGAAGGACTTCCTGTTTAATAAATGGACATGAAAATACTGAAACATTCTCTTCATCTCTAAAGGCAACATAGAAGCTCCTTAGACTGAGTCTTGGGGCCAACCAGTTGACAACCCAGCAAGTGCACTTCCTAAGCAAGACCCTGTCGTGGTGGTTGAGGGAGTTTCTCCTCCCCCTCTGCTCCGCCCTGCTGAGGCTGTGTCTGGGGGACTGTGTCCAGTTCTGGGCCCCTTAGTTCAAGACGGACCTCAGGGAACTGCTTGAAAGAGTCCAGCCCAGAGCCCCCAAGCTGCTGCAGGCAGTGAACATCTCCTGTGAGGCCAGGCTGAGGGAATTGGGACTGGGAACAGAGGAGCCTGAGGGCTGCCCTCAGTGCTGCTGCTGAAGATGTGCAGGACGCAGCCAGGCTCTGCTCAGGGATGTTCAGTGACAGGACAAGGGGCACTGGGGGCAAGCTGGAGCAGAGGAGGTGCCACAGGAACAGGAGGGAAAACCTTTTCATTGAGAGGGTGCTGGAGCCCTGGAGCAGGCTGCCCAGAGAGGTTGTGGAGTCTCCCCCTGGAGGCTTTTGAAACCTTCCTGGATGTGTTCTTGTGTGACCTGCTGTAGGTGACCCTGCTCTGGCAGGGGAATTGGACTGGATGGTCTTTGGAGGTCCCTTCCAAGCCCTAAGCCGCAGTGATTCTGTGTGTAACAGTCCTCAGGTACCATCAACCCTGCCCTGCCGCAGGCATTGTTTTGAGACAATAGACTGGGCTGTGGCAAGCCCCAGCAAGGCAAACTTCATGGATGTGGAAGTTAATGAACAACCAGGCAGGCTGCTCCTGAACGGCCACGCAGAGGAGTCCTTGCTGAGAGGTCTGTGTAGCAGAGAGCAGATGGAGCTGCTTGATTGCCAGAGTGGCCGTGGTGGGATTGCTCTTGTGACACGTCTCCATCTGCTCCTGCTGCCAGCGGCTGAAAGGCAGCGTCCTCTGGCTTGCAGCATCACGTTCTGGGCTGCAAAGGAGTTTTGCAGAGTAAGTGGGGGATGCTCCGTTACCTCATGGGCTGGAGGCTGCAGGTCCTGCCCCTGCAGCTGGAATTTTTGGTCTCTGGATGTTTTAGGTGCCAGGTGATAAAAGCACTGAGTTAATACGGGTGGGAACTGTGGAAATGTGGAGGTGGTTGAATGGATGTTGTGGGAGGACTTGGCAATATGGGTGGTGCTCCTAGAGCCTTGCTTAGGGGTAAGTTGTGTGTGCAGGTAGACAAAGGCTCTACTGAGCTTTAGTGGAAGACTCCACTGAGTCACAGCCTTGTACAACTTCTCTGCTTCAATCTAGGCCAGCTCATTTTGCCTCTGCGGTGAAGCCTGAGCTGTTGTGGTGTTGCCTCCATTGGACCTGCTTAGAGATCAGGCCTTAGTGTACTTGATGCTGTTGAAGTGCTTGTGTGGTGTATCCTGGGCTGCAGGCAAAACCAAAAACCCTTAGCAGACTTCTCCTCTCCCCTACTCTGAGCTTAGTTCAGTATTGCTGGCAGGGGATGAACTAAAGGCTGGATCAGTCCCCTCCAAATCAGAACTGACTTTTTTTAGTCAAATTCTCTTCTACACTGCTGTGTTCCATTAATTTATTTTAATCATGTGGACAGGGACCTTGAAATAAAAGGTTGGAATCTTACACAGGTACTTGACCCTGGGAGCAAACTGCTTACAAATAAATGAGATCATCAAATCCTCAAATGCTAATAACAGAATTCTCTGGGCAGGCAATTCACTGCCTGCCTGCTGAAGTACTTTTGAAGCAACTAACAAGCAATTGTGTTGGCCTCTTCTGGTTTTAGGAGTATTCCAATGTGAAAAAAAAAAAAAATTACTAAAAGCCCTGGCAGATCTGAGGTTGCAACATGCTTGTGAAGGGGAGACCCAAAGGGGTTGTTGTTGACAACACAACTGAATTTATAACTGAGCCAAGAAAGAGCTCTGAACCTCCAAAGTCTACTGGAAGGGACCTCAGAGACATCTCCTCCAACCTCCCCACCTGGGGCAAGGACACCTCTCCACTAGACTCAGCTGCTCAAGGCCTCATCCAACCTGGCCTTAGACATCCCCAGGCAGGAGGCAGCCACAGCCTCCCTGGGCAGCCTGTGCCAGAGTCTCACCACCTTTGTGCTGAAGAACTTCTTCCTCAGCTCCAGTCTAACCCTGCTCTGCCTCAGCTTCAAACCATTCCCCCTTGTCCTGTCTCTAGACAGCCTGATGAAAAGTCTCTCTGCAGCCTTCCTGTAGGATCCCTTCAGGTACTGGAAGGCAGCTCTGAGGTCTCCCTGGAGTCTTCTCCAGGCTGAACAACTTTGTGGCTTCATTATGGCTTTGTGAGCTTCAATGCTACCATGCTTATGTGCCTAGGATGAAGCTCCTCCTTGCAAGATGTGTAATAATGAGGGATGGGTCTCCAGTGCTGGCTCTGTGCTGTTGTTCACCTCCCCAGCAGCCTGATGGAATTTCTTCAAACCCTGTTACTCTGGTCAGAGGTCAGAGGCAAGGCAGTAAACCCAGGTCTTAAAATAAGACACCACCATTTCTAATAAAAGAGGTTTAATCCACCATGGTTTCTAAACCATGCACTAGTTTGCAGCTGTGACATGCAGTACATATTTTAATTAATAATAAAAAAGAGAAATACAAACCAATGGAATATAAAACTGAGCCCAGGTCCCCTGGCATCACAGTGCCTGTCAGTACAGTATGACAACAGAGAAGGAAAAAAGGTGGAATTTCAGAGAGGAAAAGGTCCCTAGAGCTCTGCCTCACAAACACAAAGATGATTTGTCACATTTGAAAGCAGCCAGATGTTTGGCTTTGATTCCCTCAGTGGTCTGGAAACAGGAGATGGAAGAGCTGTCTGTAAACAACTCTGACCCTGGGCAGCACCTTCCCAGCCAGCTGCTGGCAGGGAGCTGGAACCCGGGGGTAATTCTGCTCCTCTATTGCTACCTCCTGCTCTCATGTCAGTTGCTGTTTGCTGAGGCCTGGTCTGGTGCTCTGTTGTTTTCTATTTTAGAAGCATCTCCAGGTTTGTTTGGAACAGGCCTGCCTGGTGCCATGCACAAGGAGTGTGCCTTGCCTCTGCCAAGCAGTTTGTGTTTATAGCTGGATACTAGTGTTGCAGGGTAGGTTGTGGCACCCATCAAAATGCCTTCTTGGAAATTCAGAAGACTTTCTCACCATGAGCCACCATCCCCAGAGCTGTTCCAGCAATGTGGGGACATGCTTTGATGGCCATGCTGCTGTTGGGTTGATGGTTGGACTGGATGGTTCACAGATTGCATTGGGTTGGAAGGGACCCTCAAAGGTCATCTTGCCCACCCCTCCTGCAGTGAGCAGGGACACCTAGGGCAGGCTGCCCAGGTCTTTTCCAACTGAAACAATTCTATGAGGTGTCCTTCCAGGAGGGGAGTAAAAAAAAAAAATCAAACCAAAATGCAGAAATGCACCAAAGCAGGGGGACTGGGAAAGTGAATTTCCTGGCAGCCATTCTTTAGTTTGGAGATTGGTGTTCTGCTTTTTCACAGTGGGAAGGATGTGTTGCCCTCCTGGGGCCCAGGTATCCTGAGTTTTACAGAAGCAGCTCTGTGTTGTGAATCCAGTACTGCTCCTCCTCCTGGACCAGGGTTTGCAACACAGAGCATGAGGCAGTGCTGTCTTGTGCACAGGTACCTGCAGGCTTTGCTGGGCAGATGCTGTCAGCTGCTTGTTGGCAAAGCTCCCCTGCCTGTGTCTGCAACAGCTGCAAGGGCTTCCATGCAAATGGTGGGAAGGGGCTGCTAAGATGATGTTCTGCCTCCTGTTTGGGATGGAAATTGCAGAAGATGGGCTGTGAGCCCATCCCTGCAGCCCGCAGAGGTGATAATGAACGATGAGCCTGTGGCACAAGGACACTCCTGAGCTTTGTTCTTGCTGCAGGTTTCCAGTTGTCACTTCTTGTTGCAGGTAGGCAGGAGACGTAAACGCATTGAAACCAACACGTGAGCTACAACCTACACCTTCAGTGCTTGGGAGAGTCAGACTTCAGCTCAAGAAATACTGTTAGGTAGTGCAGAAAAAGAGAGTTGAAGTGGAGGCACTGCAAGCCTCTCTTCTTTGGCACAGCAAGCAGTATAAAAGCTCTAAGTGTTAAAAGACTTGGAATGAAGAAAGCATATTAAGGCTCTACTTAATGTGTCTAAATGCCACCTCCCTCTGGACTCAGGAGCAAGGAGGGACAACAGAGAACTGAGATGTGCTGTTTGGATACAGACCTCTGGGGCAGAATCTGTAGTTCTGAGGAGTGTCTGATGGCACTGGGAATTGTTTGCTATCCCACATCACTGCCCTGTCTGTGCTTGGGTGATTCCATAGACAGTGAGGTGGGCAGAGGATGCTGAGTGAGGGAGATGCTTCAGCTGACAGTGCATTCAGCAGAGGAAGGTGCTTGATCATCTTCCCTTCACACTTGGCTGGTCTTTGGCTCTTCAGTCTGAGTCAGAATCAGAGTTCTCATCTGCAATTTGAAAGAAAGAACCAGAGTGAGAACTGGAAGCCTCGACGTCAGCTTTGACTCTTGCTGGGTGCTGCCCTTCACCAGGTGTCTGCTTCAAAGGACCTGTCATTGTACAATGACACCTCCTCCTCACAGCAGGGAGCTTTAAGTGGTTTCAGAGGATTCCAGAAATGCTGCTGGGAGGCACTTAGACCACTACAGCACAGACAAAAGAAGCTGCAGAGAGATTATTGCTAGCATAAGCAGCAAGAGGAAGCCTGCTGAGGACATCCTTCCTGGACCAGAACGTTGCTGTATGCTCTGAGTCACAGTTCTGCACTGCTCTGCAAGCCAGCAGCTTCAAGATGCTATCAAATCCTAGGAGGGCTACAGAGATTCATCTTGCCCAAGCTTCCTCTTGCAAGCAAGCAGAGAATTTCTCTTCTCAGAAGTTGAGTCCCTAGGTGTGAAGATGAGTTTGGTGCTGGAGGAAGAGTGCAGCTGAGTGGCTGCATGCCTTGAGCAGCTTGGGCTAATGTGATGTGTCCTTGCCTGCGGCAGGGGGTTGGAGCTAGGTCATCTTTAAGACCCCTCCAATCCAAACCATTTTTGTGATACTATAGTGCCTGATTTGGGCCCTGGCTACCTGTGTCCTGACTTGACTTGAGCTGGGTTCAGACTCCCAACAGCATATCTCTTGCTCTCTGGCTCAGTGGATCTGTCTGGTTTGAGCTAGAGGCAGTCTCTTAGAAAGAAACTCGGTAACAATGCTGTTAACTTTATGCTCTGTGGCCCCATTTGCCCACAGGTAGTCAAAGCCTGACTTGGAGTAAGAGGCAGTCATGCTAAAGACATGGTGAAGAGACGAGCACTGGTTGGTGGTGAAAGACTGTGGACTAGTGGGTGTTCATTTTTAAGTCACTAAAGGAGAGGTAGGTGGTAGGTGCCTGTTGGGTTTTGAAGTAAGAAATGTTGGTGGAAGGGACAAAAGTCTGTGCTGCACAAGAATGACTATAATTGAGTTTGCCTTTGGGGCCTTTCAGAGTTAGCTGGTGCCAAACTCCAGGCAGTGCCTCATTCCTGGCTTGCTAGCTGCCTGCAGAAACCCCTGAAACTCCAGTTGGTGTGTTGAAGAGTGAGCAGCTTCAGAATGCAGCAGAGCTGTGGCATGCAAAAGCAGGGTAGCCAAGAGCAGAAACCGCTCCTAGGGAGTGAGTG
Source organism: Ramphastos sulfuratus (assembly GCA_013399055.1). NCBI lineage: Eukaryota > Metazoa > Chordata > Aves > Piciformes > Ramphastidae > Ramphastos > Ramphastos sulfuratus. The sequence continues at coordinate 84,678 of WBNM01004370.1, forward strand.
CTCCTGCTGCCCTGTGGAGGATGCAAAGGAGAGGAAGATCTCCTGCTGGGGAATTCCACCTACCTTCTGACTTGTGCCCTTCAGGGGCATCAGAACTGCCTTGCTTGAGAAAGGTCACCAGGTCATTGAAGGTTAGGTAGAAATCAGTGGCATACACGATGGTGGCCACAAAGCCAAACACCTGAAGTGGCAGAAGAACTCTTTAAGGACAGGTTGTGTCTGTCAAGGACAAACCAAAATAAGCCTCACACAAGAAAACTTCTGAGAGACAACTTGGCCCTGATTGTTTTTTTTTTTTTATCTGTGCCTTTCTAAAAAGGCAGGGAAGGGAAATGTCTTTGTGACCCACTGGCATCAACTAAATTACAGCTGACTTGGAAGCATGAAGAGTGGATCCCTGCAGCTGCTCTGCTCAGACCTGCCCCAGCCTACATCCCTCTCTGGTTCTGGGCACGTTCCAGGCATCAGCACTGCCCTGTGCTACAGAACATAACCTGCACCTCCATTTCTCAGGAAATGTTGTTTTCTGGTTTGGAAGGAGATGTGTCTACTGCAGAGCGACCTAGGCTGAAATAAAATGATTCTGGAGCTACCTCTTTAGAGTCAAAGCAGCAGCAGCCTGGCACAAACAGGTATGTTTCCAGTCTGGGGAGCCAGGGGAGGTGCTGTGTGGGACTGCTCCATGTCTAAGTGGAGTGACAAAGGCTAAGGCAAGGCCTTTGCTCTGAAGCTGTGTCTGCCTGGGGATGGTTTGCTGGGGCTGCTGGCTAACACTGCTGCCTTTGTTCATCCCTGGCTTTTAAAATGATGATGCAAATTTTATCTTGCATGCATTATTGATGCTTAGAGGCAGGCTGCAGGTGGAGAGGCTGGTGTCTTATTTCTGAGCACAAAATCCTGAGTCCAAGGCTCTCTCCTGGGCAGGCCTGGAGGGTAAAGCGACCCTGCTCCTTTCAGCTCATCCAAGTAAAATTAAGCACTACAGGCAGGAGGCTGAAGTTACTTAATTGAGACTGTACTCGGTAATTACAGATTTGATTTCTTTTGTTACTATTTTCCTCCATTTAATGATCTTTACATTCTTTGCAGGAAAAAAGAGTTTATCCAGAAGAAAATGTTTCCCCCTGAGCACAGTCAGACACTGGAAGCATCTCCCAGGGGAAGTAGTGGAGTCCCCTCCACTGGACAGTTTGGAGACTCAGCTTGCCAGGGTGCTGGGCCAGCTCATCTCAACTCCACAGTCACCTAGAAAGGTTGGAGCAGATGATCCTTGGGGTCCCTCCCAACCTGGAATTCTGTGGTTGTGTAACCTAATTTCCCAGCTAGTGAAATCAAAAAGCAGGACAGGAGCCTTCCCTAAGCAGTAAACACCAAGCAGCACCGTTAGGATGAAAAAACAATTCAGACCCTGTGTTTCCAAATAACTGACCATTTCTTTCTTGCTTCAGGCAAATCCAGTTCTCAGTTAACTGAAGAAACTCCTGCTCCTTGCAATGGGGTCACAATGGAATTGTTTCTACATGCAGCTCACGAAACACTCAAGTGGAAGGCTCAGGTCTACTTACTCCTGCCGCTTTGGAGGCTCCGTCGCTGTATTTTGAGACAGCAGCGATGGAAATGGCAAAGTAAATAATGGCAGCAGAGACGCAGCGCAGGAAGTCCTGCAAAACAGGCAGAGTCGTGTCCTCAGGTTAGTCAGGGGCCCCCAGCACACACCACTCCTCCAGAGTCCACTTCACAAATGACCTCTAAAAGCCTTTGGTGTGGCCACAGCCTGCTGTGCCATAGCGGCTGAGTCTGGCAGACAGGAGAGGTGGCCAGAACCTTGGCACAGGCTGCTGCTCTTACAGGTGTTGGGGTGAATCCTGCTGCTGACACACTTGTGCCAGGCAGGGTGAGAAGGGGCTGGCTTCTGGGACAGATACCTTGCAGTGCAGCAAGGGCTCTCGTGGGAGAACCTTTGGAATGCCTCAAATCTCACCTGCAAGCAGAAGCCCTGCAGCACCCCAGGCTCTGGGGGAGCAAAGCAGTCCCCAGGGGGAAGGGGCCTGTGCTTGTTTCTGCAGAGCAGCAGGCCCCTCTGCAGCAACTCCTTCTTTAGGAACTAAACATGTTGGTTGGTGTTTAAAGCCATGATTTGTGCTTGCTAAGATCACCTGGAGCTCTGACAGCTAGCCTGAAGTGCAGGTCAGGGGTTGGCACAGGCTGCCCAGGGAGGTGCTGGAGTCCCCATCCCTGGAGGTGTTCAAGAAACCTGTGGCCATGGCACTTGGGGACATGGCTTAATGGCCCTGGTGGTGTCAGATTCTCTGCTGGATTTGAGGGCTAATTCTATGATTCTGCCTGTTGCTATCACTAAAATGTGTGCTTCTGTGCTGGGACTGTAGCTCTGCTGGGCAGGGGCCATGCCCTGTGCCAGGGCAGTGGTGTGCTGGAACACCTCTGCACTGCTATTAAAGAGCTGTGATCCCCAGGGCATGGCTCACTTGTGGCATCTTCACCTCTGCCTTTTCAGAGCAGATGGGTAAGAGCTTGTCTCAAAACTCAAGTCCTCCAGTAACTTGAGTCTTGTGAAGTCAGGACATGGTCAGTTGTGGTGGTTCTGCTGGAGTGCTAATGACATAATAACAGAAGTGCTTTTCTTGGCTTGGCTCTGGAATCAAACACACACAGAAGACAGGAAAATGATGGAGCTGAGATTTCCAGCTGGAAATCCACAGCGCCATAGCCACTGCTATTGTCTCATCCTCCAGTGGCCTTGCTAATGCTATTTTTATCCTTGGAGAGCTCCAATTCCAATAGTACTGTGACAAACGACTGCTAGACTGTGCTGGAAGAGACTCCAGATGGCTCAGATGAGCATTGTTTGAGAAGCGTTTGTGTTGCTGGACAAATGCTCCCTTCACAATGTCTCTTTGAAGCAACAGAGCCATCCTGTGGCCCTTAGTGAGCACGGGCAAGAGCTGCAGGGCTTCCCTGCCCTGCATGGGATGCAGTCCCCCCAGCGGGACTGGATCTCAACAGCACTGACCTGAGCAGCTGAGCATACTTTGGCAGAACAGAAACATTACTGAAGGCCATACTGAGGAGCCCTCAGCTGTGGTCAGGTTTAGTTAGGCTGCTGGTGAGCTTCTGATGGGGAAAGGCTGAGAGCCCTGGGGCTGTTTAGTCTGCAGAAGAGAAGGCTGAGAGGAGAGCTCATAAATGCTTAGAAATATCTGAAGAATGGATGTCAGGAAGGTGCTGGCTGCAGTGGTGTCCTGTGATAGGAGAAGGTGCAGTGGGTACAAACTGGAACCCAGGAGGTTCCACCTCAACATGAGGAGAAACTTCTCTCCTGTAAGGAAACCCTGGAGCAGGCTGCCCAGGGAGGTTGTGGAGTCCCCTGCTCTGGAGACTTTCAAGACTCATCTGGCTGCATTCCTGTGTGACCCACCCTGGGTGAGCCTGCTTTGGTGGGGGGCTGGACTGGGTGATCTCCAGAGGGCCCTTCCAACCTATGCCATTCTGTGAGTCTGTGATGTTGCCTGCTTTTGAAGACCCAGCACTGCCCCTTTGCCAGGAACTGGCCATCAGTTCTGTGCCACACTAGAGCCATGCTGGCTTGTCAGCACCCAGCCAGCTATGGCATGTGGTACAGCTTCCAGAGAGCTCTGGGACCTTCTGCACCAGAGGCTGCAAGCACAAGTCCCTAGGGAGAGGGTGGAGCTGTTAACAGCCTGAACTCCTGTAGAGCTCCTTTTGCTCATGTTCATGGATTCCTGGAATGGTTTAGGTTGGAAGGGGCCTCAAAGATCATCTAGTTCCAACCCCCTGCCATAGGCAGGGACACCTCCCACTAGTACAGGTCACTCAAGGCCTCATCCAACCTGGCCTTGAACACCTCCAGGGAGGTTGTGGAGCACAGAATCACAGAATGTGATCTAAGATCACATTGGGTGATTCTGTGCTCCACAACCTCCCTGGGCAACCTGTGCCAGTGTTTTCCCATCCTCACTGTAAGGAATTCCTTCCTAACACCAGTCTGAAGGTTCCCCTGTGCAGCACAGCAGCACTGCTGCCCTGCCTGATGCCCTCTGTGGTGCACCTCTCACTTACCGCCAGCGGCCAGTGCAGTCCTTTAAACTTCTCATTCAGCTTGGAGGCATAGGCAAAAAGGAGAAACAGTGCCAGCAGAAACTCCAGGAGTGGTGCCATCATGAAAGAGGCAGCTAGAGATGCAATGTAGCAGATAAAGATGATGAATGACAGCACCTAGAGTGAAGGGAGAACTCTCATTACTGGCATGGAACAGCAGAGCCTCGGGCAGCTGTGGAGCTGTGTGCTCCTGTGGGTGATGCTGCACTCCCAGTGCCTGGGCCAGAGGAGTTGTCTTGTTTAGCATGGAATAAATCTCAAGTGATGGTGTTTGTCTCAATGCCTGTGAAATTGGGTTTCCAGAGAGCTCAGTGGACTTGCAGCTCTGGGAGCTGGGCATTTGCTCTGGGTTGTAAACTGTTCTGACAACATAATGCTGAATGTAGAGTGGGGGCACTGCCAGCCATAAGCTGCCAAGCCTGACAGCTCTCATCTGAAACCCAAATCACTGCTCTGATGGCCCAAAGAAACTCAGCACTTATAACCTTCTTAGAGTCAAAAGGGAAAAAAGTGCTGTTGCTGGATAGGAAAGAGCTGGGAATGATTTGTTCTGCCTTTTGTGGAAGTCTCTGGCTCTGGTGTGCTGCGTGGGCAGCTGCTCTGGGGAGTGCCAGGTGCAGAACTTCCATAGACTCAGCTCCCTGAGGTTTCCTAACTGCAGATAGAATCATAGAATGGTAAGGTTGGAAGGGACCTCAAAGATCAGCCATAGGCAGGGACACCTCCCACTAGAATGGGTCACTCAAGGCCTCATCCAACCTGGCCTTGAACACCTCCAGGGAGGTTGTGGAGCACAGAATCACAGAATGTGATCTAAGATCACGTTGGGTGATTCTGTGCTCCACAACCTCCCTGGAAACCTGTGCCAGTGTCTCACCACCCTCACTGCAAAGAACTTCTTCCTAACATCCAGTTTCAACCTCCCCTCTGCCAGTTCAAACCCATTGCCCCTTGTCCTGGCATTACAAGACCTTGTCAATAGTCCCTCCCCAGCCTTCATGAAGCCCACTTCAGCTCCTGGAAGGTTTGCTCCAAAGGCAATGGCTTGCTCCAATGGCATTTGTTCTGCCGCTCAGGTCAAATACCTGGAACTGGTTGGGTTGGGAAAGGCCTCCAAGATCATCAAGTCCAACCATCAGATCACCATGGCCATTAAATCATGTCCCCAGGTGCCATGGCCACACCTTTCCTGAACACCTCCAGGGCTGGTGGCTCCACCACCTCCCTGGGTAATGCCTGCAGAGCCTGCGCAGCTTTTCCTGGAGTTTCCATAGAGCAGATGGGACTTGCCCACTGCATCTGATCCTTACCATGCTATTTTATCTCTGTAAATGAAAAGTGGTGGGCACTGTCTGAGATGGATCAGGTGGAACTTCAAAACCACTCTGAGAAGAGAGTGCTCACCCTTGCCAGGGGAGGCTAAGGTTGGATGTAAGGAAAAATGTCTTTGCTGCAGGAGTGGTCAAGGATTGGCACAGGCTGCCCAGGGAGGTGGTGGAGTCCCCATCCCTGGAGGTGTTCAAGAAACCTGTGGGGATGGCACTTGGGGCCATGGCTTAATGGCCATGGCGGTGTTGGGTTGATGGCTGGCCTCAGTGATCTCAGAGGGCTTTTCCTGCCCAAACAGTTCTGTGATTCTGAATTCCTCATTCCTATCACACTGCCTATTCCCTCCCCACCCCCATGCAACAAACCCAAAAGGACTTGACCTTGAGAATCTCCTTCACTTGCATTTGTGGAACATAGTTTAGACATAGCTTTATCTTTTTTTTTGGTTTAGAAGAAATCAGTGTGGAGCTAGGACAGCTCTTCTCTCTTGTTCTGGTGTTACAAAAAGACAAATCAATCTCTGGCTAAAGGCAAATGTGTGGAGACAGAAGCATGCAGGCACCAACAGCTGCAGGAAGAGACATTCAGGATAGGTCCCACCAACCAACTCCCTTTCAATAGCAGAACATTAGACTTGAACTGAACTTGGTGGAGCTCTCTTGAGAGGATTAAATGCAGTGCTAAATAATGCATCATGCTGCAGCAGTGGGGGAGGAGGGGAGGCCACTTTCAGATGTGTGCGTTGATGATGCACAGTGGAGGTGGCTTTGATCTCGCTGCCGTTTGATGCAGCAACTCCACTGCTCTGCCTGCCTCTCTGCAGAGGAGAGGGTTTGCTGGCACAAGCATGAACTGTTAGGTGAAACCCAGAGCCTTTGTCTTCTCTCACCATCAGCCTTATGGGAATCCAGGGCTCCTGTCATGTTCCCCTCCCCGGGATGGCCCTGGGCAGGCCTGTGTGGTTAGAATGCAGTGCAGTGCCCAAGCCCCTGCTGTAACAGCTCAGGGTGCAAGCAGAAACTTGGTGTGGCAGCAGTAGGGCTGGGGGCAGCCATGGGAGGTGTGCCCATGGGATCCCTGCTGGTGCAAGGGGAGGTGCAGAAGCCAGCATTCCAGCTTGCCAGCTGGCTCTGACCTGGAGGAGCTGGCAGCTGGGGAAACACTGTCTGCCTGCCTGTCTCAGATCCTAGTCAAGAGGGCAGCTCCTTGTGCAACCAACCCTTGGCAAGCAGTCCCCTGACTGCAGTGGAGAATGAAAGGGTCTGACATGCAGTGTGATGGATCTCCAGTCTAGCATCAGTCCTCATTTTGGAAGCATTCAGAGACTGAAAAGGCCCAAAGAATCATTTGTGTTGGGAAAGGCCTTTAAGATCATCAAGCCCAAGCACTCTTTAACTCTGCTCCTGGCCATGTGGTGGCCTCAAGGCAGATTTTCATGGTGGATCTGCTGGGTCACTTGGGGACAGCCCTGTCAGCTTTTGACAAGGTTTCTCATTTCTCTTTTAGAGCTCATTCCTTCTTCTGACAGCTGGAGAACACAGATTCCCTGAGCAGTACTGGATGACATCCACCACTGTCTTTTCTGGGTTCTGAAAGTGAGTAGACATCTTCTTTGCCCATTTCATTGCAGTGCCTCTAGCTGTAGCATTTGGTCTCACCTAATACTGTGGCACTTTACAAGTGTCCCTCTCCTCCCCTCCAGTCAGGGACCAGAAATGATGAACACCTCCTTGCTTACTTTTCCAGCCTTCATGACTTTGAAACTGAAAGCTGCTCGAAACCCAACAGACTTAAAAGCAACCTTCACCCTGACCCCTCTAGCAACCACCAAATGATCCACTGCACATCACACTTGTTCTGCACTTTCTTCTTCCCTAAAGCTCTGTGTTTAAAAGTGATGTCAGAGAAAGGTCAAGCAATGGCATCTTGTCATTTGTCTAACAACTCTGTGCTAAAAAAAAAAAACCAAACACCTAAAGAGGAAGTGTTTGAGGCTCAAGGCTGCTGCAAGTTCATTTCTGGTGCTTTCAGAGTCACAAATGACTGCAGCTTCTGGCAGAAAGCAAACCAACCCCAGTGTTTTACCAGCTCTGGTTGTGTTCACACAGGGGGCTGCTTCTTCCTTTGGGATTACATCCTGGACACTGCTAGCAGAGTTGTTCCTGCACTGCTGTTGAAAGGTCAGTGTGATGGTTGCCAGCTTCACTGGAGGAAGATTTGGATGCAGAAAGTTCTGCTGAAGCAACAAAGAGAACAGGATCTCTTCGTAGCCTGGCAGTGGTAAGGTGATAAAAAATCCTGGCAGAAGCAGCAGCCTGATTTTTTTACTGAGCACCTTTTTTATGGGAGTGGGCAAGTACATAAAAGAGAAAGAACTGTTGCATGTTACTTTTTAAAAGGCAATTCTGTGCTATTGTGTTTCAATAAGTACTTTTTGCCCATGCAGTTATTACCTAAGATTGTGTCGCTGCCCTTCTTAGGCTGGCCAGGCACTGGGAAGTGAGCCTTCAGCACACAACCAGCTTGCAGTGCAGAGTCTAGAGGAGAGTTAGGTGCAGTGGTTGGAGAGCGCTGAGCTGCTGGCAGAGGTGGAGGCAGGCATGCTGTGTCTGCTCTGCAGGGAGCACAGCCCCACTGCAGCTGGCTGCAGGGCAGTGGCTGACATCACTGCACACTGCCCCAGGGACCTCTGCTCCCTGCAGCCAGATGTCTGCTCCGTGGAAAAGGTTTGCTGAAACAGTTATAGAAGTGACTGGTGGTGATCTTTTGGACAGGAGTGCTTTTAGTTAGTGCTTGTTGGCAGAGAGAAAGCAGATCACGGCCTGGGCTCTGCTGTTTAATCGCTTCTCTGTCGTCCTGGCCATGGAAGTGAAACTGTTGGTTGCCCTTGAATTGCCTTCTGACTGCAGGGCCAGAGGAAGGCACAGGAGGCTTCTTCAAGGAGGCTTTACACAGAGCAGCTGGAGGTTTCAGTTAGGAAGGTCAGTTCAGAGAAGACTGAGAAGACAGGAGACAGGAAGAGAAGAGAAACAACAGGCATAGTGAATTTTACATCCTTTGTGTCACTGCCACAGCCTTCTACAGGACAACCTTGCATACACTACAGCTGCATTAAAAACAGAGAGTGCCACTGCATGCTAGTGGCAGGGGACTGAGGAGAAGCCAGTTGAAGCAGACACCAGGATAAACACAGAGCAGCTGGGGTGAGCAGCAGCAGGTGACAATGCAGACCTTGCCTGGACAAGCTCTGGGAGCAGGCCTGAGAGTGGCTGTTAAATGGCCCAAACATAGGACAGAGGCAACTGAAAAATGCATCTTTAAGAGGGGACAGATCATGGATGTGGATTGGACTGATGACCTTCAGAGGTCCCTTCCAGCTCAGGTGATTCTGTGATTCTATGTTGACCTTCGAGACAGCAACTTAAGTATTTAGGGAAAATGAGTAGCTTAAGAGAAGAGTTACAATAGATGGAAGAAATAATGGTATGGGGAGGGAATAGGATGGAAAAAGTCAGAAACAGAGAATGGTGATTAGAGAGTGGAGGAACTAGACAGTGAGGATAAAGAGGATCAAGAGAGACAGCAGAGCTTACCCATGTCCTTGATGTTACAGCTTCTTTGTGGGTGTGTAGCTATCCCCAGGTGGAATAAAAAATTAATAGGGCAGGAAGATCAAAAGGAAAATGAACAGGGGAGGAACTTCCCTCTCTGGATGAAATTTGAGATGATAATTAGGCTTCTAGCAGTAATTGGCTTCATCACCAGCCTGACTTGTTCTGGAGGAGGCAGTAGAAGGCTCTGACTGACAGCCCAGAGAGCAGCTCAAACGCTGATGTGCAGCCTGCAGCCCAGCACTGTGAAGATCCACACTGCCTCCACCAGCAAAGCTGTGCAAATGTCCTTTGGAAGCAGTGGGTGCAGCAGCTTCCTTCAGCCCCACCAAAGCACCTCTGGCCCACAGTGCTGAGCTCCTGCTGCCTCTGCCACCTTCCCTGGCGTGCCTGGAGCTGTGCTGCAGGCACCACTGCTCCCAGCCACCTCCAGCAGGGCAAGGGAAGGGGACAGGCTGGTGTCAAGCTGGCAGCTGTCTTGATTTGAGAAATAGTAGAGAAATACTTTACAGTGAGGATGGGGAGGCACTGGCACAGGTTGCCCAGGGAAGTTGTGGAGCACAGAATCACCCAACGTGATCAAAGATCAAAGATCACATTGGGTGATTCTGTGCTCCACAACCTCCCTGGGCAACCTGTGCCAGTGTCTCACCACCCTCACTGCAAACAACTTCCTCCTAACATCCACTTTCAATCTCCCCTCTGACACTTCAAACCCATTGCCCCTTGTCCTGGCATTCCAAGACCTTGTAAATAATCCCTCCCCAGCCTTCATGTAGGCCCCCTTCAGATACTGGAAGGCTACTCTAAGGTCTCCTGGAAGCCTTCATCTTCAATGATTTTTCAACTGGTTTCTAAAGTAGGAACTTGTGGGCTTCTTGAATTTCCCTTTTTTCAGCCTGAGAACAAATTTGACTTTGGGCAACCAGCACGAGGAGCAAGACCTGTGCCTGGGGAGGTTTAGGTTGGAGACTAGGAACAATTTCTTTCCTGCACAAGTGGTCAGGGATTGGCACAGGCTGCCCAGGGAGCTGGCAGAGTCCCCATCTCTGGAGGTGTCCAAGAAAGGTGTGGCCATGGCACTTTGGGACATGGTTTAATGGCCATGGTGGTGTTGGGTTGATGGTTGGACTGGATGATCTGAGAGGTCTTTTCCAACCTTACTGATTCTCTGATTTGGTACTGAATTTCTCTAACTGTATGCAGCCTGGATTTGTTCTGAAGCCTGTTTTGTCTTCACTGATTTCTTCTGAGAAAACTGGATAGAAACTACTGCTGCCTCCCCTTTGCCAGGAAATGATATCCTGAGCATGTGGGCTGGCCTGCAAGGAACACTCAGAGAGCTCTGCTGCAGCTTCAGCAGATGGGGTTTTAAAGCTGCCTCCAGCCAGCCCAAACCCTCAGGAAGCCCAGAGTGGCCTTACAAAGGATAAATCCCTGTTCTGTTAAAGACAGAGCAGTTTTTATTACTCAAAGGAGGCATAATCAGTACTTCTCTATGACAACAAAAGGGCGAGTCTGATCCCATGACCAAAACAGTATTCCTCAAAGATGTCATCATTTGGAGACCTTAAAAAGTCAGGCTCTCTGAAAGTCACCATTTACTGCCTGTCAGCTTGTGAAAATCTAACCCTACTTTGTATGGTATGCACCAGAGCCAGGTGCTGAGGGGAAGAAGTCAGCTGGGCTTGGCTATCTCCTAAATGTGTGCCTTTGTGAGCTGCAGCTGCTGGCAGGCATGGAAGGGGGGAGCTGGGAATTTTACAGCAGTTTTGGTGCATCTGGCAGAGCTCACAGCCTGCTGCTACCCAGCCTGAGGCCCGTGCTCCCTGCCACAGGAGCCACTCTCATCTCCTGCATGAATAGCTGCTCCCTTCCAGGCCAGCCTGGTATCTCCTGGGTGTTCCCTGTGCTGTCTGCTGCAGGGCAGTGCCCACAGCCTCACAGATGGAGTATGGCTGCTCAGGGAGCCTGGCAGTGCTGCCTCCTGCCAGTTCCTTCCCTTTTTCTTGCTTCAGTTTCCTTGTTTCCTTCTCAGAGCTGGCACAGTGGGTAGCTAGAGACACGTGGACTGTGCTCTACTTCATTGCTAGTTGGAGCTGTCTCGGTGTTTGACTACCTGCTGTCAGAACTCCAGCTGAGATTACAGCCTGCTCAGTGTTTCTCCTTATTTCCAGTGCAACTGATGCTGAAGGTCTCATTTCAATCAAATGACCTCCTCTCAAGATGTAGCTTGAGTGTCAAATGCTCACTCTGCAGGAGGGGAAGCTTTCTCTTTCCTTACCAAGTGGGACACAAAAATCAAAGGTCTGTAATCACTGTCTTGGAATGATGGAATGGCTCAGGCTGGAGGGGACCTGGGAGATCACTCACTCCAACCACCCTGCCATGGGCTGGGACACCTACACTTGACTGTCCAAGGCATCATCCAACCTGGCCTTGACTGCCTCTAGGGAATTTGTGATTACTTGGACCCAAAGGAGGCCCAGAGTGTATTTCTCGGAGAGCAGCGTTTCCAGCACCAGCCTAAGCTTGTTTCTAGCGATCACAGATCTAGAATGGGTTGGAAGGGACGTTAAAGATCATCCAGTCCCGATTCCCCTGCCGCGGGCAGGGGCACCTCCCTGTAGCCCAGGCTGCTGAAGGTCTGGGTGGGCACAGCTTTCAGCACGCTGGGGACGGGAGCAGAGCGGTCGTGGTCCGCCAGCTGGCACCGCACATCACTCAGCAGCAGGACATCACCCATCTGCAGGACCTTTCCTGGCTCGCTCAGCACGGCCGCTGACCCGCGCAGAAGGCGCAGAGTGGTCAGCAGCGGTCGCTGGGTTCACGCTGCGAAGGGGTTAGAATGAAACCAAAGCCCCTTTGGAACGAAGGGGCACGCAGCTGTGGTGCTGGAAGCCCACCCCGGCGCGTCCTTTNTCCCCAAATCTGGGGTGGGGGAAGGAGGGCGGGTGGCGGCGGAGCGCTCGGGGCGGCTCCCGGTGGGTGTGCGGTGCCCTGCGGCTCTGGGGGGAGCCGCTCCCCGCTTCTGCCCCGCACGGCTCCCGCTGCCCGGGCGGCAGTGGCAGCAGCAGCAGCAGGCAGCCCGGCAGCGCTCCCCGGGAGTGCCCTCCTCTGCCTCCCGAAGGGAGCCGCCCCGGTCACCGCGCCCGCCCTCCCTGCGCCTCCGTCCCTGTCCCAGCCNCCTTGACTGCCTCTAGGGAATTTGTGATTACTTGGACCCAAAGGAGGCCCAGAGTGTATTTCTCGGAGAGCAGCGTTTCCAGCACCAGCCTAAGCTTGTTTCTAGCGATCACAGATCTAGAATGGGTTGGAAGGGACGTTAAAGATCATCCAGTCCCGATTCCCCTGCCGCGGGCAGGGGCACCTCCCTGTAGCCCAGGCTGCTGAAGGTCTGGGTGGGCACAGCTTTCAGCACGCTGGGGACGGGAGCAGAGCGGTCGTGGTCCGCCAGCTGGCACCGCACATCACTCAGCAGCAGGACATCACCCATCTGCAGGACCTTTCCTGGCTCGCTCAGCACGGCCGCTGACCCGCGCAGAAGGCGCAGAGTGGTCAGCAGCGGTCGCTGGGTTCACGCTGCGAAGGGGTTAGAATGAAACCAAAGCCCCTTTGGAACGAAGGGGCACGCAGCTGTGGTGCTGGAAGCCCACCCCGGCGCGTCCTTTGGTTTAGGAAGCCTGCTCCGCCCGCCCACACTCAGCTGAGGGTCACCCCTGTTGGTGGGGCTGATGCCCCTCGGCTCCCAGCACGCCGCGGGCCGGCAGACGGACCCAGGGGTCTCAGCGTAGCGAGGCGGGAGCCGTTCCCCTTCGCAGCGCCCCCGGCCCCGGCGGTGACCCCACGCCGCGGGGGACCCGGGCCGGAGCCCCCAGTCTCAGCAGCGGCGCTGCCCCTGCCTGTCCTCGGGACGAGGGCTGCGGTCCGGTCCCGCCGTCCCCCAGCTCCGCGCCAACCCCCGCCCAGGTCCCCCTGGCCCTTACCGCCTCGGCGAGGAGCAGCTGTCCCTTGCGGGAGCGGAGCAGCTCCCGGGGCGGCAGCAGCGAGCGCAGGCCGGGCGGCGGCGCGGCGGCCCCCGCGGGCTCCTCCGGCTCCTCCATGGCTGCGGCGGCCGCGGGCGGGCGNGCAGCCCGGCAGCGCTCCCCGGGAGTGCCCTCCTCTGCCTCCCGAAGGGAGCCGCCCCGGTCACCGCGCCCGCCCTCCCTGCGCCTCCGTCCCTGTACCAGCCTGCAGCGCACCCACCGCGAGCTGCTCGCTCTTCGCCTTGCACACCGAGGGTGGCTCAGAGGGCCCTCAACTTCACCGCTGGCTTTCTGAACTCTGGCACTCAGAGGCTGGAGGGCTTCTGAAGCTTTATTCCCCATCTTCCTTGCACTGCAGTCCCGTGGCGATGGCGTTAGGCCAGGGGGGCAGTGCGGGTGTCCTCAGCACTTTCAACATTCGGAAAAGGAAAACGCAGGGACCAGAACGCCTCAGCAACCAGGCACTCCCATGGCGTGAGGCAGTCATCAGCCAGGAAGCAGATAGGTGGCGAAGGGTGGAAAAAAAAAGGGCTCCTAAAGATTTTTACTGGTACAACAAGTAACTTTAAGCGCAGTTAAATAAAGAACGACAAACGATGCAGTTCAGCCTATTTGTATTTTATTATAGAAAAAAAGGCAAATAGGAAATCAGTTCATTCAAGTGAAAACAACCAAATTTAGAAAAAAAACAGGACAACTTCCTGTGAAGCTTACAGTAGTGAAACTGCAACACTGAAACTACATTTGTGCATGTAAGCAAACCTTGTAAAGTGGTACCCAAATTGAAAATGAGCACGTGGAAATGCAAATTCTTGAAAAGAGAACAGTCAAACAGGTACCACTGGAGGTGTTCTGCTAGTAAAATGGAAATCTTATTTTGCAGCAGCATTGCTTCCTCTGGCTCTACCAAAGCTAATCTTCTTGAAAAGAAGAACTGCGTCCACAACACAGAGAACAAACAATATGAGCCCAAACACCTACAAAAATAATCAGCAGGTTAGTTCCCCCATGCAGTCTCTACCTTCTACTGTACAGGTTCATCTACCAGTTCTCAACTCCTAACTTGTCCCTAGACTTCTAAATGCATGTGTGATGAGAGCTGATGAATTAAATAGCAGCCATATTTAAAAGCCACCAGCAGCTTGCTTTGATGTTTGTGTGAAGCCCTGCAGTGCTGTGTTGTCCTCAAAAGCTAAGCTTTATGCCAGACAATGCTTTTATCCTAAACAAAACTCTTTCTGTCTCTTTAAGGACTGCCTAATTAATGGTATTGGCCTGGAGAAAAGTCAAAACAAACCTAGCAGGAAAAGAATACTGCTGCTGTCCTCTGAAGGGGAAATATCTTCCAAAATGAAGAAAATGTAAGTATTAAAAAAATAAAATTTGCAACTTCAGGCAGACAACTGAAAAAATGTCTTTGCAGAACAGCTGTGGAGTGAACTTGCTCAGCTCTCACCCTTCAGCCTGATCCCACATGCACACAAGTTTATTGGATGTGAGGAACAAGTTCTGCACCATGAGGGTGCTGGAACACTGCAACAGGTTGCCCAGGGAGATAGTTGGGGCCCCACCCCTGGAGATGTTCAGCCTAAAGAGGGCTCTGAGCAACCTGCTCTAGTGGAGCATGTCCCTGCTGACTGCAACGTGGTTGGACTGGATGAGCTTTGGAGGTCCCTCCCAAGCCAAACCATTCTGTGATTGTTTTAAAATGGAGCTGTCCTAATCAGGGGAGCACTGCTGAGGCGAGCTGAAAAGGTGCCCAAATTTGTTTTCCAAGCCACCTGCTTAGTCTCCTGCTTTCAACCTGATTTTTAACAACTTCACACCTGAGAGCATAAATCCCATTCCAGCAGAGATGGTCACTTCACTGGAAAGTCTCCTTCTTGCTTAGGCTGTCACTGCCAGAGAAGACATCAGCCTCCCACCTCAGTGTTCTCTTCAGCTGATTCTCAGAATCTCCACGTGGCAAGTTCTGGATTTCTTGGTGTCCTGACACATTTGATGTTCTCTTATACTTCAGGAGACTCGCATACTTTCAAGACCAAGGGTCTTCATCCCCTTATTAATGTTAATTAGCTTTCACATGATACAATATTGCTTAAAGTATTAAAGTGGCTTGTTCTTAAAAGTACACAAAAAAATCTTACAATGATAGCATGAAAAAAGGTCAGGAAAAATATAGAATCATAAAATTGTTTGGGTTGGAAAAGATCTCTATGGTCATCGAGTCCAACCATGAATGGAGAGACATCAGGAGGGAGGCCTCAGCATGTCTGTTAAAAAGTGTCACCTCTTTTTATTGGGCTTGTAACCAAAAAAAGAAAGCTCCTGAAAGAGCTCTCTCTCACTTAAGTCAGAGAATCTAAGAGATTCTCACTTAGAATTTCAAGGTATGGAAGCAAATGCAGGTTACTTAAAGTAGGTAAACTCTAGGAGTTTCCAGTGTTTCTATTTACATATGCTTATAAATTAATAATACTAAATATAGTATACTGAATAAACAAATGCAGTATACTAAATATACTAACCATTTACTAATACATTTAATATATTAAAATAAATCATGTGAGGTATTTTAAGTATATGACTAAATTAACATTGATCTGAGGATTATTATTTTTATTATTATTTACAGTGCACAACAGTGAATTTTTTTTTTCCCTGCATACATCCTTCCACAAGAGTTTATTTTCATAGCCTTACCAGGATGGAAGCCCACCAAGCAGCTCACACCCTACCTCCTGTAGCAACTACAATTTGTTAGTAGTGCTCCTACTTACTCCTCCAGCCAGTGTCCCATTGTTGGTCTTGATGATTACTGCGAACAGGCACACAACGAGCAGGAACAACGCTGCAATCACCGAGTTGAAAATATCCTGCAACAGCCAGGGGAAGTAAAAGGCTTACCTCTGAAATCCCCTCCCGAAGGAAAACCTGAGTAGTTCCCAATATCCTGTGATTCCACCAAAAGTGCTGGAATTACACCCACGGCCGCAGTGACACCCAGCGGTATGAGCTCAACACCAGCGCTGGCTGACAAAGCTTCCTCATTCTGCTTGGGGCTGGGCTTTGGCAGTCACCTTTATGCACTTTGGCTGCCCCCGACAGACCAAAGCAGCAGTAAGCTTGGAAGGGAAGGCAGAGGAGAAGGCAGGAGTGTTTCAGGTCAATCATAGAATGGTTTAGGTTGGAAGGGACCTCAAAGCTCAGCTAGTTCCAACTCCCTGCCATAGGCAGGGACACCTCCCACTAGAACAGGTCGCTCAAGGCCTCATCCAACCTTGTCNCCTGGGATTGTGCCGTTTGATTTGTGATGTGCAAGGTGAGAAGTGGAGCATCATGATGCAAATGATGCTCATTAGAGGCAGGCCTGTTAAGGGGTATGGGCCAGCTCTGCATAAGTCGATGCAGGGGAACAGTCATTCAGTTAGGAAGAAAGGGTTCAGGGAGACACTGGGTTTGTATTTAACGTTACAGAACCAGTATCTGAAGTGGGCAGGATCCAGAGGAGGCCAGGAAGATCTCAAAGGGCTGGGGCACCTCTTCTGTGGGGACAGGCTGGCAGAGTCGGGGCTGTTCAGCCTGAAGGAGGAGGCTCTGGGAAGCAGCACTTCAGTATCTGAAAAAGGCCTACAGGGAGGCTGGGGAGGGAGGAGCGGCCTCTGGTGACAGCAGGAGAAGGGGCGGTGGCTTGGAGCTACAGCAGGGTAGGCTGAGGTCGGACATTAGAAGTTCTTTACAGTGAGGGTAGTGGAGCACTGGAACAGGCTGCCCCGAGACAGGACTGAGGCCCTGTCCCTGCAGGCATTCAGGATCAGCCTTGGCGCGGCCCTGGGCAGCCTGCCTTAGCTGGAGGTGTCCCTGCCGACTGCAGGATCCCCTCTGAAGGTCCCTCCAACCCCTGCGCTCTGCGGTCCTGTGACGGGCAGGCGGAACGGCCCCCCGGTGCGGGGCCGGCCGGTACTCACGGCCAGCGGCCAGAAGAACCAGCTCAGCTTTCGGTCGAGCTGCAGCAGGTACAGCAGGAAGAACAGCGCCGTGATGATCGCCTCCATGGCGGCCAGCGCCGTGTATGCCCCGCGGGACTGGGAAGCCACGAAGCACAGGAACGCCACCAGGGCCACCACCTGCGGGGACAGGGTTAGCGGCTGGCTGGCGGGGCCTTGGCGCCGCCCCGCTCCCGCCCTCCCGGCACCCAGGCGCCGAGCCCGCCCCGCTCGGGGCCTGCCTACCGTGCGGCTCAGCTTCAGCGCGCCCCGCGGAGAGCGGGGGAAGGTGGTGTCCACCAGCGCCATGCCTCCGAGCCGAGCCACCTGCACGCCTCGGGGCTACGCCCGGCCTCGCCCTAGCCCTGCCCCGGCGGCGGAAGTAGGCTGGCGGCGGGCGGAAGCGGGGCAGGGCCGCGCCGGTGGCGGTGGCCGCGGCGGGGATGGGACATGTGGCGGCTGGGAGCCAGCTGGGCGCGGCCCGCGGCGCTGCGCGGGGCCCGGGTGCGGCGGGGAGCGGCGAGCGGCGTCCCCGGAGCCGCCTGCGCGGGCGGAGTGGCTGCGGGCTCCGCGGCGAGCGGCCTGGCGCTGCGCTCCCGGCCTGGCCCCGGTGGCTGTAAGTCCGTGGGGGTAGCCCCAGCTCGGCTCGGCGCAGCGGGAGGGGAGGGCGGACGAGGGCGCTGGCAGCTGCTCGGTAACGGGGAGACGGCGGTGGCGGTGGCGGTGGCGGGTGGGGGGAAGCGGAGGGCACCGCTCACGTCTTTTAAAGCCGTGCCCCGGCGATGGCATCGCTGCGAGAAGCCAACGAGCCCCTGCGCAGGGCAGAGCAGGGCTCCCCGTTCCCTCTTCTTCAGACTAACAAATCTGCAGCTTCCCCTATCTTCTTGCGGCCCCTCGCCAGCAGCGCCTGGGCAGCGACACTCCCCGCTCTGGGTGCCCGTGGCCCGATACGGGTCAGGAGTCCTGGCCTGGCTGGCACAGGCTTTGTAGGGGCGGTGTGGAGATGCAGGGCATCTCCGTTGTTCCTCTTGCCGGGGGAGATGCAGGGCATCTCCGTTGTTCCTCTTGCCGGGGGAGATGCAGGGCATCTCCGTTGTTCCTCTTGCCGATGTCCTTACCTAGCTTGCAGCCTTAGCCCTTTGAAATCAGGACATGGTGTCTGTGATTTCCCTTCCCAAAAGTTATTTTTTACCCTGATGGGAACTCGTGGAAGAGCAGCAGTAGCAGGAGTCTGCTCCGAGGGTGTAGGCACTCACTGTTTGACTCTCGGTAGCGTCAAGGGCAGTGGAGAACTTGGGCTAAGCCCCCGTCAGTGCATGCCACAGCCTGCCTGGTGAGGCTACCTGCAACTGCTAACTGCTGTTCACTTCCATCCTAGATAAACACCTGTTAAAAGAAGATGACAGAAAGACAGTTGTAAGTATTTCTGTGTTGCTCAGGGAACTATGCAAAAGGTGCCACCTTTTAGTTGCTCTGAACAGTCCTGCCTTTCAGGTGGTTTTTTCCTTGGGTTTGGAATCTAATTTATTTTAAACTAGGGCAGGGTAGATTTAGGTTGGACACCAGGAGGAAGTTCTTCAAAGTGAGAATGGTAAAATACTGCAACAGGTTGCCCAGGGACGTGGTTGAGGCCCCCCCACCCCTGGAGACATTTGAGGTCTAACTTGATGGGACCCTGAGCAACCTGCTCCAGTTGGAGATGTCCCTGTTGGCTCAAGGGGAATTGGACAAGATGACCTTTGAGTTTGTGGATGCCCCCTCCCTGGAGATGTTCAAGGCCAGGTTGGATGAGACCTCGAGTAACGTGGGCTGGTGGGAGGTGTCCCTGTCTATGGCAAAGGGGTTGGAACTAGATGAGCTTTGAGGGTCCCTTCCAGCCTGATACATTCTACCATTCTGTGACTGCTTTGAAATATAAATTATTTTAAGAAAGATGCAACAGAATTCTCTCAGTTTGTTTTATTTGCTCAGGCATCTGAAAATAAACAGAATACACTGTAAGGTTGTAGCTGTCTAATGGATGCTGCAATTACCAATACAGTTGGCACTTAAGTTTAAAGTTAAGGTGAAGTCTCCAAAGTGAGTTGTGGCACAGTGGTGGAGAGCCACAGCCCTACAAGTGAGCTTCAGAAGCTCTTGGGGCCGTGAGAAGGGGCTGGAAAGTTGGAAGCAGTGGCAGGCTGCAGGGGTATCCAAAAGTAGGCTGCCCTTGCCTGGTGAATTGCATGGTTTAGGTTGGAAGGGACCTCAAAGCTCCTCTGGTTCCAACCCCCTGCCGTGGGCAGGGACACCTCCCACCAGCCCAGGGTGCTTGAGGTCTTACCCAACCTGGCCTTGAACATCTCCAGGGAGGGAGCATCCACAACCTCCCTGGGCAACCTGTGCCAGTGTCTCACCACCCTCACTGTCAAGAATTTCTTCCTAACCTCCAGTCTCAATCTCTTCTCCTCCAGCTTGAGGAAGGCCATAGGTGAGTAGAGTGGGACAGTTCCATCCCATGTCCAGTCTGTCCTTGAAGAAGAGGCAGTTGGTGTGTGAGGGAGAGAAGTAGTGGTGGCCTGCAGGGAGTCACAGAATCCAAAGGGATCCCCAGTGTCTTCCTGTAAAGCAATTTATTTCCACTGTAAGGCTGTTGCACATCGCTCTGGAGAGAGTGGCCTCTGCTTGTGGCCTCTGCTGCTGCCTGCAGCCTGCTTTGTAAAGGTGCTCCTGTTTCTCCTCAGATCTGCATCGAGGGGAACATTGCAAGTGGGAAGACAACCTGCCTGGATTACTTTGCACAAACCACCAGCATCGAGGTACTGGCTGTATGCTTTTTTTCTCTCTCTACATCATCAGGCAGCTGGCTGGGAAGTGGTGTCCTGTCTTGGGCTCACCTGAAAGGACCTGCAGGTTGTGGGGCAGGGCACTGAAGAGGGCACCTCCCACAGCTATTGACAGTCACAGAGAGGAAGTTTAGGGCAGGCTTGCTGTACGTGAACCAAAGCTAAGATCAAAGCTCAGTGAGCAATTGTTTGTGTTTCCAGCAGTTCCCAGCAGAGCAGGGAACCTACTGCAGGGTTCCTCACAGAAATGCTGGGCTGCCAGATGTCATTTGGTGATTTAACAGGAGTGATCCTCCTGGAGTGAGTCACTGCTAACACAAAGGGTCAGTGAGCTGGAAGCACTGCAGCATTTTAAGCAAAGCCAGTTACCTTCCCAGGCCTGGCTGTGCAGCACTGCTGGAGTTTCAGACCATGTTTGAACCAGAGAAGTCTCTTGTGAGTTTATCTGTTCAGGACAGAAGCTTATCTGGTTAATTCTGTGGAAGTTTTGATGAATACCTTTGGTTTGTTAGATCACTGAAGTACAAAAATACAATGCTGACAGTCTGATCCTCTCTTCCTCTGCTGGCAGCTGTTACTGTCTGAGAAGTTAATTTGTGAGGAAATGGACTGGGTGATCTTGAAGGTCTCTTCCAGCCAGATACATTCTGTGACTCTGTGCAGCTGGCACTCAGCTAAGCCATTCTGTCCCTTATGTTGTACCAATTTTGACTCAAAGAAGGGAAGTTCTATCCACATTTGCTAGGTAATCAATCAAGAGTTTTAATTTGGCAGTTAAAAATA
This sequence comes from Ramphastos sulfuratus, assembly GCA_013399055.1. NCBI lineage: Eukaryota > Metazoa > Chordata > Aves > Piciformes > Ramphastidae > Ramphastos > Ramphastos sulfuratus. Next base: position 105,374 of record WBNM01004370.1, read on the forward strand.
CAACAAAAGATACTGTATGATGCTATTGCTCTGTTTTCTGAGAGTGTTCATCATTAGCTTCTGTATGACAGGGTTCAGTTGTTTTATTTTGGTGAGCTTCCTAATACAAGTCCTGAACACTCTGCCTCAAGGAGTGAGGATTCAATATAAATATCTACAGGTTTGGATTTCGAATCTACAAGATGATTAATGTGAAGTAATTCTTTTTACCAAGGTTTTGACAGAACCAGTGGCTAAGTGGAGGAACGTCCGTGGTCATAACATCCTGGTAAGTGGCAGAAATCTTTTCTACTATTACAGTTACTGCATGGGGACTTGTTACCAGGCAGCAAAACTGTTGGAGAAGGGGTGGTTGTAATCTTAGGCAGCAAAAAATAGAACTCTGTGATGCCAAAAGATCTTTTACTGGGATTAATGCGTGCATCAGATAGGAAGGTTGCTTGTAACAGAGGGCACTGGCAGCCCAGAAGGCCAAGGGCAGCCTGGACTGCATCCACAGCAGTGTGGCCAGAGATGGAAAGAGGGGATCCTGCCCCTCTGCTCTGGGGAGACCTCACCTGCAGTGCTGTGTCCAGCTCTGGAGCCCTCCACACAAGAAGGATGTGGAGCTGATGGAGCAGATCCAGAGGACGACATGAAAATGGTCAGGGAACTGGAGCAGCTCTGCTGTGAGGACAGGCTGAGGGAGCTGGAGGTGTTCAGCCTGGAGAAGAGAAGGCTCCAGGGAGACCTAGTAGTGGTCTGCCAGTACCTGAAGGGGCTACAAGAAGGCTGCACAGGGAGTTTGCAAAGGCCTGCAGGGACAGGATGAAAGGCAGTGGTTGAAATGAGAGCAGAGCAGATGTAGACTGGGTGTGAGGAACCATGAGAGCAAGTTCTGCCCCATGAGGGCACTGGAACACTGCAGCAGGTTGCCCAGGGAGGGAGTTGAGGCCCCATCCCTGGAGATCCTCAAGGTCAGGCTCAACAAGCCTTTGAGCAACCTGCTCTAGTGGACGATGCCCCTGCTGAGTGCAGGAGGGGTTGGACTGGATGAGCTTTGGAGGTCCCTTCCAACCCAACCCATTCTATGATTCTATTCCCTGACTGTATGAAATGTCCCTCTCAGAAGGGTATCACCACCACCAGCCCTTCTCTTTCTCTTGCCAGAGGCAGTTTGGATGGGTGGTGCTGCCTGCCTTACCTTCCTCTAAACACCCTGCTTTATTTGTTTATATTTTTTTTTTCTGTTTGGACTCACAAAACTGCTTGGCTTGCTCTTGCTTCCAGGGCTTAATGTACCAGGATGCCTCAAGATGGGGGATAACTCTGCAGACTTACATCCAGCTGACGATGCTGGAGCAGCACACCAAGCCCATGGTGAACAACCTTTGCCTTTTAATGTGAAACACAGAATTAGATGCAGTTGTGAGCAATACCAAGAGACACCAGAGGGCTGGAGCACCTCCCCTGTGAATACAAGCTGAGAGAGTTGGGGCTGTTCAGCCTGGGGAAGAGAAGGCTCTAGGGAGACCTCGGGGTGCATTTCAGTATCTGAAGGGGGCCTACAGGAGGGTTGGGGAGGGACTGTTCAGAAAGGCCTGTGGGGATAGGATGAGGGGCAGTTTGCAATTGGAGCAGGGCAGATTTAGGTGGGATATCAGGAGGAAGTTCTGCACAGTGAGGGTGGTGAAATACTGGAGCAGGCTGCCCAAGGCTGTGGTTGAGACATTCAAGATCAGACTCAGTGCAGCCCTGGGCAGCCTGCTCTAGTTGGAGGTGTCCCTGGTGACTGCAGGGGAGGTGGACAAGATGACTTTTGAGGGTCCCTTCCAAGCCAGTGTAGTCTGTGAAAGAAAGCAGCATGCTGCAGAGTGTGAAGTGGTGAGTGACTGTGGGATTTTGCTTTGTAGATTGCCCCAGTGAGAATGATGGAGAGGTCAATCCACAGTGCCAAGTGCATTTTTGTAGAGAATCTGTACCGCAGGTATGGCAGCATGTTCCTGCTGGGCTTTGGGGCTTCACTATCACTAGGTGATAGCTATCCACAACTGATTCCTTTGGCAGTTTGCATCTAAGTGGTCTGGGAAACCTGTCAGCTCTCTGCTAGGGTGGCTGTGCTGCCCTTTGGTTGAGTAAAATCTGTAGAACGTGAGTCCAATGAGAGCCTTTTCCAGAAGTGTATTTAGAACATCCTTCAGAACACCACATGCTGAAGTTATCTGCTCTCCAGCTGAACACAAAAGTCTTGCTCAAAGCATAGCAGACACACACTGAGCAGGTGAAAACCCATTGAGAGTGTGAAGAGTGACACTAGGAGGGAGAGAACTAGAGAGTGCTGTCACACTTAGCATCCAGGGCTGGCATTTCTTGCAGCAGGACTTGGAGTGCCAAGCAGGAGCTCAGGTCAGATGGTATTGCCCAGAATCAGGATTCATAGGACCAAAGGAGACTGCTGAGGACAGAAAGATCAAGAGTTGTTGGTCTCTAAGGTCTCAGGCTGCCCAGGGAGGTTGTGAATGTCACCTCCCTGGAGGTGTTCAAGGCCAGGTTGGAGAAGGCCTTGAGCAGCCTGGGCTGGTGGGAAGTGTCCCTGCCCGTGGCAGGGGGTTGGAACTGGATGATCCTTAAGATCCCTTCTGACCCAAACTACTCTGGGATTCTGTGATCTTTGAGGTCCCTTCCAACCTAAGCCATTCTATGAATCTATAAACTGTCAATGTTGTGAGTGATGTCCCCACTCCTAGGTGTGCATGGGTCAGAGGCAGAGCACTCAGGCCCAACCTGGGTTATTTTGTGCTGGGGCATAAGACTGAAACAAAACCTTTCCTAGGTGGGTGGTGTGGAACTTGCCCTTCCTTCCCTAACAGGCAGTGCAGTCAGCAGCTGTGGGCTGGGAGGTGGGTTTGGGGCTGTGTTTTGTGCTGACTTCATTGAGCAGTGGACATCACAGATGCTTGCTCCAAGTGGTTTTTCAGGGCTCCTAAGTGACAAGGCCAGTTCCTTGCCCCTGTCTGCAGGGAGGGTGGCTGCATGCCACAAGATGTCACCCATGCTACACAGGTTCTAGTGGAGGTGCTTTGAAATTTGCAAGAGACAGAATTCAGACGCCAGGCAAGCAGAAGGAAGCATTTGGATTGCAGCCTGTATGGGGTGGAAGTGCAGTGCAGTGCCTTGGCTTTTCCTTGCTGGCTTGTGTGTTGAATTATACACAAAGTGCTCTTGTCCCACAGGTTGAGAACTTGGTTGCTATGAGGTTAACTCTGCTTGTATCAGCTCTGTATTTATTGTGTAATGAAGGCATGAGTTGTGGTCTCAGCACTTGATAGTGTTGGACAGAAGGCATTTTTCTGTTGCAGCAAGCTGGAAGGCAGCTGATGCTTCCAGTGGCAAGCAAAGTATGGGTGTGTGAAAGGATGATAAGTAAAACAAGGACGGGAAGGACATGGAAGTGTTGGAGCGGGTCCAGAGGAGGCCATGAAGATGCTGAGAGGGCTGCAGCAGCTCTGCTATGAGGACAGGCTGAGAGAGTTGGGGCTCTGCAGCCTGGAGAAGAGAAGGCTTCCAGGAGAGCTTGGAGTGGCCTTCCCGTATCTGAAGGGGGCTCCAGGAAGGCTGGGGAGGGACTATTGACAAGGGCTTGGAATGGCAGGACAAGGGGAATGGGTTTGAAGTGGCAGAGGGGAGATTGAAAGTGGATGTTAGGAGGAAGTTGTTTGCAGTGAGGGTGGTGAGACACTGGCACAGGTTGCCCAGGGAGGTTGTGGAGCACAGAATCACCCAATGTGATTGAAGATCTTCAAGCAGCCTTCCAGTACCTAAAGGGGGCTGCAGGAGAGCTGGAGAGGGACTTTTGCCAAGCGCTGGGAGTGACAGGACAAGGGACAATGGCTTTGAGCTGGGAGAGGGGAGATTGAGGCTGGAGGTGAGGCAGAAATTCTTGACAGTGAGGGTGGGCAGACACTGGAACAGGTTGCTCAGGGAAGTTGTGGTCCCAGGGAGGATGAGGCCTTGATCAACGTGGGCTAGTGGCAGCTGTCCCTGCCCATGGCAGGGGATTGGAACTGGAAGATCTTTAAGGTCCCTTCCAGCTTAAACCATTCTGTGGTTCAATTTCAGATTCAGTTTCTAGTGAGATCTGGGGGAAAGCAGAGCATTGCTGAGGGCCTCAGCCTTGCAGAGGGAGAAGACTCCCTCAGTACCTCTCACACCAGCTCTGCTCTGGCTGAAGCACAGGGTGAGGAGCTGTGGGACCGCCAGGAGTACCAGCTCTGAGCCAGTGTCACTCAGTGCTTGTGTTTGGCTTTGCAGGCACCTTCCCAGGGAGACAAATAGAGTAAGATTTACGACGCTGCTGGAAGGCTTAAATTGTGAGCAATTGCTGTGAGCTTCTCCTGCAGGAGTGTCCCAGGCCCTGCCAGCACTGCAGAGCTGCCTTTAGCGCAGAGGGAGCTGCTCCTGTTAGGTGTCAGACTGTAGGAGGCTGTGAAGTGTGCACGTGAGTATGCCTGGTGTGTTCTAGGGTGAGCTCTGTGCCCTGGGAGTGCAGGGAGCTCTCTGGCACAGAGCTGGGTCTGGTCATGCTTCACTGGGGCAGTAACAACTTCACTTGACAGGAGTCAAAGGTCAGCAAAGTTTGGCAATGAAGATCACTTTTTGTGCCTTTATGGAGCTGGGGCCTGATCCAGAGCCCTCACAGGAGGCTCCCTGGACATGGGGAGGGCACAGGCATGGTGCAGACAGGGCAGGTCAATGCAGAATTGAGCTGGAGCAGACTAGTAGGGCTTTTGCTTGTGCCTTGTCCCTTCTGACCTGCCCAGTTCCCCCATATACCTGGAGAAGGGCAGCAGAGAGTGTTGGGCTTCTGTGTGTGCCTGCTAGCCAGAAACACTGCATCAGAGCAGCATGGAACTGTCCCGTTTGTGAGGCAGGAAATTCAGCTGGAGGGCAGATAAAGAAGGGGATGGTACAAGCTGGGGCTGCCTTTCTTGCCTGTTGGGGTGGAAATAGCATTCTGCATTATCACAGAATCATACAGTGGGGGGAGCTGGAAGGGACCTCTGGAGATCATCCAGGCCAACCCCTCTGCCAGAGCAGCATCCCCTAGGGCAGATCACACAGGAACACATCCAGGTGAAAGTCTCCAGAGAAGGAGGCTCCACAGCTGCTCTGGACAGCCTGCTCCAGGGTTCTGTCACCCTTAAACTAGAAGTTTTTGGAGAAGAGAGAAGGAGGGGCTGAGGGAACTGGGGCTGTTCAGCCTGGAGAAGAGAATGCTGAGGGGAGACCTCGTTGCTCTCTACAGCTCCCTGAAAGGAGGTTGGAGCTAGGTGACAGTTGGGTGTCTTTCCCAGGTGACAAGTGCTGGGATGAGAGGAAGTGGCCTCAGGTTGCACCAGGGGAGGTTTAGGTTGGACTTCAGAAGAAACTTTAAAGGGTTCTCAACGCAGGTTGGTGGTTGAGTCCCCCCTGTCCCTGGAGGTGTTTAAAAGAGGCAGAGATGTGCTGAGGGATGTGGTTTAGCCCAAGGCTTGGGAGACTTAGAGAATGGTAGGACTGGATGATCTGAAAGGTCTCTTCCAACTGAAACAATTCTGTGATTCATATGTTCTGGGGTAAATTTGAACTAATTGTAAGTCAGATGAAGAACCTCAGAGTTTGGAACTGATTTCTGCACACTGTTGCCTGCTCCGTTTACCCAGTGGGAAAATGCCAGAGGTGGATTATGTTGTCCTGAGTGAATGGTTTGACTGGATCCAGAAGAACACTGACATTTCAGTGGATTTGATAGGTAAGGTGTGGGTGGGATCTGCAGGGGCATGTTCGTGGGTGGGAGGAAAGATAATTGTTTCTTGGGTAAGAAAAGAATTCCATTACTCAGGTAAGAAATAATCACTTTATTCAGGTAGTAAACAGTGCCACTGTTCAGTGCAAGAGTGGCTGCAGTGTGTGGCATCAGAGCACGACTTTGTGGGTGGTTCATGGACTGATGAGTGCCAAAGGAGAGGTTCAGTGGTGGGGCTCAGGTCAGGATTCTTCCTTTCTAGACTTTGTGAACCAAATTTCTTTGCTTTTAAAGCTGATCTTTATTGTAACTTTTTGTTCTCACAGTTTATCTGCAGACTTCTCCCGAAGTTTGTTACGAGAGGTTGAAGAGAAGGTGCAGAGAAGAGGAAAAGATCATTCCTCTGGTATTGCAGTTCTTAAATACTTCCAAATGTGTGCACCCAAGGATGTGTGCTTCATCCCTGGGCATCTGTTACCTGAATCCCTCTTTCCTAGGAGTATTTAGAAGCTATCCATCAGCTCTACGAGGAGTGGCTCATCAAACACACACTCTTTGAAGTTTCCTGTCCAGTGCTTGTGAGTAGTGTTTTGTGTATAAGCAGTTAAGCCTGTGGCAGAGGGTGCACTGCAGCTGGAGTTGTTTGGGGTGACAGGGAAGTCAGCCTGCTCTTCTGATCACCTCTGAAGAAGGAAAAACTCAGAGAAGTGCTTGCAGCTATCCATGGAGCACAGCATAGAAGCCTGGGCTTCCATCTCTGGTGGAATGTGAGGGTCTGTTCCCTGCAGGGTTAGACATGGAACTTCTCAGAGACAGAAAGCTCTGAGTGTCATAGAACAGCTTAGGTTGGAAGGGACCTCAGAGCTCATCTGCTCCAACCTCCCCACCATGGGCAGGGACACCTCTCAACTAGGCTCAGCTGCTCAAGGCCTCATCCAGCCTGGCATTGAATGCCCCCAGGAAGGAGGCAGCCAGAGCCTCCCTGGGCAGCCTGTGCCAGAGTCTCACCACCCTGGTACTGAAAACCTTTTTCCTCAGCTCCAGTCTAACCCTGCTCTGCCTCAGCTTCAAACCATTCCCCCTTGGCCTGTGTCTTAGACCACCCTCAGGAAAAGTCCCTCTGCAGCCTTCCTGTAGGATCCCTTCGGGTACTGGCAGGCAGCTCTGAGGTTCCCCTGAAGCCTTCTCCAGGCTGCACACCCCCAGCTCCCTCAGCCTGGCCTGACAGCAGAGCTGCTCCAGCCCTTGGATCATCTTTGTGGCCTCCTCTGGACTTACTCCAACAGCTCTGTGTCCTTCTTATGCTGGGGACAGTACTGGAGGTGGGATCTGAGCAGAGTCAAGGGGCAGAATCCCCTCCCTTGCCCTGCTGCCCACTGATTTCTCTTAGCTGTGACTGGTGTTAGTGCAGCGCTGTGCAGAAACAAAGCCCTTGTGCAGCCTCCAGTTCTTCTCTTGCTGTACCAGCCCTGTTCTCTGTGGCTCACAGCCCCCATTTTGTGCTGCCAAGGATTCCTAATGTCACCTTCTTTCTTCCCAAGGTCATTGGAGCTGACCATGACATGCAGAAAATGATAGAGAAGTATGAAGAAAACCGGGACCAAATCCTGAACCCATCTAACAGGCAACAGCAGTTATAGGAGTCTGCCACTGCTGCATTTTAAACACATCAAGTCTGATTTGGGGACAATTTGGCGTGTTTTTAATATTTCTAAATATTTGGTTGTTTTCTTCCTTTTCAGTTATGCTTTGTAGAATGTTGTGAAGTTGCTGCTCTGAGATGTTCAGACACAAATCCCAACTAGAATATGAAGCAGATCTCTTTCTTGTGATTAGGTTCTCTGCCAGTTTCCCTGTGTCAGTTTTAGCCAGCTAGAATGTGGCTTTCTCTCTCATTTCCCACTTTGCTGCTTCCTCTAAAGGAACATAAGTTTCTTCTTTTTTTTTTTCTCTCCAAAGACACCCTTATTTTTGTATTTGGAAAGAAACAGTTCCAGCAGAGCCTGATGGGGTGTCAGCAGCAGAACATAAAGGCATCATTTCTGGAACTCATTAAACATGACAGATGTGCTGGACACAGCTTCTTTCTTTGAGGGTTTGCTGTCCCTTCCCATGTGCAGTTTCTGTCCAGAGGAAGGGTGGGGGGTATTTAATACTAGAGAATGAAACAACCCTGAACAGGTTGGTTGTTGTATGTCATAAATGTGAAATGTTTGCAGTCTGTTCTAGATGTGTAAATTAAAATTAAAAAAATCCTGCAGTCATCATGAATAGCTAATAGCTGGGTTTGAGCCTGGGATTTATTTGCTTCTGTTTGATTTTAAACACAGAATGGTGATAACCCCCACAGGAGAAGGAGACAGCTCAGAAAACCCCAGAGAGTTAGGAAGAACAGAGAGGTACCTCAAGGAAGGTGAAGGAGGTTGTGTTGAGTTGACCTAGCCAGCAGTTAGCCACCTCCACCTGCTTCCCTTCTTCCCCAGCAGAAGGGAGGAGACTATGAAGAGCAAAATCAAGAGATCTTTTTGGCCTGAGACAGAGGAAGTGTGAAGGAAAGAAGGTGAGAAAAAACCCAGTGGTAGGAACTCACTACCTCCCCCAGGCAGTGATCCCAGCCAGTCTCTGAGCAATGGCTACCTTGTTGGACAAAACTTCCTGGGTTGGAAGGGACCTTCAAGATCCTCCAGTTCCAACCCCCTGCTCAGATTGCTCAAGGCAGGGGGTTGGGGACACCTCCCACCAGCCCAGATTGCTCAGGCCTTGAACACCTCCAGGGAGGGGGCATCCACAACCTCCCTGGGCAACCTGTGCCAGTGTCTTCCCCATTGTAAAGCAGTGCTGAGTGGCCCAAATACAAGCTCCTGGTTAGTTGCTGCTTTTACCCTTAGCTATTTTTCCCCTAGCCCAGTTTCATTACATGGCATGGGTGTCCCTTTGGCCTGGGCAGCTCAGCTGCTGGGGCTGTGGTTAGAAAAGGAGAAGAAACCTGTGCCAGGCACTGCTGAGCAGCAGCCACCACACTGGAGTGTTAGCAGCAGCTGCAGCCACAGATCCCAACCACACTGCCCCGGGGGCTGTTAGTAAGGAAGTTCTCTCAATCCTAAAATTAATCTGTGTGCATGTGCAAAACAATCTGTGCCTCCTAGCCCCTCCCACAGCTGAAGGCAGGCCTCTGGGCTTGCTCCAAGCTTCAGTCCTCCACTGCTGGAATCAGATGGTGACAAGACTTCAATAATTAGTCATTAAGAAAGCATTTTAGCTCCTGAAGCTTTTCTAGCATCTGCTCATCATACTTTTTGAGGGATAAAAGTGAATTGTTTCTAACTTACACTAAATTAATTCCAGCTAATACTTTACCTATATTAAATCCAGCTAATATATTCTACCTTCATTAATTCCAGCTAATATTTGACCTATAGATGAAGGAACAAACCATTCCTAGCATTGAAGTGCTACTGGAAAAGTTCCTTTGAAGCAAGCAGTATTCAACTGTCTGCCTAGGTACCAAAAAGCACTTTGATGCCCTTCTAGGTATGAAAGCAGCACTGAAGATGGTGCTGAAGTGCAGTAGCAGTGACTGCTGCTCTAAATTTAATTACAGGTTCTGTAGCACAGTTTCTTGCTGCTGAGGCTCCAGCTGACAGCTGATCTGATCTAGCAGTCCTGTTCCTTTTCCTCTTCACACAGCCCTCAGCCCAGCTCTGAAGCTCACTGCGACCCTTCTCTGAGCTGGTTTCTTTCCTGCCCCTAAAACGTCAGAGAGGGGCAGGTTTTTCCCTGCGTGGAACCGGTGCTGAGGTAAGCGGCAGGAGCAAGGGGAAGGGAAATGGCAGCAGGAGCTGCATCTCCCTCTTCTGGCAGCAGTGAACGATCACAGCTCAGTGCTGCTCCCGAAACTGGTGGTAGCCACAAAAAAAAGCTACTGGCAGTTGGAGTAGAGCAGCTCTAAAGCCTGTTGTAAGGAGACTCTGCAAGAGCTAAACTCTTACTGCTCATGCGAAAATGAAGCTGCAAGTGGCCACAGGGCTGGTCCCCTGTGTCCCTAAAGGAATGTTATGGAAGTTTCTGAACTTTCTGCAAGATTAGCTAGGAGAGCTGCAGGGGAGTGCAGTGAGGGCACTGCAGCACACCCCACAGCACTGGTAAAGCTGCAAGGCTGGGTCTGCCAGCTTAGAAACACTGACCTGATTCTATTGTACAGAACCTTACAGAGTCACAGAATGGCAGGGGTTTGAAGGGAGCTCTGGAGCCAGTTCAACCCCCTGCCAGAGCAGATCACACAGGAACACATTCAGATGGGTCCTGAAAGTCTCCAGAGAAGGAGACTGCACAACCTCTCTGGGCAGCCTGCTCCAGGGCTCTGTCACCCTCACACCAAAGATGTTTTTCCTCATGTTGAGGTGGAACTTCCTGGGTTACAGTTGGTATCCACTGTCCCTTGTCCTATCACAGGATACCACTGAAAAGAGCCTGGCCCCTTCTTCTTGACACCCACCCCTCAGATATTTATAAGCATTGCTCAGATCCCCTCTCAGGCTGCTCTCCAGACTCAACGGTCCCAGGTCTCTCTTCCTCTCCTCATCAGATGTGTTCCAGTCCCTTCATCATCCTCTTACAATCAAAGAAGCCTTCAGGAACAGGTCTGTAAAAGAGGGTTTCTTGAAGCTGTTTTGACAAAGCTAATATTGCAAAGATCATCAAGGCCAAGAGTGAGGGGAGCAAACCCCAGGCAGCTGAGAACTAAAGCACAGCTAGAATCAAGCCTGATGGCATACCACTTCTGTGTCAGTTCTGTCAATAATGACATAAGGCTCCTGGAGTTCACTGACTTTGGAGTGAAGGGTCCCCAGCTTCACCTCACCAGCTTCAGGAGAGTCACCTTCGGGCTGCAAGGGGCTCCTTTTGCCCTGGGCACTCCTTAGGTGTGAGGACTGGACATCAATGCTCCGTGGTGGGACGTAGGTGAGGTGAGGGGGCTCTCTGATGTGTATGAAGTACTCAGCAGCTGGATGTGCAGCAGGAGCAGCTACGAAGAGTCTCTTGCCCTCAGCAGCAGCAGTGGGATCCTCCATGCTCCCAGCAGTACAGCACAGATCTGAAGGTGGCTCAGGACGTGCAGCTGCTCTGTTCTGCACCTGAGCACTACTCAGGTATGTCTGTGGCATCCTGGAGTGGTTCAATTCTCTCACATGCCTATCACCTGCAGGCACATATGACACTGAGTCGGGCAGGCCAGTTTCCTCCACTGGGTACATGAGGTCTTCCTGGGTGTCCTTGATCTGGAGTTTCGTGAAGGTTAAAGACAGGTCACAAACCTCCTCTTCCCTAGGGAGGCTGCAGTTCTGGACAGATGCAATGTCTGTGTAAGGCAGAGACTTCAGCTCGCTGGGTTCATCGGCAGGCTCTGAGTCTATGCAGTTCATGGCATCGTGGATTTCTGCCTCAATTGATGCCGTGGGGACTTGCTGAGCTTTGTAGGCCAAGGTGGTTTGGCTGCCACAGGAGCTGTCAGCAAACACTGCAAAAGCTGGTGGACCACTTGCTCCTGGTGAGAGTGGCACAGGCCTGATCTCATCTGCAGCTGGCTCTGCAGTGGCTGCCAGCACACATTCCTCACTCAGGCTGGCTCCTGGCTGGTTTTCAAACGCCTCTGGAGAAAGGCTCTCACCGAAGAGAGGTGTTTGCCTTATGAAAATGTCACTGTACTCACTCAGGAAGTCCTCACTCTCTGAGCACTTGCCTGACAAGCGCCGAGAGCTGGCACCGTGCCTTTGGTGTTCCTGAGGCCTGTTAGTGCATGGAGCAGCTGCTAACTGAGGCACCTCGGCTTGGCTCCTCCGGCTGCCGGCAGCCTCAAAGGACAGGGGGCTGTGAGCTGCCGGCTGCTGCAGAGTGGCAAGGCACAACTCTGCGTCACTGACTGCTTTATTCTCCCCACTTTCAGCCTCCTCTTCCTGGGGCATCTGATCTTCTTTGTCGTGGAGGTGCTGCTGCATCTTTGTTCTCTTCTGCAGGGTCTTCTCCACTTTGCCATGTTTCTCTTTGCTCGTCAGTTCGAGGATGGTTTCACACTCAATCCTCGCCAAGAATATTTCAAATGCAGTCTGCTTTGTTTCCTCATTGTTCCTCTTTTTGACAAGTGAAAACTCTGTTGCTGTTGTTGCAGTGTAACCTATTTTCTCCAGCACTGTTGTGACAATGTCATCTGGGAGCACTGACTGAATGTAGTAGACGAAATTACCGGTGAACGTCTGAAACAGAACGCAGCAGATGAGCACTGGGGGGGGTGTGGGTGGGCGAGGGAAGCATGAAAGACATCCTGAAACTCCAAAGGACTTAAAAAAATCACTTAAATCTTTTAAAAACCCCAGGATCCTAAAAGAGTGACTTCTGAATCAGTGAGGNCTCGCCAAGAATATTTCAAATGCAGTCTGCTTTGTTTCCTCATTGTTCCTCTTTTTGACAAGTGAAAACTCTGTTGCTGTTGTTGCAGTGTAACCTATTTTCTCCAGCACTGTTGTGACAATGTCATCTGGGAGCACTGACTGAATGTAGTAGACGAAATTACCGGTGAACGTCTGAAACAGAACGCAGCAGATGAGCACTGGGGGGGGTGTGGGTGGGCGAGGGAAGCATGAAAGACATCCTGAAACTCCAAAGGACTTAAAAAAATCACTTAAATCTTTTAAAAACCCCAGGATCCTAAAAGAGTGACTTCTGAATCAGTGAGGTGCTTCTGTCAGCATTGTTCTGTCAGCCTCTCAAACATTACAGCTTTGCTACCGCACATTAATTTTGTGAAGTGATGTCAGTTTAAACCTGCTGAGATACCAGCTGAGAGCATCAATATTCAGAAGGGGAGGGAGAAAATCATTTCAGTCAAACTAGAGAAACTCAGCAATAAGTCTTAATGTGCTCTGCTGAAGAATGGAGGCTTTTTTAAACCACTGAAGGTTCAGGGAACAAATCAGTGAGGTCTCAGCTTTTCCTAGACACGATGCGCTCATTGTGAGCTCTATTTCTGAGCTGGTGACAAGGCTAGAACAGTTCTTTTTTCCATGGTTCAGGTGTCCCTGCCCATGGCAGGGGGGCTGGCACTAGGCAATCTTTAAGATCCCTTCCAGCCTAAACCATTCTGTGAAATCTATGAAATATCACTTTCTGCATCAGATCCCCACCCTTAGGTGTGCAAGGGACAGAGCCAGGGCATGCAGCACTTCCTCTTCTGAAGGGGATTTTCCTACTCCACCATCTGCAGCCGTGAGAGCTCGGATAGGTGGTAAAAGACACTGCCCAGCTGGCCCCTGGCATCATGCTGTTAGCAAAAGTGACAGCTAATGCTCAAAAGCAGCCTAGCCTTACGAGCAAATTAAGATTAAAGCTCAGAGTAATGCAAGCCTTTCATTGTCCCATTTTAACTTCTCTACCGTCTCACCACGGCCAAAGGTGTCTTATTTCCAAGCTCACTACTCCCGGGAGGGTCCCTGAAGGAACAGCCTCAGCGAGGACAAGCCCAGCGAACCCCTCGCAGCACGCTTCAGCATTCAGGGTATCCTTAACACGTCTAAACGGGCTCCTAAGAGCTGCTCCTGGGGCCGCGGGAGAGCCTCTGCTGCGCCTCTGTGTGGCACCGGCCCAGGAGAGAGGCCCGGCCGAGCCTTCTCAGGGGCTCGCCTCGGTCTCCGGACGAGCACTACGACTCTTCCCTACCTTCAGCGACCTGATCTCCTTCCTCCACGGGCAGAGGAGGAGGTTGACGCAGAGCAGCTCCAGCACCTCCAGCGCCCTGAGCAGGTCGCGCAGGACGCTGCCGCCCCGCTCGCCCCGGGCCCGCCGGCACCGCTCCGCCAGGCTGCACACGTCCAGGGCGCCGCGCCGCCGCACGCCTAGCAGCCGTCGCGCCCTGGCCTTCAGGGAGGCTTCATCGCACACCGCCAGCTCCCCCTCCGCCCCTCGGGCCGCATAGTAGCCCAGGTAGTCCCGCAGCACCTCCTCTTCGGCCGCCGCCGGCTCCTTCATGGCGGCCTCAGCCCGGCCGGGCAGCCCGCCCACAGGCGCTGGCCCCCGATCGCCATTGGCCAGTCGGCCGGCGCACGGGCCGCTCAGTGGCGCCCCGGGACGTCAATCAAGGGGGACGAGGGTGGAGCGGGGCAGGCCGGCGAACTGAAAGTGAAAGGCGGAGGGGGCGGGGCGCGCGGG
>WBNM01004371.1:0-28131 GCA_013399055.1 Ramphastos sulfuratus
CAGACTTGCTGAGGGTGCACTTAGTCTCGCTGTCCATATCGTTGATGATGATATTGAACAGCACTGGTCTCAATATGGATGCCTGAGGGACACCACTTGTCATCCACCTCCATCTGGACATCAAGCTGTTGACCACTACTCTTTAGTTGCAATCATCCAACCAATTCCTTATTGCTGAACAGACCACCCACCAAAGCTTTTAAAACATAACATTTCATGTGGATATGCTTTCCTGACATCTCCACAAGGCTTTTAAAGTTCCTCAAACTCATCAAATTGATCCTTACCAAATCTGGAGGCATCTGGCTGGGCATGCTTCTCACCTGTGAGAAACCTTCACTGAAAATAAGAATGATCCAGAATAGTTCAACCACCACTCAGCTAAACCAAGCAGAAGACCCTCTGCCTCTCCATAGCTCCTCATCAGTCTTCTTCCTGCTATAGTTTTGTGCTTGGTCTTCTGTCTGAGGAAGGTCTACAAATAAATGTTTGCACGAGTTGGGGTGGAGCTGAAATAACAGGTATTGCTTCAAACGAAGAGCAGAGATTCCATGCCATGGCCAGACCCATGCTAAGACTTGTGCCCTCTTGGTCCTGCACTGTCTGTCAGCATGTCAACATACTAGGTTTAGATGGGAAGATCTGGGGGTGGGGGGGTGTGTGTCTGCAGGGGTGTCTTCTGGGAGAAGACAGCAGGAACTGTACCACATCAGACAGCTAGTGATAGCAGTCTCTAAGAAGGACCCACCACTGGGAAAGGCTGAGTCCTCTGTGATATTATAGCTGAGAAAGGGTTTAAAAAAAGGCTATACAACAGCAGCAGGGAGAGAAGAGTATGTGAGGCACAACCACCTTGCAGACACCAAGATCAGCAAAGGAGGGGTAGGATGTGCTCCCAGAGCCACTGCAAAGATTGCCCTTCATCTGGTAGTGAGATGGAAGGCTGTCCCACTGCAGCCCATGGAGGTTAATAGTGGAGCAGATTCACCTGCAGCCCATGGGGAAGCCTATGCCAGAGCAGGTGGATGCCTGAAGGATTCTGTGACCTTGAAGAAACCCATGCTGTACAGTAGGCTACTGTCAGAACCTGTGGAACTCTGGAGTCCACACTGGAGCAAGTGTGACCCTGCAGAAAATCCATGCTGGAACAGCCCATTCCCAAAGGACTGTATCCCATGGACCCCACACCAGAGCAGGGGAAGAATATCAAGAAAAAAGAGCAGCAGAAATCACACCCTATGAACTGACCACAACTTCCATCTCCCTGTCAGGGCTGGGGATGTGGAAGAGCCAGTAGTGAAATTGAATGTGACAAGAAGGGAGAGAAGGGATTCAACAACTTGTTATTTCTTACCTGCTCTTTATTTGCAACAAGTTAATCCCCAAACTGATACTGTTTTCCCTGTGACTCTCATCATGAGTGAACCCTGTCCTTATCTCAATCCAGAAGTTTTTCTGTCATTTTCTCTCCCTGTCCTGCTGAGGAAGGGTAAGATAAGAGGCTTGGTGCATACCTGGCAGTTGCCAAGATCAACCCACCAGTTAGTCTCCTCTGCCCCCTGCCAAAGGTCAGGGGCCAGCCCTACAGATTACTCCAGCCAGGATTTCACCAGCACATTTCTCAAGCCAGTTCCTTGCCTTGGGTGGCTGAAAGCTGCACAGCACAGAGCTGCTACGCCAGTTTGTTTGCATTAATAAAGCAACAGAAGTGGAGGGTTTGTTCCTGCTAGGCTCAGCTAGTTTTGGTGAATGAAGAGCGAAAGATCAAACATTAGAATAGTTACAAATATTCAAACTGGAATCATTCCAGGAAAGGAATCCCAGTGTGACCTCGTTCAGGTCAATGAAGAATGCAGAGCAGATGGTTAACTGAAGCTAAAGGCAGGGTGCAGGTGGTTAAGAGAATCCTTCCCCAGATGCATGACAGCAGTTTCAACACATGGATATGACACAACCCAAGCTCCAAACCCTGGACTTTGAGATGGAGCCACATCAGTTTCCAAGCTCCCCTGTGGACAAAGAAGCAACTGCTGAACTCAGCTGAACTCTTTATTAAACAGAAACAGCAAGGCAGTAAACAAGGCATTCTTCAACTGGTTCAGTACCACATGTAGCCAGAAGAAACTAGAGAAGACTACAGGAAAGGAGGGAAAGGAAGGACAAGAGATAACAAAAAGAGAGAGAGATGTCACCACCACAGGTGCCAGTGTCATGCAGTGCAGTCTCCAATCCAGGGTTCCAAGGTGGCAGGGCACCAGTCTGGCCTGCTGGCTTTGCCCATTTTATATTCTGTTCCCTAGGATCCTCCTTTTGGGCAGAGTTTGCAGAGCATGAGCACTACCTCATTTGGAAGGCTCACAACATGGGTATAGGTAGTCTGAGGGTTTACTGCCCTACTGCCATGACCTCTCTGTATGCCCCTTGTCTTGACCTGGAGCAGGGCTTCGGGAGAAGGGCACCACCCCACCTCCATAAGACTTGCCACCTCTCACTGCTCATCAGCCTTGTAAAGACACTGTTTAAGGCAGATTCTTTAGGTCACAGCTGTGAAAGGATGGAGTTAAGGAGAATCACTATTCCATTGCAAAGTGATCATGCACTTCCCTCCTCTCACTGTGACCCCTTGGCCCTCCTTTTCACTGTAGTTAGTCTTCTTTCATTAAGCCTAGTTAGTCCAGCCAGTGTTCTAATTGCTGTGCTCAAGAAAGTACTTCTGCTGGTCTGCCCACTGTGGGGAAGCAAGCTGTGTTAACAGGCCTGCAGACAGAAACATCTTGCTCTACTGGTTTGACAGCCCGGCAGGATCCCAGCCATCTTATAGCCAAATGAAACAGGCTGTAGTCATTACCTGAGGGAAGAACTTCTTCCTGAAGCCCTTACTCCCACAAAAAACATTTTAGATTGTTTCTTTTCTGCCATGTACAAGTTTCCTCCAAGTCAGTTGGCCATACACAACTTGGCTCTTAAAGGCATCTTTTCAGGAGTCAGTTCTGCTGAGACGAACAAGAGATTGCAGAAGCCAATGAAAGAGTGACTCTGCTGCTGGACTGTCTGGTGTAATACCGGTCTCACTCCTTTCTTCACATCAAAAACAAACAACCCAAAAAAGCGCACTCATTGCGATCTCCAGGGTAGCACTTAACAGCCATATGACAGGGCACACAGCTCAAGTTTTTAAGCAAGGTTACTTGTTCCAACTCCATTTAGGGCAAAACATTTACTTGCTCTGCCTAAAGTTTATTAAAGACTGAAAACCCATGCTCTTGCCGGCTAGAAAACAGTCCAGTTCCTGACCTGAACTGTGGTTCTCCCCTCCCAATAAGGACACTTGCTTACAGGAACTGAAACTCTTTACATCTCAGATTGAGATTCTATATGTGTGATGGAAAGCAAAGCAAAGACAAGGACCAATTTCAAATGCTCAGATTCTGGTGTAATTGCATTTGAAGAGAGTACACTTCCTAATTCCTTTAAAGGGGAAGCTAACATAACACAGACCTTCAGTGTCCCCCTTGGAGCGCCAGGCCTCAAAGAACACCTCCTTTCAAACAAGACTATGCAGGCTGTTGTCATCACACTGTGCTTATGTGCCAGTCTTCAGAGCAGGAAGACCTCGCAGCACAGTAAGATGAAGGCTTACTGCACTTACAAGAATTGCTTTTCACCCCATTTCAGTGTAAGATTTATTCCAGCCTTGCTGATCTCTCCCAATTCTATCTCAAATTTCCAGTCATTTGCCTCCCAGATCTTTCAAGGCTGATGTAGAGTGGCATCTTTCCAAGGGAGTAAACAAAGCATTAAATCAAACTCAACACCAAAGCAGCATTCCTATTACCCACACCTTTCCTTTGCCTTAGGCAACAGCCTGGCCCCTCCTCAGCAGCAATATTCTGTTGCAGAACATCTAAATAGGTTCCCTGTTTCTTAAGGATGAAGCTGGATAATAGAGCTTCTACAGAACTCCTCCCAGGCTTTTATATCAGGGATTCCCTGCTCCCAGCTTCTGCCCAGAGGTAACAAGCAGGACACCCAGAAACTACTTCTAAAACAAGTGCTTGATGGCATACAGTGTAATGTTAACAGAGCACTCCTGATCCAGCTTCGTAATATTGTCTCTGCATGTCTGTTCATGACAGGACTTCAGGTTTCTCACTTGCCTGTGTCCTTTAAACACAACTGCAGTCCTCTCAAACAGCCAGAGCTGCAGAGAAAACACTTTGCATGTCCTTCTCTGTAATCACAACCCAGAGCTTGCACCCAAAAAAGACATCCTTCATGTCTCATCCTCAGGTAATGGGTGCGGTCAATTCTTGAACTAGGAAATTCTTGTTTCAAACAGGGAACAAATACACTGAGCTGCTGAAGGGCCTCAGTCCCCAGGAGCCAGCAAATACATGCATGCTTGTGAGATGAGTGTAAGGCTGAGTCACACATGAGCTCCCTACCACAAACAGGCTCACTCTTTCCATGCTGTCTGCATACCCAGCAGGAAGTCCTGCTTTTTCATCAGTGATACTCAGCCAGCAGCACAGCCTGCCCAGTCGTAACCACACTATTGGGCACAGCTGCTAGCTACAGCCCTGCTCCCTTACTCATTCAGTTTTTAAATAGGCCAACACCCATGCTGCCAGCAAGAACGCCATTTTGGGTTGGTGGAAAAACACAGCAGCTAAGAACAGTTGAATAGTACACAAAGGCTGGCAGGTCAACCTTATGCAGGTTTGGAGGGCTGCAGTCCAGTTTACTGTCCAGTACAAAGCAGTGTCAGTTATATTCTAAGACTGCAGTCATGCAGTCAAATGAGGATCACAAGAATACCTGTATCTAAATTCTCAGGCTTAAAACACTGCAAATGTTACCCCTTCACTCGTTTATTCCAGACTACTGCCCAGAAACAAAGCAGCCCAACCCAGAGACTAAATATGCCTGGCTACTAATAGAACCAGAAGGTAGACCAATGGCAAGGCAAAAAGGCAGCAGCTCAGGTCCTACCTTCCATGGTAGCACTGTTATTATGTTCCGATGTTTAGAGTTAAGATGTGGCTGTGTTTTAAAGTCTAAAATGATTGATAAATTTTAAGATTCTTTAGCTAGAACAGGTTACAAAAGTACCTAATCCACACGGGTACCATCCTCTTTTCTGCACCTCCCAAGCTCCTCTGCGTCTGCAAGCCAGAGTGCCAGTCTTCAGACTAAAGCCTGGTGACTACCACCAGAGAACGTGGCAACTGTCATCACCATGCCACACAACACAATTTTCGACCCCCCAGCAATAACTCAGTAATTGATCAGGTTGCCTTTGGCAGGAGCCTTTGTCTGCAGGCAGTTCTCCTTTAACACAGCACATGACAAAATTCATGACATGACAAAATCCCTCACCTTTTCAAACACAAGGCAATATCCAAGTGAAGAATTTACACTTTATTGTACTCATTTACATAGATCCAGAAGATAGTTTCCATCACTTCACCTAGCTAGCTTGTTTAGAAGGTTTTTTTTAAAGTAGAAAAGTTGCAGGCTATAATTTAGCCGAAGCAGTCATGCTTCAATGTCTCCATGGTTGGAGATTAGACTAGGCTTTTAATGGTCTCTTCCAGCTTCTCTTTATTGGCCCCAGAGAACTCCTGCACCTGTAAAGAGAGATTGTTTTTTTTTTTTAGAATAGCTGCATTCAATGCTTCCTAACACCAGCTGCGCAGCATCTGGACACATATTCCTATTCAACCATACTGCAACTGATTTTTTTTTCCTCACCCCGAAGAGAAAGCATTTTGTTGATGTTCATCTATTCATCTCCCACTTGACTTAATCAAAAACTGGGAAAAGAGTCTATACAGAGTATTTCTAGACTGTTGTTGCTGGAGCCTTCTACAGATAAAACAGTGGAAAAGACAACTGATCCTTAACCAGTGCTGCATAAGACTCAAAAACAGCCACCAAGAGACTCTGGAGGTCATCGCACAGAGGTAGTTCCAAGTTACTCCAGGTTGCTCAGAATCCTGACCCATCAAATTCTGGAAGGATTGCTCCAAATGACCTGTCCTTGAGCCTGGCTTCTCCTGCAAGAATTTCCCTTTGCTGTAACTTACAATAGCAGAAAGATAAAGACTACATTGATTACTCAGACAGTGGCTTTGTCTTCCAGTACCTACAGGAGCATAAGGTAGAGGCTATGGAATTGCTCACTTGATACTTCATGTCTCTAGAGAACTGCCCTGCTCATTTAACTAAAAGCCACACAACAGGGCTAACCACATCATCTTGCCAGACTGTTACATTATCATCACAATTCTTCCAATGGTGTTGTGAAGATGTGGAAGCTGATCCTGTCAGAGGTTCATTACTAGTCATGATTTGGCCCCACTGTGAATTGAACCCAAGGTCACTCAAATCTGACACTCACTTTCCATTGATGAAGGCAATGGAACTGTACCTTGACATTTCTATCCAGTTACTCTTAACTTCACAAAAGCCTGCCTTCAACTTGCTTGGCAGACTGAAAGCCCAAGACATAGCCTAACACATAGTTCACTACAGGTAGACAGCCACTCACAACTGTCCTGCAGAGGCAACCCACAATGCTGTCATAGGATGCTTTACATCCCATCTCATTGATCTCTCAGCAGAGCAGGCACAAGAGGTCTGTTCAGTCCTCTGACTGGGACAGGGTCTCCATAGGTTAAACAGCCTTTGAATACAAGCCCAGCAGCAGTTGTTTGAGCTATGTGTACTTTTAACCATCTTTGAGACTTGTTTGGGTGGGATTCCATTGGCATACGGAGTCATGCCAGTGACAAGCTGCATCCAGAGAACAAATACTAAGCAAGATAGGCCAACATCAGGGTGCCAGGCAGACAGGTCAGAAGCCTTAATCCAGACATGTAACCCCCACTAACGCCTCACAAAGCTCTGCCTGTAACTAACTCAGTTCACTTGAGCTATTTGTCAGGTTTGCCTCATCAGTAAACTGCTTGTCCATGTCATGTTTGCTGCAGCACTAAGATGAACTTGCTTGCTCTCCAGAAGGTCTTAATGTCAGTGGTGCTCCAGATGCATGACAAGAGAAAGCAGGCTACGTAGTTTACCTTTCCCAATTTTAGTTCAAGTGTTCAGCTTGCCTGCTCTAGTTTCCAAAGAGTAGAGCCTACCTTCTTGCCGCTCTTGTAGAACTGGAACGTTGGCATGCACTTCACATCACAGTGTGCAGCCACATCCTGAACAAGAGAGAAAACAATCTTCAGCTTGCACGTATGAAGGATGTTAAAGTTAGAACCCACTTGCTGCCTTTTGTTTAGGTGATCGCGCAAAGCCATTATTGCTCAAAACAAGCCAAAAGTGCTTCTAGTAGTCCACTCCTAGTGACAACAGTCCAGTGTTAACATCTTCCTGGAGCAATCCTGAAAGATCCTTCCTTCAGCATTTAGTTCACACAAAAACAAAGACATATTTACTATGCTTCTGCTCCACACTGAAGAAAACAGACCCCTACACCAAAGCAGAGAAGACTGTAAGGTTCAAAAGCCCTGCAGCAACTCTTGTGCTTCAACCTGACTTTCTTCCAGCATATATTCAACACTGCTGGAACTGCTATAGAGCAGATATTTTATTCCCCTTAATTCAACGCATGAAAGAGGAAACAGTGCCAAGTGCAGTGGAAAGACCAGGCATCACCACGCAGTTGTGAGCCATTAGTTTTAGGGAAGATTGCATCAAAGCAGCTTAAAGCCTCAGACTAACACTTCCTCACAAAATGCAGGGTCACTGTTCCCAAGTTATCACATGGCACAGTTTCTTTACGTGCAAACAAAGCAGGTTGTTCTGTTTACATGTACTTTAAAAAAAAAAATTAATTCTTCCCAGTGTAAGAACTAGATTCCTATTTCTGCTTCAAAGTTGAAGCAATCTCTTGTTTTGTTTCAGTATCTCCAAAGACATTTAAAAAGGAGTTTCTCTGCTGCCACTTGTGTGGAGCTCATTAGCTACCCTGCTCTCAGAAGCACCCTGGACCATACCTGGGCATCATCCACGTCAATTTCGATGAACACCACATCACCATACTTCTCACACAAACTCTAGAACGGAATAAGAGAGAAGCAAGACACAGTGTTTCAGGAAAGGTTGCTTTTAAGAGACATTCATATAAATCAGAAGGCTGATGCCACATACCCCCACAATGAAACTTACCTTGTCACTTTAAAGCCGGTATTTCATTGACCAGGACAAAAACTTTCCTGCTCCAATACCTGAAACTTGTTCAAACATACTCCCCACAGGGAAGACTCAAATATGCCAAGCAATAGGTGAAAGGCCGTGGCTTACTGCCTTCAGCTGATCACCAGAAGATGTCACAAGCCATCTTCTATTTTCCCAGCAAGTAACCCTGGCAGCTAAATGCAGCTGGAGTGGTTACAGTAACTGTGTGCAGAAGGATAAAGATTGTTTCAAGTCTATATCCCACCTCTTCAGGAAATGCAACTGCTAGGTCCCCTAGACCCCAGGTCCATGTAAGCACTCACAGCAGAAGTTAAACCACATCTGAGCTCCCAGCTATAGCACAAGTCAATATATTTAACTCAACAGTCTCAAAGTATAAGCTGCTGCAAGATCATCCTTTTCCAGAACATGCTGGCAACCACATGTGGCAAAAATAAATCTCCTCTATATCAAACAGCACCAAAAATGTGTGTATTTTAATACATTTGCCAATGCAAACAGAATGTTACTTACATGGAAGAAGGGCTTGATCATTTTGCATGGTCCACACCACGTGGCAGAGAAATCAACTACTATAAGCTTCTCACCAGCAGCTTTCAGCTCCTCTTCAAATTCAGACTATGAAAAAAAAAAAAAAAAGAATTGAACATAATGATTTTTCTCCTCCTCTCTTTAACAGTTTAGACTAATCCTGAAGTTAGCTTGCCCTTAGCCTTAGCGACAACCCTTGCGGTAGCTCTGTAAACACTTCACTTAACTGCGGTACCCGTACCACACCATGTAAGTGCTTCAGTATTAATTGCTTTCACCAGTGCTAGCATCAGCCAGAGTGTTACAACTGTTCAATAAAAAAAAAAAAAAATCATCCCAAAAATACCAGTTATCTCAACTCACTGAATTGTGGAAGCATAAGCTAGAAACTCTTCTAGCCTGTGATCCTCAGTTCTGGCAGCTCTGTTTAGTGCTGTCTGCTGAATGTGATCCTCATGCTTTTTAATAATCCATTTTCTCATTTCTCCCTTGGCAGGAAGATCTCCATTTTCTTTTGGGACAGATTTTCCTCTGAAGAATTTGAAAATGACATAAGCCTCCAGCTTCATGCCTTTTCCAATCAATGGCCAACATTAAAATTACATTGTGTCATTTACTCTACAGCATGTTTTTTAAAGCAAACTCACAGGAGAGATGTTTTACTTATTTTTGCCAAATGAACCCACATGCAACATCAGTAGTCTGTGCAACCCTACACATACAGGCAACACAAATGACAATACTATTTAGAGCTTCAAGTCTGATTGCTGCACTTAGTCACATCAATCATTCTTGGGCAATTTGCAATTTAGAGCTCCTTACATACTATTAACCTTGTTTTCTGGTCAGTGTTCTTGCAGATCTGAAAGGCATCAAATGCAATAAAGGTTTGCAGGCCAGCAAGAAGTAAACAAGTATCTCAGGCAGAAGCAGAAAACACTAATTAGCTACTTCCTGACAGTGGTTTTTAAGGAAGCAAGTAGAAGCCACTTCAACAATAGTCAGCATTTTCCTCACAGCGATGCAAGCTTCAAGAGAGCTTTTAATATCATCTTCAATTCAGTTTATGCATATTAAAGGTAGCCGCTTTACTCTCTCCAATGTACCAGACCAGAGCAATGGAGCTCTGTCAGCAACAGCTAACTGAAAGCAATGTGGCTATTGACACACATACGCAGTATGTCTGTGAATGTGCAGAGCAGGAGTTCACCAATAAAAGGGTAGTTTCTGCAGTCAGCAGATTCTGTAATCTCTGAGTGGAGTCTAGTAAACTATTCCCCTGAGTAAAGAATTCCCTTCAGGTGCGGAGCCTAAAGTGCACATAGACAAACTTGCCACGAGTATATGTAACAAGCAAGCTGAGGGTCCTGCACCAGCATTCTCATATTACAAACCTACACAAAACGGCTTCGTAACTTCCTGTAGCTTTGAATACACCAGGCATTACAGCTCCCTGTTAATAAGGCATTTTCCTTCGCCCATCTTCAGAAGCACAGCCACTCCACATTGAGCTCTTTCATCCCTGCATCTTGGATATTCAGTCTACTCTGCTGCAAGATTGGTAGCTAGCACTTCACCTACTCTCAGTCTGGGAGAGATGGGAACAATAAGTTTTCCTCTCTCTCCATGCTCCTCCCCACTCTTGTATTGACATAGCATGCATTCCTGTGCCCTAATCCCCAGAATACCACCCCATTCCCACCAACAAGGTCCAGTGTCCCTGTACACAGCAATCCATGCTAGCTGCTCACTGCAACTAATACCACGAGTTCCTCAGTGAGGCCTCACTCCTCCCCACCATCAAATCCCACAGCTTGGTTTCTGGTATAGTTTCTCAAACCTCTGCACTGTAACATCACCTGCTCTTACTAATTCCACTCCCTGCAGCTGTCAGACCATCCTCCTCTTAGCCTTATATCTTTGCCTAGCAGCATAATTACTGTGTTTTACAAAAGCAAGTCCAGCCTTCGCATGCGTCTGTCATATGGCCACACACCTCAGGCTTGCTGTTCACAGGACAAGAGGAAAGTGGGAGGGTATGATATCTATGGTTGGTCACACACCATGTATCATTAGAGACTGAACATGACTACAATTAGGTGCTATCCTGCAAGTAATCTCTAGTATCAGCTAAAATTGCTGTAGGAGAATGAAGAGAGATGCAGGGTCCAAAAGGTGCTTACTCTTGCAAGTCAAAAAATACTGAAGGAGGGAGAAGTCCTCAGTATTCTCAGAGCTTAATCTCCCTAGAGAAAAGAACACAGTAGTGGGGGCAAACCAAGCTGCTTCACCTGTTCCAGTGACTTCCATAGCTGTTTCCATAAAAAAACAAAGTAATCTCTGTTAAAAGAAGAGTAATCTACCATCACAAGATATTTGGTTACACTATTAGAGGATCTTATAGCTTTGTTAACCAGTGTTTCCTTCATGTAGCACTAGCTGGTTGATTTGGGATTTTTCTTGTTTGTTTGTGGTTTTGTTTTTTAAATTTCACTACAAGCTCCCTGGGCACAAGTAAGACTTGTTTTGCTTCAGCTGGAAAGCACATACTGCATTCAACAAGTATATTGGTAGGCAGCAGGCTTCTGTTTCCAAGGGCTGAGTAAGAGACAATGCTCTAGTGATGAAAGCACAGGGATTTCCAGAGACCGGTAAATACTTCAACAAAATGGAGGCCACTGACTACAGACAGCGCTGAAAAGTTCTCTGCAGTAGGCAAGACAGCTTTAATCGAATCTGACACATGGTATGGACCTTAGCTGGAAACATGACTTCCAGCACATTATCAAGTCACCCTTGAACTTGGATTAACCGAGTCATCGGTCGAATGCCAACTACATTAATTTAGTAGTTTGGGTTTTTTTTTTATTAATACAGAAGCTAGCACCAACCAACTGAAGGTTCAGCTGCCTGAACTCCTTAGCAGATACCACTTCTGAAAGTGTCATCTGCTTCTGAAGCTGCAAGGCAACACTAGCTGTTAAACAGTTTATACCCTATTAGCCTCTGCTATAAGAAGATACTGCATCCCATAGTCAAACCCTGTTACGAGTCACCCATCTGAAGACCACAGGCTTAAACCAAGCACTGCTCCTTCTGTCCATTAGTGGGGACTTGAGAGAGACCAATAAAGCACCCTGGAATAAGCCAATCCCCAGAAGCTAGTCAAGTTGCTGAAGAGATGTGTTAAGGATGGAGGCCGCATCAAGCTAGGTCTCATGTTCACAGGCTTTACAGATGTCACTGTCAGAAGCTTTCACTGGTAGTGGAAGAAGGGGTTTTACTCTTTGTATCAGAGAAGAAAACAAATCTGCTCTACTGAAAAATAGAATTAACCCACAAATTCCAGCTGCACTGTATTTTGAATGCTTTGATTGCTGCTGATGCTAAAATCTTGTCAACATGGCTACCAAGTCCATGCTCTCCATAGATGAGCAACAAAACTGTTTGAACTACAGCAGACTATTAATGCTTATAGGTGGGAGGTTAGTGGAAGCCTAGTCCACTTCTAAGTTAGAGCAGGCTTTTCCTCCAAAGTCACGTTTATTGACTCTTCATTTTTAAGATGTTCCATCTTAGATTAAGAATAAAAAGATTAAATTACTCAAGAAAATCACTCTTTCTGGCCCTCCAAGGACAAAGAAGGGGAAGACATGCAAACCACAGTAACAATTTCAGGTTGAACTCAGACACCCAGACCTGAATGATAAGCTATTTTGTGCATCTTAACTTTAAGGAGCTTTCTGCATTTGTGGGTATTTAGGATGTGGTCATAAGAATCAATATGCTCGTGTCAGATATTAATGCCTTAGCAGTCTAGCAAGGGAAGTCCTGCCAGGCTTTTAATTTATACAGTGAACTGACTATGGAAGAGCACAGCTTAGACAACAAACCCAGAAAACATCATTCACAGGTCCCTCATAATCAGATCAAATTAACATTTTATCCAAATTCAAGTTCAAAATGAAAGACTAGTCCAACAGGATTTTCCCTGAAAAGAAAGGCTCACTAAGTTTGCACAGAGACTTAGTGAACAAATACTTTATTACTGCCTATCAAACATGGCAGCTGCTGTGCAGTAGACCACATATTATTTCACCACCAGCAGTGTATTTTCCAAGTGTTTGCCTAGGCTTTTTTACTATTCTGTATCACAAAGCCACAGACATGTTGGTATTCACAGAACGATCCAAACAGTGAGGTACTGCATTAGTGTACTGAACAAGTCAGACAGCACGGTAACTTCTTATGCCAGCACCTGCTGTTATTTAAGTACTGGAAGTGGTTTCCAGTAATTTCTTAGAAGTCAAGAAAACTGGATTCATGTTTTCCACAAACTCCTACTCGGAAGCATACCAGAACGTTGGCTAATCTGTACCAAGAAAGCCTACACACTGGCAGTCCACAAGACAAGCTGAGACTTTTGATTTAGCTGTTATTAGCTTGAGAACTAAAACATGGCATCTCCTGAAGATCCAAAAGGGAGACGAGCAGCGACCTGTCACAATAGAAGTTTTCCTCATCTCCTGTCTCATTCCGACTATCTGAGACCATAGGTTGTACAGTTATTTGTTCCCTTCCTTCGGTCTATGCGAGTCCTCCCTTCAGTCTCCCCCGTTCCCGCTGCAGCGGTAAAGCAGGCTCCTCCTGCCCGGGCAGACCCGGGACGAGACTCCATCTCTGGCACACATGGGCTCACTCCCGCCAGCCTCCGCGAGCCAAGGCCTCACCGGGGCCTACGGCGGTCCGAGAGCGACACCTGTTCGCCCGAGTTTCTCGCGGTGAGCCAGCGAGGATCGTCAAGAAGGCGATACTCACCGCGACACAGTCTCCTCCACTCTCACGGCAGGAGAGTGAAGTCCTGCCACGCCTAAGGCAGAGGAAGATGCACGCTGCCCTCCGCGGGATCCCCGGGGACATAGGCCGCCCGCTCGGCCGCCAGCCCGCCCACCCAGCAGCCGGAGCGACTCGAGCGGCGGGGCCGGCTAAGGATGGGTTAAAGCAGGCGCCAAAGGCCGCTACGCGCCTAATGGACTCACCAGGCTGCCCACACTCTTCACCATGGTGATGGCACAGGATCGGCGTCTGAACGGCAAGAAGGCGACCAAGGGTCTCGTTCCTGCTCGGCTGCAGCCCCGCAACCGAGTATAGCTGCCTAAGCAATATCCCGCCGCGGCCGCCCCGGCGTCCCCCTTATATAGCCGCCGCCGCTCCGCGCCTGCGCAGTCCTTCCGCCCCGCCCCCTCCGCGCATCAGCCCTATGGCGCGGCGCTCGGCTTCTACCCTGGGCGTTACTGACGTGACACTGGAGCGGCCATCACCGCGGTGGAGTGCCTGGCAGGGCTGCAGGTTTCTGGGGAGGCAGCCACACACATCTTGCGGTTCCCCGGCCGCCTGTGCGAGCAGCGAGGGGAGGGCGGGCCTTGCATTCCTGCCGGGAAGCAGCAGTGGCGCCGCGCGCGCACACACACACATACACACGCACACCCACACCCTCCCCCCTCCCCCCGGACTTACAGGGAGAAAAGTGCTGTGTAACGGTGAGCAGGAAGTATTGGGGAGGCAGCGTCCCTCCTCCTCCTTTTCCTCCTCCATCCTCGACCGCAGAACCGAGCTGTCTGACGCGGCGCCCCGTTGGCATTACGGGAAGGAGGAGGGGGCCTGGTGCTGCCCCTGGCGCGGAGACAGCATGGCTGGCGGGGGGCCGGAAGGGCCGGATCAGAGGATAGAATTGCGGGAGCGCCTTTCCCTTTTTTTTTTTTTTCTTTTTTGCTGTTTCTTCTCTCTCTCCCGCCTCCACCGAAAGCACAAGAGTGACAGAGCAGCTCTGCTTCTCTGTGGGCAGAAACTTTAGGCAGCACAGAGGCTCACGCCGACATGAACACTGAGATGGGTATGGACGGCGACAGGCACTGCGGGTACCTGTAGTAGTTCACCCCTTAGAGGGAATTAGGTGGGGACAGAAATAGTCCTCAATGAAACGATGCCTTTCAGCTTTCCCAGCCAAGGGGACTCAGTCATGGAAACTTAAATTTGTTTTTTCTTGTTTGTTTCTCTGTGCTGCGGAGGACGAGTCCTCTGTTCTCCTGCACATTGATGCAGTACTGCCAGTCCTAGAGTGCCAAAACGGGCTACTGCAGCCCTTCTGCACTTCTGTTGGGCTGGTGGGATTTAGTTTTGGGAGTATGGGGCTGTTGGCTGCAGCTCCCACCGCACGAGGCACTGGAAAGGTGATGTTAGGAATCTGGGAGACTTGATGCTGGGTGTGTCGTGAATTCAGTCTTTTCTGCAGGGTTTAGCAGGCTTTAGCAGCCAGATTGCTGGTTTGTCAAGGGGTTTCCTCTGGGATGCAATTGAGTAGAGGACAGGAAGATTTAGTGGGTAAAAGATGCTGCTGCCTTTTTTTTTTTTTTTTAAATAAAAAAAAAAAACCAACACCACCACACCCCTCAAACCCCAAAAAACCAACACAAAACCCTAAACCAAACCAAACCAAAACCCAACCAAAACAAGCAAACAAACCAAACAAAAAAACCCTCCCACATAAACACAAATTCCTCCTGCACTCTCCCCCAAAAAAACAAACAAAAAAAGCCCATAAACCAGAAGACAGCGTGGCTTGGAAACAGGTACCAAACCATCTCAACATGATAGGAAATGATACATTGCTTTGCTTTGTGGTGGACACTGAAAAGCTGGTAGCACCCTTCATAACCCCGAAGCTTGCCCTGTGATACTTATACTGGAGACTTTAGAAATCCAGTGAGAGCAAACCAGTTTTATTTTGGAAGCTTATGAAATGTGTGGCTTAGTGCCTCGGGAGAGTCACAACCGTTAGACATTTTCTGATCCTGTGGTGCCATCCCCTTTGCTTTTCTTCCATGTCGTTAATACAATGTTTGTGTCCACAGTTGGTCACCTCCCACCAAACCACTTTTCCAGACCTGGTTTTGCTTACTTCGTATGCTGCTTTCTAATGCCCCTTCCCTTGCCTGTCCCGTGCCATGAGCATGCCCTTTTTCCTTTCAGGTCAACACCCGAAGAGCTAGGATGTCTGTGGGTAAGAAGCAGTGCTGTGAGAGCTTGTTAGCTCCTGTTGGCTTTTGCTTTTTCTTCCGGCTGTTATCTGCTGCTGTTGTGTCCGTGTGCCCGTGGCAGACAGAGGCAGCTGGTGCGTGTGTCCTGTTCTGCTCTGGGGACATGCAGCTGCTGTAGCTGGCTCAGGAGAAGGAGAGCAGAAAAGCTTTATCAGCCAAGGCACCTTGCTTTGAAACCTGCTGCTGAGCAGGATAAAATGACAGAGAAATTCAGGCTACCTCAGAACCCAGCTCCTAAACACCTCAGCTCAGCACCTCTTGCAGAAGCTAGTGCCAGCAAAGGAAGGGCAACCCATCCAAATAAATTCCTTAGAACTTCTTTCTATAGGCATGCATGGATGGATAAACCCTTTGTGAACTATGAGGAGATGTGCCTTTGTGCCCGCTGTCCTCAGATCCTGTCTGCAGCCATTTGCTTCTTGATGTGCTTACAGTCAATAACAAGCTTAGGCATATAGCAATTCGAAGTCCAAAATGTTGCTGTGGGGTTGTTGTATGAATGCCTAAAATAACTGGACAGTAAGCTAATCTGTGTGATCCATACTCGATTCTCAGAGTGTTTTAGTTACTATCATGACAGCATATAATACAAGTCACACAGAGGAATGTGGGTCCTCTGGCTGGGAAAAAGTGAACAAGGTACACACCTAGCAAACACACCCTGTTTTATTATTATATTTGTCTTTTTTTTTTTTTTTCTTTTAAACTGTGGAGTGTCTCATTGTTTATTTCAGCTGTGCAGTAGCTCTCCCCCACACACAACCACTTGACTATGGAGGCCTTTGCTTAGCATTGTGCCCGCACTGCTTCTTACCTTCATCATGGCCATAAAGGGAGCATACTTCTCTCCCCCTAGCCACTGGAGAGAGAACGTGGCTGTTAAAAGATATGAAAGTCAACCTTGGGGGAGTTGGAAACACAACTAGTTTTGAGCTTCAGCAGATTGCTATATGCCGTGTCATACCCAGGAATCACTTGACAGGATGGTGAGCCAGTAGATGGCTCTCGGCAAATGCAGGGGGAACCAGGAAGCAATTCTAAAGACGTGTCTTTGCCCTTCAGGAATGTGATTTTATTTACTCCTCAAAGTCAGAGAACATGGCTTAGGGAAGGACAGAGTAGAAATCCAGCAAAGGCTTCAAAAATTAGTCCTTAGTTTGTCTTGAAAAAGCTCTGGAGACATTGCTGAATGCTCGTGCCACCCCGTGCACAGTAAGAATGAATTAGTACACTCCTTTCACGTGTGGAAAGACCGTGAAAGAGAAAGTTGGCAGGTCTAACTGTAGGTGCCCTCAAGTGAATTAATCAGCACCACATAGATACAGGCCAGTAAAACTGGCTTTATTGTTTGAGAGCCCACAACATGAATCTCCCAAACATCCAGGCAGAATGACAGTTTAGCCTTTTAAAATTGTCTTCAAAGCTTATATGACAGAAGACATCTGGTTTTGTAAACTTTGCTTGCACTGATTTCTGTTACTTGTTAGGTGACAGCGACATGCACCAGCAGTGGAGAAGGCCCATATCTAGTGGTGAACCTCAGTGCACTCAAGGCCAGGCTTGCAGGAGTTTTGGGAAGCTGAACAAAGTATGTTCTCCATTCTTTCCGAGCTGCCAAGAGAGGTGGGAAGCAGGGTGGGAAAGGTGGGCAGCAGTAATCTCTGACAGAACGAGTAATTAGTAGGGCTTAAATTGTGGTGTCTGAATGAACAAGCCAGAGCTGTGGTCCATGGTTGCAGTGTGATGCTTCTACAGTCCCATGTGTGCCTCTGCCAGAGGCTTTTCAGGTGTGTTTCCTTGTTGGCAGACATGGCCAAGATAACCTCCTGGGCTCTGGAGACTTGGATCTTCTTTCCAAGGCTGGCTTTTGTCTTTTCTGCTTTGTGAACCAGTGTGTGTTGGTGGCTAGAGGAAATGTTACTGAGCAGTGAGACCTGAGGTAGGCTGGGGGTCTGCAGCTGGACATCCCAACAATATTGTTGCAAAGCATTCACCAATGTAAATCCAGCTCTTGGAAGCTTTGGGCTCTGGTGCACAGTAATCACTCGTATTCCATTTCCCTGTAGGTAAGGCCTCAAGTTGTGCCAGGGGAGATTTAGATTGGATATTAAGAAAAAATTCTCTGCTGAAAGAGTGGTCAGGTATTGGAGCAGCCTGCCTAGGGAGGTGGTGGAGTCACCGTCCCTGGAGGTGTTAAAAAAATATGTAGACATGGCACCTGGGGATGTGATTTAATGGCCATGATAGTTGGACTCAATGATCTTAGAGGTATTTTCCACTGGAAACAATTCTATAATTCTATGTGGCAGAGAGCAAGGAAACCTGAAAGTGAGAAGAAAGAAAAGAGGAAGAACAAAGTAAAAGAGAGCAAAGACCCAGATCTAGCAGATTGTATGAACTTCTCACAAGTCAGCCCTCTCAAGCTCCCATGAACATATCTAAGACAAACTTCTGTCTCCCCAAAACATGAAGTTGCCCGACCACTCAAATGTGTGATGCAATAAAAGGGGCAGCTACAGGGAAGTTGTTAGTATGGCCATGGCACAGTGAGTCAGTCATGTCCTGCATTAAACTATGGTACAAAGAGCTGCAGAAATGAGGAAACTGCTAGAGGCACCATCTCCAGACACAGCTGCATCAGATTCTGTCACAGGAAGGCCGTGCTATTTGCCAGTGCCTTACAGTGGGAATTATGAGTGTTACACCTTACCCTGACACTGCAACAAAGCACCAGCCTGTAATTGTACTTTCTCTTGCCTTCCAGCCTGCTATCCTAGAAGATGTAGCTTTTGTAACTGACCTATTAAAGGTGCAATAAATACTTAATAACTAGATAGGCGTGGTCGGTGTTGTGCCAGCATAAGTCGTGGAGCAAACACACTTCTCAGTCCAAAGATGATGTGCTACCAATGTAGTTACCCAGAGTCTTTTGAACATTTGGCATAGCACACCTGGATAAAAGATGAGAGGAGAAGCCGAGTGTTTGTGTGTTTGTTTTGTTTTTATTTTGTTAAAAAGAAAGAAAGAAAGAACAAGGATCTTGGCCATAGTTCACCTCCCCTTACCAAGGGAGGATATTGGTTAAGCAAGCACTTCTTCCTGAGAGCCAAGAAAAATCAAGTGTTACTGCCCTCCCACTTGTTACTGCTCCAGTTTCACTAAGTTCTTTGGAGAACAGAATCTGAAAATGCTCTGGAGCTGACAAAGCTGAGACTTTTGGGTCTTATGCTATAAGGAAAGAGTTTGTTTCTTTTTAGAGAAAGAATCATAGAGTCACTGGGGTTGGAAAGGATCTCTAAAGGTCATCTAGTCCAACCCTCCTGCAGTGAACAGGCACATCCTCAACTAGATCAAGTTGCCCAAAGCCTTGTTGAGCCTCACCTTGAATATCTTTAGGGATGGAGCCTCAACCTCCTCTCTGGGCAACTTATTTCAGTGCTCAACCACCCACTCTGAAAAGAATTTTTTCCTAAGTTTCCAGTCTAAGTCTCCTCTTCTATAATTCAAAACCATTGCCCCCTGTCTTAGCGGTGCAGGTCTTTATAAACAGCCCCTCTGCAGCCTTCTTACAGGCGCCCTTCAGGTACTGAAAGGTGGTGATCAAGTCTCCCTGGAGCCTTCTTTTCTTCAGCCTGAACAACCCTAACTCCCTCAGCCTGCCCTTGTAGCAGAGGTGCTCCAGACCCCTGATCATATTCATGGCCCTGCTCTGGACCTGCTCCATCAGGTCCGTGTCCTTCCAGTATTGAGGGCTCCAGAGCTGGACATAGTACTCCAGGTGCAGTCTAACCAGAGCAAAGTGGCACAGTCATCTCTTTATCTCATCAGCTTATGACGTGCTCTGGGTCTCCAGAAAGGAAAGTGCAACTGGCATGATGTTTGCAAATATGGGACCACTCATCCATACTCTCTGGTATCAAGACATTTCAGGGGTTAAGCTGAGAGACTTAACAATTGTTATGTAATTGCCTTAAATACCTGAAACTTGGACTGAGAATTTCAGTCACCCCTTCCATGCTGACAGCCTCAGGGAGTAGGATCGGCTGGAGCAAGCAGACCTGCCTTTTTCCTAGGAGACCTAACTTTTTTTTCCTAAAGGCCCTTGTATTTTTCCTAGAACCCCCTGCATTTTCCTTAAGGCGTGTTGCTGAATCTGCACTCCACATCTCATACTGCAGCACGAGAGCAAGACCCTTGTGGGGCAGGAGGGTAATCACCTAACAGTAATGCAAGGTGCTTGTTCTGGAGCTCACCAGTGGCCAAAGAAGAAAAGTCCAATGCCTGGCCAAGGCATGAAGCTGAAGTTTTGCACTTTGTGATTGCTGTGCTTTTACTGAGTGTCTGCAGAGTCGGCTGCACCAAGAAACAGCTGGAGAGGAGACAGTGAGATATTTTTACCTTCTTGGGGACATTTGTGTCATCACAGCTTTTTGTCTGAGGGAGAATATGTGCTTGATCTTAGGCAAACACCAGTGTCTCAGGACAAGTTCTTGGTGCAGACATGGAGATGTCTTTGAGAAAGCAAGTAGTGAAAAATAAGTGCATGTGTGATACCTGCATGGAGGATGTAAGCAAACTGGCATATGTTCTACTTCCAAGTGGAGTGAGTTGACCTTGGATGAATGCCAGGTGCCCACTAAAGCTGCTGTGTCACTCCTCTCCTCAGCTGCACAGGGGAGAGCAAATAGCATGAAAGGCTTGTGGGTTGAGATAAGGACAAGGAGAACACTCAGCAAATTACTGTCATGGGCAAAGCAAACTCAACTTGGGGAAATTAATAATTTACTGCCAATCAGAAGTCAGAGTGGGGATAATGACAAATAGCAACAACCTTAAAACACCTTCTCCCCATCCCTTCCTTTTTCCCAGGCTCAGGTTCAGTCCTGATTTCTCTACCTCCTTCTCACAAGCAGCACAGGGGAACTGGAAATGGGAGTTACGGTCAGTTCATCACATGTTGTCTTCACTGCTCCTTTCTCCTCAGACTCTTCCCCTGCTCCAGCATGGGGTTCCTCCCATGAGATACAGTTGTCCATTGACACTCTCCAGTGTGAGTTTTTCCCATGGACTGTAATTCTACACAATCTGCTCCAGTGCGGGTCCCTTCCATGGGGTGCAATTCTTCAGGAACAGACTGCCTCAGTGCGACTCCCTCACAGAATCACAAGTCCTGCCAGCAAACCTGTTCCAGTGTGGGCTCTTCTTTTCATGGGTCCACAGGTACTGCCAAGAGCCAGCTCCAGCTCAGACTTCCCAATGGGGTTACAATCCCTCAGGCATTCATCTGCTCTGGTGTTGAGTCCTCTTTACGCTACTGATGGGTCTGCTCCACTCTTAACCTCAACAGGCTGCTGAGAGACAACCACCTCAGCATGGTCTCCACTTATCACTAAGGCCTGCAAGGGAATCTCTGCTCTAGCTCCTGGAACACCTTTTCCTGTCTTTTCATCACTGATCTTGGTGTCTGCAGAGTTGTTTCACAGAATCACAGAATTGTCAGGGTTGGAAGGAACCCCAAGGATCATCTAGTTCCAACTCCCAGCACCATAGGCAGGGACACCCTCCATTAGATCAGATCGTCCAGAGCCACATTCAGCTTGACCTTAAAAACATCCAGGGATGGGGCTTCTACCACCTCCATGGGCAACCTTTTCCAGTGTCTCACCACTCTTCTTTCTGACGTGTAATCTAAGTCTACCCTGCTCTAGCTTGGATCCGTTCTCCCTAGTCCTATCACTAGCTGACATCCTATAAAGTCCTGCTTCAGATACTGGAAGGCCACAAGAAGGCCTCCTCAGAGCCTTCTCTTTCCCAGACTGAACAGCCCCAACTCTCTCAGTCTGTCTCCATAGGAGAAGTGCTCCAGCCCTCTGATCATCCTTGTGGCCCTTCTCTGGACACACACCAGCACATCCATAACCTTGTAACAGGGGCTTCAGAACTGGATGTAGTACTCCAGATGGGGTCTCATGAGAGCAGTTTAGAGGAGGAGAATCTCATCCCTCAACCTGCTGGCCACACTTCTCTTGATGCAGTCCAGGGTACAATTTGCTTTCTGGGCTGCAGGTGTACACTGACAGCTCATATTGAGCTTGTCATCCACCAGCACCCACAAGTCCTTTCCCCAGGGCTACTCTCAAGCCAGTCACTATGCAGCCTATATCAGTGTCTGAGATTGCCCCAAGCCAGATGCAGGACCCTGGGTCAGGGCAGTCCCAGGCACCAATATAGGCTGGACAGTGACTTCTTTCACATATTTTCACTCCCCTCTCCAGATGCCATTTTTTCCTGATGGGCTTGGCCTTGGCTAGCATCAGGTCCATCCTGAAACTCTATCAGGCATAAGGGAAGCATCTGGCACCTTCTCACAGCAGACACTCCTGTAGTCCCATCAGTACTGACACCTTGCCATGTAAACTCAATATACCAGGGAATCAGTCCAGTGCTTTTCATTCAGAATTTGTCTGAAATGAATACTTGAAAATTACTGAGGTATGTTTTTCTTCCAAGATGAGGCTGCTCTTTGTCATTTGTGTAGGAACCTGTTTATCAGAGGGTTCCCAGGAAACCAGCAAGGCCCACCCAATGGCTGGCAGCATCTACCAGCACAGTCTGCAAAGCCCTCTTGATTTTCTTCCATCTTAAATGCAAAGTCTGTGAAAAATACCCTGGGCTGGTCTGTTATCAGTGAAGCAACACATCTGTGTAAAAGCAGCACCTTGGATCAATGTCACACCTGTGCACTTTGCAAAGCAAAGTAGGAAAGTTGTAAGCTATAGTTACATTTAGCTGCCTTCTAAAAAACTTGGAAACTGAAAAGAAGTCCATATGGACCAGTGGCAGGCTCCTGAGATCTCACTAAGTGCTCTAACTGCAGCCATTCAGCTGTCCTCACATCAAGTCTGAGTCTGATCTCCTGGGCAAATGCTTACTGGTCTAATGCCTTTTGGCAGCCTGCTGCAGCAGAGCACGCCTTGCTGCTTGCGGGAAGCATTGTGTGAGAAGTGGTGTTGGGGAAAAGGAGGTTCCCTTCTTCATTCTGCTTTGCATCACATTCAAAAGACAAATTGGTGCCAGTGACAAACTCTGGGTTTGGGTACCTGATAGCCAGAGCTCTTTTGCAGCATTTCCCTTTCTCGCTCTTCAAGCTGCCCACTCTCCCTGCCTTGCTTTTTTATTCACTGACCTCTCCTGAGATTTTTTCCTTCCCTCTTCTCACCATGTTCTGCTTCTCTTCACCTGGAAGTAAAATGTGTAGTTCTGAATCTGCTTTCACACACCTCCACCTACCTACACAACCTGCAGGCTAAGAGACCCAGATGTTGAGTCTCCAGACGTTTCTTCTGCATAAGCCACAGAGACAACTGGAGACTTTGACCTTCAGCAGTGATGCATTCACAGGGGCTGATTTAAAAATATGTGACATAATTTGTATGCTGAGGCCACAGACTTATCTAGGGCCTTATCAGGAGGGTGTGAGGCTCAAACCCCCCTGTCTTTCCAGTGCTGCATGTGCCTTGGGCCACTGCAGAGATTAATTTGGCCCCAGATTTGCTAAGATCAGAGGTTTGTTACAATGCTATTTGAGGGAAATGGCAACCCCCAAAAAACTTGAATAGGTGCTGGGCATTGGGTCATCTTCAATAGCTTCTAAAGGGTGAGTGGAGCATCTCTCTTAGCACCTCCAGTCCTGCAATGGGCTAACCTGGTGTTTGGGCAGATTTAACCAATCACTGTAATGACCTGGCAGCAGTGTGGAGGAAAAATGATTGAAAGCGAGGGGCAAGCTGGCTTTGGGCCTCTATCCCAGGGTGTGTCAGGGTCTCATTGTCACCTTATCCCTAGAAGGTCATCACATCCTTCCTGCAAGGTGGACTTCAGAGCATTACAATGCTCAGCCCTGCTTTTTGGCCTTGCACCCATGGCTGTCCCTGGGCTGAGAGGGGCTAATAGGACTTAAAATGCAGATATATTATCGCCTCTGCAGTCCATAAAACTCATTTCCTAACCCCAAACCTGCTGCTCCATCTCTTGATGCTGACTCAGGTCAGGGAATGGTTGTGTTTGGAATTAAGTTTTAAAAAAACAAACCAACAAAACCAAACAAAAATATCTGTGATTTCCTAGGACCTCATTAACAGAAGTGTAATACTCACTGCAGGGAGATGTGCAAGGATCCAAAAGCAGACATGCAAATTGGATTTCTTTGCCTGAATAGGTGGTGCTGAAGAGCCTGTTTACAATACAGAGATTCTCCAGTTGACAGTTTTCAAAGCAGTTCTGTTTAGGGGTGTGAAAAGTATGCAGTGTCCAACAGTGACCAATTTTCCAGGACAGGGATGGGTAGGAAAATGGTCACCACATCCTGGAAAAGCTTAAGCTCCTTGAAAGCACCTGTAATAAAGTATTTGAAAACCAGGGCAGCCAAAATCACTAGCCAGATCAAAACAATTTGAACACCTGTCTTGCCCTGAGATGCCCTAAAGCAGGCAGGAAGAAACAGCCCTAGCTGGTTGCCTCATGAGACATACATCTGCTTGCTTGGATGCCCTTGCAGGTGGCCGTGATTCATGCAATGACAGGAAGCCTGGAGGAACCACACAAGAGCTTCAGGATGGAGGAGCCTCCTCTCTGCTCTGACCTATCCTGACCATCTCAAGCCACTACTTAATCTAGCCAGAAGAGATGCTGTAAATGGTGTCACACCACACTAGTAGCAGGTGCCATCTATTTTATGAGGCTTTCACAGCTGCTTGGCCAATGTGTGTTTGGAGGCTTGTGGGTCCAACCTGTATGACCAAAGTGGCCACTGACAGACAGTACCCAAGTGTATGACTGACAGACAGTACCCAAGCATGGCCACAGGTCACACAGATGCTAGCAATGGGTTCCAGGCATCCGTCAGCACCAGGATTCTTGTCTGTTGGTGCAGGGATATTGGAAAGGCAGCCTCCTCTTGGGCAGCCTGCATGATGTGAGAAGATGAGGAAACGTTGGCTTTCCCCACCAGATGTGGAGCCCAGCCAAATCTGGTGGGGACCCTCAATACCTGTGGAAGTGCCCAGTGGAGAGAGGAACACTATCCTCTCTATAACCATGCTGAACCTCAGCCTCTAACCAGTGGAGTGTTTAAAGTTACTTGGCAGTGCCACCTGTGGACCCTGTGCCTTCCAGTCCAGTTATGATAGTGCATCTAGTGCAGGGGAGCATGTGGATCTTCCTTTCCTTTTCTCCTCTGCTGGGAAGGTGAACACTGCTGCAGCAAGCGCTGTCAGATCGAGACCTCTGGAGGACAAAGGCTGTGACAGCGATGAGAGGTGCAGGGAGGTGTAGCTGCTCTTTTTCCTTGCCATGCTGCATGTTTAACTCCCCCTCATGCACGTTCTAGAGGACTCACCAGACAGCCCAACTCTAGAAACCTCGAAATGAAAATAAAGTGTTCATTTGAGAGGGGAATCCGAATGTCTGTATGCATCACAGGATTCTCATGGGAAGTTAATGTTTGCCACCTTTCTGGATAATTATCAGGAAACAAACAATCCTGGTTTATTGCCATACAATTTCATCTCCTAGCAACAGTGGAATGGTTTATGAGAAGTTTCTGAGAAGTGTGACACTCATTAACAGGCTTCGGGCGTCCCTGGCCTGACAAGAGATGCCTCTGTGTGACAGCAATGCTGCTGCCACCAGAGACAAACAGGCTGGACACCTCTGCCTGGCTTGGGTGCCCTGATTCAAGGATAGGCAGTGATTTCTTCCACAGTCACCCCAGGTTTGGTGTTAGTGGATGGTGATGGTGCCTTAAAGGTTTCTGCAGGGGGCACACCTGGTTATGGTCATCTGCTTCCTGATGATCTCTGACTTTTCCCATCAGAGTTGCAGCACTACACCTGGCAAGCACCAGTCCACAGAGATCTGCGAGGCATCCTCTGTCTGATCGAAAGTGTCTACCCTGGCTGTGGCCTGGGGGAGATCCTGGCTCGCTTCACAACTGCTTTAAGATTTGGAGATTTTCTTAAGGTTTGACTCAAATTCAAGCCGTAAACCTGAACCTTGTGGTGGAATTCAGCATGGGCCCTTCACTTGAGTTTATATTGCTGTGCTGGCTGAGTGGCTTATGCTTTAGTAACATATTTATGTGTTTTCCTTCTAATGCAATCTCAGCCCTAGTTTTTTCCCAGCAGCTACAAAACACAGAAAATTCGCAACACAGAAAGTGATAGAAATCACAGAGTCATAGAAGCTGGAAGGGGCCTCCAGTGATCATCTGGTCCACCCCTTCTGCTAATGCAGGTACACCTAGATCAGGTTGCACAGAAATGTGTCCAGGCGTGTTTTGAAAGTTTCCAGAGGAGACTCCACAGCCTCTCTGGGCAGCCTCTTCCAGTGCTTTGTCACCCTCAAAGGAAAGAAGCTTCTCCTTAAGTTCAAGTCAAACCTCCTGTGCTCCAATTTGTACGTATTGCCCTGTGTCCTCTCACTGGGAACCACTGAAAAAAACCTAGCCCCATCCTTGTGACATCCACCCTTTAGATATTTATGTGCACTAAAAAGGTCCTCTCCTAGTCTTCTCCTTTCCATGCAAATGTGAAAGTTTGTTCTTTTTTGTTAAGAAGTGAAGGAAGAAAAGGCTGCAGG
This sequence comes from Ramphastos sulfuratus, assembly GCA_013399055.1. NCBI lineage: Eukaryota > Metazoa > Chordata > Aves > Piciformes > Ramphastidae > Ramphastos > Ramphastos sulfuratus. The sequence goes on from WBNM01004371.1 coordinate 26,481, forward strand.
CAGGTAGTAAGGTGATGTAACGTAAGGAATGAAAATTCAAAGTTTTTTGTATGGTCTCATGCTCTAATTTCAACATTTGCAGGAGAGGCTGCAATAACAGTGTCCAGACATGGAGTTGGTCTAGACAGGCCAATTAATGTTTTAGAGTCCTCTGAGCTCTTAACAAGATTAAGGACTGGCTTGACTCAGTTCTCCTTTCAGTATTGGAATAAAGGCCCATTTTTTGTCAACAACCTCTTACAGAGAGGCTGCTATCATTGCAAGAAACTGCTTTATTCTAGGGGGAGAGTTGCTTGTAAAAAGACACTGGTCCGGTAAGGCCTCCTGGCTTATGTCAGTGGAAAGCCTGGCCCCATTCCCAGGCACTGCTACTTGGGAACTTTGCTCCTGATCTTGTGCTGAAACCCAAGTCACTAGGTAGGAGGAACCAGGATCCTCTGGCCTTGCACCTCTCCTAGCAGCAGGTTTGCACTGCAAGGTTTGGCATGCCAGCTTAAGACTGCAGTTCAGTGAAATTCTGAAACTGGTGGGTTGTGTAAGCACTTGGCAGCTGCAAGGAGGCAGGTGGAAAGCAAGGTTGTGGTTTGCTGTTGGGTTCTGGGATCCCTGACCTATGCAAGATTTGCTTCTCTGAAGAGGAAGGCCAGTGGGTGGCAGGCTGAAAAGGGTCAAAGAAAGTTTCCTAAAGCAGTCAAAATGGAGAGAACCAGACTGTGAGAGCACCCATATCTGGACTGTTACACGTCCAGTGATTGCAGTGCCTGAGAGTACTTCAAGTACTTTGTTCAGTGCCCTGCCCACACAAGGACAGTCAGCACAAATCATCCAAAGTGTGTTGACTCACAACAAAAAAAAACTCACTAGACTTTTGGGTTTTTGAACAAGGCAGGAGGCAAAGGCTACTGAACTGCACTCTGCATTTTTCTGTGTGCGTGCATCTTCTGTTGTGCCCAGTACATGTTGCTTTTGGCTGCCATATAGGCTGGAAATGAGCTGATGTGCATGACCTTAGGCTGAGAGGTGCTGGACAGTCTCTAACACTTGTTCAGTCCTTTTGTTTCTGCAGCCCTCACACCATGGCCTTGTAAAAATGACTCAGTCCTCATTCTTTTCTATTTTATTTTTCTTTAACTTAAACCTAAAACACTGCTAATGCCTCGAGCCTTCAGTAGGAAAATTGTATTTGTTGTGATGTGATTGCATAGAAAGGTGAATGAGAAAACTGATAATCTGAATTTCTTTGTCTGTTTAGACCTGGAATTAAGCACAAACCAGCCTTGGAGCAGGACACACCCAGACTAGGCTTGATTCTTAGTGTAAACTTCAAATTTCTGGCCCACTTACACCTAAATTGTAGCTTCCCTTTTCCTCCATGGTTTGTCTTTCTTGGGCACTCAGGACCAAAATATTATTAAAAGAAGTGTCTTTGAGCTGCATGCAGTTTCCTGACAATAGAGCCAGGCCCATGCCTGGAGGAGTTGAGGCTCCAATTAATCATTAACACAGGTAGAAATAAATACCCACAGAGTGGTGATCAATGGCACAATGTCCACCTGGAGACCAGTGACAAGTGGCGTCCCTCAGGGGTCAGTGTTAGGACCAGTGCTGTTTAACATCTTTGTCAGTGACATGGACAGAGGAATCGAGTGCA
>WBNM01004371.1:28237-46927 GCA_013399055.1 Ramphastos sulfuratus
TGGCTGCTCCCTCCCTGGAGGTGTTCAAGGCCAGGTTGGACAAGGCCTTGAGTGACCTGTACTAGTGGGAGGTGTTCCTGCCTATGGCAGGGGGTTGGAACTAGATGATCCTTGAGGTCCCTTCCAACCTTACCATTCTATGATTCTATAAATACGGAGATCATGAAAAGCTGCTGTGAAGCATATTTTGCCATCCCTTAGCATAAGGTATGTCTGCAGCCAGATTCACAGCCTCCTTCCCCACTGCCAGTAAGAGACCTGCTTTTTCCTGATTTCATTCCCGTTTTGATTGTTTGACACAGTTAAGAGATTTGCCCATTCCAAGAAGCAACCACCTCTCCCAGGTGTATACCTAAGTGGAACATCAAACAGTGATAAAAGAGCAGGGCTCTGAAACAAGAAATGCCCAGCTAATCCTACAATAATGTCCTGGCAGCAAGCCAGAAATCCTCTCCTATGTTCAGTAATAAAACATGATGGCCTGTACCTGATTTGGATTTCGTTGTCCCTCTTTCTTAGCTGGCATGAATATGGTGGCTTGAGTAATTGTTCTCCAGGAACTGAGGATCCCTACCAGAAAACCCAAGCAAAGGGTGTATTTTATATGTGGTATGTTAATGTTACTTCTTTAATCTCTGTATTCTCTGTTGGCACAAAGCAAAAGGGGATGAAGACTGGCAAAAATATTATGACTGCATATTGAAATTCCCCTTTATTACACATATCTGTACTGACCAAGCTAGGCCTCTACTGACGTAACTTGGGTGTAACATCCAGGGATGTTAGGTGTCACCAAGAGCAGTTTGATTCCTGTTTTATTTTATTGCAAGGCTCAGGTACTGGAGGGCAGACAGTAAGTTTAGGAAGGGGAAGCAGCCTGTGGAAATGCCTTTTTCTTCATCCCCTTGCATTTACTTTATGCTCAAATTACTAAATGTTACATTAGAGGTTCACAGATCGCATTGGGTTGGAAGGCACCTTCAAAGGTCATCTTGTCCAACCCCCTTGCAGTCAGCAGGGATACCTCCAGCTAGATCAGGCTGCCCAGTGCAAGTCTGTTCTTGAATGTCTCCATGGACAGGGCCTCAACAGCATCGCTGGGCAACTTGTTCCATTCTTGTTGTAAAGAACTTCCTCCTTGTGTCCAACCTACATCTACCCTGCTCCAGTTGCAAATTATTACCCCTCATCCTGTTGGTACAAGTTCTTCTAAGCAGTCCTTCCCCAGCCTTCCTGTAGGTCTCCTTCAGATACTGAAATTAGTTTGCTTATTGATACAACCCTTGAAAAGGCAGCCTCCTCCAGTCAATGTGACTGTTCTGGCAGGATGAGTTAGTGATGCTTTAAATTCTTTCAGTGTGGAGAGAGTGCTTGCAGTGTGCAATTTGGTGCTTGCAATCTGATGTTGGTGGACTTTATAAATAATAGTTCCGTTGCTTATCCACCATCAAACTGACTTCAAAATACAGAACGTTTTGTGGCTTGTTCTTTTAGAGTAAACAGAACACATGGATTTGCCACGGTAACAAGCAATAAGCCCAGCACTTGTCAGCACTGTCTGCAGCACAGGAGCTGCGCTGTTTTGTCTGAGCATGCTATCTTCAGTCCACAGTCTCATAGGCAGAGAAGAGCTGTGGGATCTTCTTGAATATTGTGTGCTTGGACAGACTGCTCTGCTGCAATTAAACCACTTACAAACCAGACACTCCTAAACCAAATTTTCTTGACTTGCTTGAGCTGAGAGCTCAACTTTTTGTGCTTCCCAGGAGAGATGTGATTGTGGCATTTTATTGCTCATAAGACAGAGTCAGGAAGCTTCTTTGAACACTGATTGCACTCTGCCTGCTAAAGACAGAGGATTCTTTGGTGCTGCCAATAATGGTTTTCTCTGTGAGCAGTGCACCATACAAATGTTTGTCATTACTGCTGAAGAAAAGAGGAAAACCTGAGAGAAAAGTATTGGAGTAAGCCTTTGATGAACTTCAGAGTTTGCCCCTGAATCCAGATGCTGCATTTTGCCCTTCATCTGAGCAAAGCCCCAGAAATGTCCTTTCCTGGCTTGAGTGCTCAGGGTCTGGGGTTTGCTCTGGGAAGCTGCCTGTGAGTGAGACCCACACAGTGCTGAGAGCTGACCCAAACTGAGGTGACTTCAGCTGCCTCTACAATGAGCAATAGCCCTGACTGCTTCTGCCAGGGTCAGGGTTCCTGCTGCTGCTGTGATGAATAGTGCAGCACAGTGCCCTCTCCCTTCACCCTCCAGAGCAGTGTGGGCAGCCAGGGCTGCTCTCTGGGGTCAAAGCTAATTATAACAGCTGGAATCTCAAATTGTGCCCTTTTCTTGGAGAGAGTGGACCACCCATGGCCCTCCCAGCTCAACACAGGCTGTCAGACAGCAAGTGAAAAAAAAACCAAATCACATCTGCCGTGCTGGTTTCCTCTTCTGGTGCTTTAAATATTGCATAGGAGGCCTTAGTGCTAGTCTGACTTGCCTGGTAACAAAAGAACAACTACAGGAGGAAAGTCCTTGTACCTCCCAAGAAATCAGAGATTTCCCCAGAAAATGGCGTTCCAGCCTTTTGTCTGTTGCTTACTGTGCATTACCAGATCTCTGCCTCATCTCGCAGCAGCAGATGAACATGATGCATCACAGCATTCCAGCACAAGGTACCCCCAAAAGGGGTCTGGATTGTGTCCTTGCTATGCCTGCTGCGAGGTGAGCAGACCCCAAGTCTCCCTCACAGAGGTGTGCAATACAGCATGGCAACATCCAGGGACAGATTAATGACGGTGAAGCAGTTTCATCCATTCCCTCTAGAGGACTGATTTTTGGGTAACTTGACCTCTCAAGCAATCCATAGTGTCCTAGCTGTCCTTCTCCATGTGCCCTGAGTTGTCCCCCTTAGAAAGAGCCAGAGGGTATTTTTTGAAAGTGTGCATGAATTCTCCTCATCCTTCTTCCCTGATTTTTTAAACCTTTTTTACATCCTTTGAACCTTAAGCATTAGTACAATTTGCATCCAAAGCCACCCAGAGGAAACTGGTTCATGTAAGATATTTGCACTTTGGGCATGGCTTGAGTTGCTTTGCTGAAAGCCCATCATTGTGCTTTGAAGTAGGCTGGAAAAATACTAATTAGTGACATTCTCAGCCTAACTGATGGTTGCTTTGCTATTTTGTAACATTACTTGTATTTATTATATAATAACTCTGGTTATTAACCCCAGAGATCTGGGGCTCTGCTTGAACTTTGTCATAAGCAGTAAGAGTGGTGGTGTCTGGCTAAAGCCCTGACACTGATGGGCTGGGGAGGTTCTCCTCTTGTGCAGGCTGGTGCCTGTGAGGAGACTCTGCTGGGTGCCTCCCCGTTGTAATTCACTTCTCTGCTCCTAGAGCACAAACTAGCAGGTCGCTGTGAGTCAGCAAATCTTCATATTATCTAGGAAATGAGCACTCCCTGGAAATGCGAAGGGAAAAAACTAGAAACTGTTTAGCTGGCAAATGCACATTAGGTAAACAAAATACTGGTCTGGGGAGCACTGGATAGAACATGGCTGGGGGGACAACAAGCCTCCCACACCCATCTTCCTTACTGCACTTGAGCACACAAACACGCAAGCCCCACCAGTGCGTGGAGTTCTGGCAGTCACCACAGCCACTGCTTTACTTCCCACAAGCCTTGGGGAAGCATCATCCCATGTGATGTGATACCACCTCAGAACTATCCCACAGTCTGGATAAAAAGCCTCCACCCCTGGCAGTGCCATGCCCGTTGCTGTAGGGGTGAGCTCATGGGTTCACCCCATGCCTTGCTGCCATGCCAATGGCAGCACAGAGCAAAGGCAAACGAAATGCCCGGTGAAGAAAGATCCTGATGGTGAGTGATGAGGGAGGGCTCACCGAAGTTTGCATAGGAAAAGCCATGCTGCTCATTCACAGTTGATTAGGATGTGCACGAGTGCTGCCTGTCTGGTGGTGTTGCCTACCTGTCCCCGAGGGGCAAAGGAGCCTCCCAGGCACTGGACAAGAGTGGGCAGGATGGCTCTTCAGCCTCTACCCACTTTCCACAACACTAACCAAGGGTCTACACCAAGCTGACTGCTGTACACTTCAGGACTAGTAGATATGCTTTAGGAACTTGCCAGCCGTAACCAAGCCTGCAAGTATTTGCTCTTACCAAGCAGTGGCATAATCCTAAGGTAATGCCCCATATTTATAATAGTGCCCTGATCCAAAACCTCCGTTCTAGCTGGGCTTTGCAAAACTTCAGGCAGCTGCCTCTGCCCATACCCCTGGTTCGTACCAGCTCAGCTTTATTGTCAGTGTGATGTCATTCCTCTGCCGCCGAGTGAGATCAGAGCCGGGCTTGTGTAAACCCACAGGCGCAGCGTGCAGCACACGCCCATCTTCCAGGCACTCAGTGCATTCCCAGCAGCCTCCACAAAGCTGCTGAGCATTTTCCGAGCCAGTAATTCGATATCAGCAGAGTTCAGAGATAGCCAAGGAATGTGATTTTATCGGACGACTCAAAAGTGGGAGTGTTTATTCCTTTCAAGAAGTTTCACATCATCCCAACTCAGCAAAACGAGTCCAGTTCAACGCTTCCTTTTTGGTCTCATTTAGCAAGCTGCTTTGGGACATTTGTTTTAATGAGGACCCCATACTCGAAATCTTGATGCTCATGCTCAGGAAGGTTCCTGCTGCAGGCAAATAAATCACTTTGTCCAGACGCTGACACCAATGTAAAGTCTCAGTTTGACAACAGTACTTGACCCAGGGGATTTGGGCATGGAGCCTTCTTGTGCCAGTGGTGCATGCCTTGTGGTGTGCCACATTCAGGTTATTCAGGCTGTGGTGGTTTGGGCACCACAAATTCCACTGTATCAACACTGCAGGAAAACCCTGGAGCTGGGACACTGGATTGAAAGAGGTTTTCTTCAGTTGTCACAGCAGGCCATCATTTGCCAGCAGAAAGAATTTCTCATGGTCAGTGAGACAGTTCTTTTTCCTTTACTTTCAAGGTTCCTTGCTTACAATATGTTATTTGCTTTTTCCTGTGCTGGGTCAGTAGTAAATTATTTAGACATTTTTTTTATACTGTGCCCCACCCAACATATAGGTCAGGAACAGTGAAATAAGATGTGATGAGATACCAGATGAGCTTACATCAACCACAGGAAAGCACAGACCTATGAAAAATAGGACTGATCTTTCTTCCCCTTATTCTGGTTTTGGTTGCTTTAGCACCACAGAAATGTCTTGTGACTGACTGTCCATGAAGTCATTTCAAGTACTAAAGAGGAATTCATGGTAAAATGTTTTCACTGCTGATACGCACATCCATTGTGCATCCTTCAGCACTCTCTCTTGGGGGATGGGGGATGCACTTTGCCAGGGCTCTCAGAGCAGGGGACAACTTGCCCCATCTGCTGGGAGCTGGCTGCTCCCAGGGTTTGGCAGGCAGAGCTCCTGGTTTCTTGGATGGATTCCCCACCCCCCCGCCTTAGAGTTCTTGGAACTGCAAGAAGAATGTCCCAAAGCCTCTGGGTTTTTGGCACCAGCCTTTCTGGGTCACACGCTCTCATTTGCACCACAGTAAGATGCACTCCAGATAACCCCATTAGGTTTGGGACGTTAGGCTGGGAGGTCTCCAGTTCTGTCGTGTGTCATATCACTTTCTGCCAAGTTACAGAATTAGAAGGGCTGGGGCTCTTCATCTGGGGAGCTTTCCATGTCCTTGTTTGGCTATGGCTGTGTATGTGTGTGCATAAAGGGATGTCTGCATGTGTGTATGTGTATAATCATGAGACAAATTTACTGAGAGAAAACTGAAAACTAAGCATGGTGATGGCCGGAGAGAAGCCAGGAAGGGCTTTTTAGAATCCAGCATCTCCTCTAGTGCTGCGTCAGTGTAAGGGGACTTCCTGACTTCAAAATCCAATTTGATTGCAAGAGGGGAAGAAAATGGAATTTACAAACTGAATCAATACAAATCAGATGAAAAGCTGGGATCAGTGAAGGCAGAGCTGGAGTTGGGAAAGCCTGCTCTCTGGATAAGGCTGCTGAAATCATGAGCAAGTCTCTGGCAAGCAGGATGTGAACAATTAGAAAAGACTCCTCAAAAGCAGGATCAGTTGGTGATGGTGTTGTGAGCAGAAGAGAGCTAAAGGACGGAAAATTGCTGACTGACACAGAAGGCAGAAGTACTTGGTCAAGATTTTTATTTATACTTGGCTCTTTGATGTGCTTTTCAGCAAGAAGCAGGTATTTTCCATGCTGTGGCATACTAGAGGTGTTAAACAGGAGAACACTAAATGTGAAAAGAGAATAAGCGTGGTATTGTCTTTGCTGGAAAACTATTTGTGATTTCTCCATCCCCAGGAGTTCCTAGAAAGATGTCGAAAACCTGGGAGGTTTCAAAGAGAGCCAGGAGAGTGGCCTGATGTCTCCATCAATTTGTTCCTCGAGGTAGGAGCACAGAAATATCCTTGCTGAGCTATAAGAGAGGTCTAGCTACCTCGTGGTCTTGATACTAGCAATGGCTAGTTCTCAGCAGGTCTGAGTGGAACTGTGCTGGTGCTGGGACTGGGAATGGGGGGCAGGACCAGCCTTGCAGTTCTGAGTATTTCTGGGGATTTCTACAGATCCTTGGGGCTGCTCTTTGAGTGAAAACTGTGGAAATAATTCCTTCAGGACTCAGATGGGTCAACTATAGCTGCTTCAGCAACTATCCAGGGAAAGGCTGTATTCCTGGTACAGCCTAGCCAGCTGTGTAGGGTGAATCCTGCACAGGGACCTCTCCCTGTCACTGAGATGCAGAGACAGATGAAAAATCAGCCTAAGCAAACTCCTCCAAGTGCAGCATGAGAAGATTCAGTCCACAGCAGCTATGTCTAATGGCTGCAGCAGTTCTCTTCTCACCACAAGGCTGCAGCACCTAAGTTCTTGGGTAAAAAAAGAGTTTGTAACATAAAGCTTTCCAGATCACAACAGCTGTGAGATCTTATATAGGATGGTCTACCTGTGTCTGCAGGAAGAGAACTTGCTGACAACCACTCGTCTGCAATTCATTTTGCAGTGAAGATTTGAAAGATTTAAAAAAACCCCATCCAACCAATCAACCAAACCACCAACCAACAAGAGTACACAAACCACAAAAGCCAAACAAGCCACCAAAAAGAGCAAGAAAGAAAGTGAAATTAGAAAATACGTGAGTATATCTGACTGGTGGAAAAGCTGATCTCCTCGACTTTGGCTTCAAAAGCAGAGGCCCTGAGCTTTATGCTGGCAGAGGCATCTGCATCCTGCGCTCTGCCCATCAAAGTTTCCTCTTCCCTGGCCAGGGCAGGTCAAATCAGCCCAATTCCTATATACTAAGGAAGAAATTCTTTACAGTGAGGGTGGTGAGACAGCTTGGAACAGCTTGGAACAGCTTGCCCAGGGAGGATGTGGATGCTCCCTACCCAGAGGTGTTCCAAACCAGATTGGATGAGGCCTTGAGCAGCCTTATCTTGTGGAAGGTCTCCCTGCCACTGTCAGGTGGTTTGGAACTTGATGACCCCTATGAAGAGAGACTGAAAAACCTGAAGCTGTTTAGTCTGTAGAAGAAGACTGAGAGGAGGTCTTATCAGTGTGTACAAATATCTGAGGAGTGGGTGTCAAGTGGATGGGGCCAATCTCTTTTCAGTGGTCAGCAGCATAAGACAAGGAGCAGTGGATACAAACTGGAACACAGGTTTCACTTCAGCGTGAGGAGAAACTTCTTTACAGTGAGGGTGACAGAACACTGCAACAGGCTGCCCAGAGAGGCTGTGGAGTCTCCTTCTCTGGAGACTTTCAAAATCCGCCTGGATGTGTTCCTGAGCGAACTACCCTAGGGGNTGTACTAGTGAGAGGTGTTCCTGCCTATGGCAGGGAATTGGAACTAGATGATCCTTGAGGTCCCTTTAAACCTTACTATTCTATGATTCTATGATTCTATGATTCTCTTCCAGTTCAGTAGAGTTCAATTAATGCTATATTATTACTAGTTATTTCTAGATCCTGTGTTATTACCTGTATAAAGTTTCCATGACCGTGCAAAGAACCGAGTGTTATTAATGTGGTCGGGGTGGCAAGAGTGACGAACATTGAATATTAATAAACAATATTAGCCTTTGAAAATAATATCTCACATTAATTAATTACCCCTCCATATCAGGGGCTCTTCAGCATTTAGCCTTGCAGATGATCCTGCCCGCTTTCCACAGGGGAACAGCAGAGGAGGGGTGGGCAGCAATGCCATAGCTCTCCATCACGCTGAGTCTATTGATGGTGTTTGAGTGGAGGTACCCAGCACCTTTGCTTTGTCTGGAAATTAAATACCCACATGTTAGGCACATCTGCAAGGAACATGATCACTTTTCATAACACAGCCACAAAACCAGAACAATGTAAAGTGATCAGCTGGGCATTGGTCAAATAGGGCTTGAGACTGAAAGAAAAAGGTGAAACTCAACATTTGGGGTGCTTTTCAACATCCTCCCCATTTTCTCAGTAAAACCTCACCAAGTTAAAGCCAAGAGGGTGAGTATTTCTCATCTCCCTGCTATTTGTATTTACCAGCACTTCTTGCTGTTTTGCTACCAAAAGCTTAGAAAAGGCAAGGCACTTCCTCTTGTAAAAAACTCACTTTAAAAGGTACTTGACACTGCCAGAAAGGGTCACCATCACCCACACTTACGTCACATCTATGTTTTCATGTAGTTATCTGAAAATATCTGCCCAATGCAGCAACACATTTTTACCCTTCAATGAAAAATTCCTTGTAAATCTGGGTCACCTTACCCTTCTTGCACAAGATAACAAAGTAGTGCCTTTCTATTGAGTAAAATCAAGTTCTGAGAAGAGTAAAACCAGGTTCTGAGAACTCTATTAAGATAAATATGTTTTGGACATGTGCTTGTGCTGTGCAGACTTCTGAGTAAACCCTTTTTCTGGTAGAGTGGTTCGTGAAATTGGAAGTCCTATGGATGAGCTTTCAGGCTAACGGCCAGCTGAGAGCACATCCTGCCCATCCCACACAGCCACTTGGGTTAAACCTTTGTCACTTGATTTAAACAAGACCATGCAGTTGATCTGTCTGGTCAGGAGTGGTGGCAGGCCAGAATCTCAGAAAACATTGCCTAGTTTATCCTGGTCACAACTTCTGAATGTCTCCTGAATATCTGGAGTCCTCTGCTGAGATGTGCTGAGCACCAAGGGGGTTAAAACTTGCAGCTTACAATTAGATTTGTCACAGAATCACACGCTGGTTGAAGGGACCTCTGGAGATCATGTAGTCCAACAGCCCTGCTAAATGCAGGTTCTCCTAGATCAGATTGCACAGGAACGCATCCAAGTGGGTTTTGAAAGTCTCCAGAGAAGCAGACTCCACAGCCTCTCTGGGCAGCCTGTTCCAGTGCTCTGTCACCTTCAAAGGAAAGAAGTTTCTGCNGCAGTACTGACTTCTGGGGAGCACCGCTAGCCATAGGCCTCACATTGACCACAACCCTCTGAGCTCTGTCATTTAGCCAATTCCCAACCCGCCTCACTGTCCACTCATCTAAGCCACACTTCCTAAGCTTCCCTGTGATGGTGTTGTGGGAGACATAAAAGCCTTGTGCAAGTCAAGGTAGACAATATCCACTGCACTCCCCTCATCTACCCAGACAGTAGTGCCATCACAGAAGGCATCAGATTGTTCAAGCATTACTTCCCCTTCATTAATTCATGCTGACTATTCCTGATAAACTTATTTTCTTCCATGTGCTTAGAGCTGACCACTAGGCGAGCTGTTCCATCACCTTTCCAGGGATGGAGATGAGTCTGACTGGTCTGCAGTTTCCTGGGTCCTCTTTCTTGCACAGTTTGAAGACTGGAGTGACATTGGCTTTCCTCAAGTCCTCCATGACCATTCTCTCTGTCCTTCCAAAAATGATGTAGAGTGACTCAGCAATAACCTTATCCAGCTCCTTTGGCACTTGTGGGTGCATCCCTTTTGGGCTCATGGACTTGTGGGTGTCCATCTCTTGTAGGTGATCTCTAACCCTGTCTCCCTGACCAAGGGAGAGTCTTCCTTCCTCCAGACTTTCTCTCTTATTCCAGGCACTGAGAGCCAGCCCTCACAGCAAAGACTGACAAAGAAGGCTTTCAGTAATTGCTCCTCCTCTGTATCCTCTGTCACCAGGTCACCCAGCCCATTCAGCAGCAGGCTCACATTTTGCCTGGTGTTTCTCTTCCTGCTGATGTACCTAAAGAAGCTCTTCTGATTACTTTTTTACATCCTTTGCCAGATTTAATTCCAAGAGAGCCTTAACGTGTCATTTTAGCATCTCTACATACACAGGCAATGTTCCTGTATTCCTCCCATGTGGCCCAGTCTCTTTTCCACATACTGTGAACTTCCTTCTTTCATGTGGATTTTTCTAAAGGCTCCTTGCTCTCCTTTGCAGGCCTCAGGCCTCCCTTGCTGGATTCCTTACTCATGGGGATGCAGCAATTGTGAGCTAAGAGGAGGTGGTGTTGCTCTGTGTCTGCTGCATGGCCTGAGTTGGTCTTGGGAGCCAAAAGCAAAGCCATCCGTGGACCTGCTGGCTCCCACCTCTCCTTGGGTCTGCCCTGTGTTCCATATGGAAGGCTGCCTTTTGGGACACAGAGCTGGTCCTAGCACTTGGCTAGTCCCACAGTGGATCTTTGCAGCAGGAGACAAGTGATGATACTGGGAAGTGGAAACTCCCTGCAGAGAAGAAAAACTCCCTGCAGGGAAGAAAAACCCAGGGAGTTTTGGTGGTGAGTGCTGCCTTCCCAGGAACTTGTCACTGTGAGTGGCTGGGCAGGCTGGGGACAATTCTCTGCATATTTTAAAAGGAACAAAGTTGCTGCTTCATCAAGATGCATCCTGGCCCTCACCTGCAGACTGAGCTTTAAGGTTGGACTTCCCTGCCTCTGGTGGTGGGAAGTCTGGGGGAAAAGCATCCTCTGCAGGTCTTGAGCAGATGACAAGCATTTAGGGTCTCGTAGTCTTTCTGTGCCAGTGCTGCCCTTTGTCAGGCAAGGAAAAAACCCAGCCTGATGGGTCTCCGCTACCACTATTAGTTTTTACCTAGTAATCACCACTTTAGGGCAAAGGACCTTAAAATTTTATGTATACTTCGTTCATCCTGAAGCTTGGCCAGCCTCATCTTATGGAGAGGACACTGAAAGGAGGTTGTTTCTGTCTCAGCCAAAGAAGGTCTTAAAATACATCCAGGTGTGATATGCCTATAGAGTCATCAAATTGTTTCAGTTGGAAAAGACATTTAGGGCCATTGAGTCCAACCATCAGCCCAACATCTGAGCACTGGCTATGGCCAGGGCAAGAAGGGGCTGACAATGCAGTGGCTTTTGGTGGGAAGCAGATTCAGGTTCAAAAGTGTAGACCACTGTCAGCTGGGAACAGCACACTTGACTGGAGCCAGTGCTCATTCTTTAATGAAATAAGAGTTTGTTAATGGAAAAATGGGAAAGCAATGCTGCCCCAGCGTGAGAGGTTAAACCTGGCTTGGTGCCAGATGCCCACCAAAGCTGCTTTGTTACTTTTCTCCTCCAGCTGAACAAGAGAGAAAACAGAATGAAAACTCATGGTCTAAAATAACTGCAGGGAGAGTTACTGTCAGGGGTGAAAAAAACTCAACTTGGGACAATCAATTTAATTTACTGCTGGTTGGAAGTTCAAGCAGGATAATGACAAATACGAACAATCTTCAAATACTGTCCTCACACCAATTCCCTCTTCACAGGCTCAACTTCACTCCTGATTTTCCCTGACTCCTCCCCAGCAGCAGCACAGGGCAATGGGGAGTGGGAGTTGTGGTCAGTTTATCACATATTGTCTTCACTGTGCCTTCCTCCGCTGACTCTCCCCCTGCTCTAACCTGGGGTCACTTCCACAGGAGACAGTCCTCCATGGACTTGTCCAGTGTGAGTTCTTCCCACGGGCTGTAGTTCTTCACAATGTGCTCCAGTGTGGGTCCAATCCTCCAGAAACACATTGCTCTAGTGTGAGTCCACCCTGGGACCACATGTCCTGCCAGGAGTGTGCTCCAGTGTGGGCCTCACATGAGGTCACAGTCTCCTCTGAGGCACATCCCCACGCACCACCATCAACCTCCATGAGCTACAGGGAAATGACCTGCCTCACCATGGTCTTTACCATAGGCTGCAGGGGAATCTCTGCTCTGGAATCTAGAGCACCATGTCCCACTCCTTTTTCACTGACTTTGGTGTCTGCAGAACTGTTTCACATACTCTTACTCCTCTCATCAGCTGCAGTTGTGCAAGTTTTCCTCCTATTCTTAAATATGCTACCACCAGAGGTGCTACCATTGTCGCTGATGGGCCTGGATGGCACTGGATGGATGGCAAAGTGTCTTCTCACAGAAGCCAACCCTGTAGCCCCTACACTACTAAAACATTGCCATGCAAAACCAACACACCTGGCCAAATGAGCAAAGGCTTCACTCCTCCCTGGCTAAGGAGGAGGAGTGTGCAGAGTGTGGTGGTGGTGTTGACTTGCTGAAAAGGCCATTCTACAAATGTCTTATGCATCCCACTAGAGTGCTTTGGTGGTGCCACAAGTCTGAAGTGCTTTTGCTGTCTGACAAATCCCAGAGCCATCCACTGAGCCTGGCATTTAGACCTTGTCTTGCTTTCAGTAGTGAAATACTGAACAGGCTGTGTGGAGGGGTGGTGGAGGACCCATCCCTAAAGATATTCAAGGCCAAATTGGATGGGGCTCTGAGCAACCTGGTCAGGTTAAAGATATCCCTGCTTACTGCAGGGCACTTGGACAAGATGACCTTTGAAGGTCCNACTCCGCTAGACTCTCTCCAGTATGTCCCTGTCTCTCTTGAGCTGGGAAGCCAAGAAAACCCTAGTTTATGGCTACCCATTAAAAGTGTATTGTACACAAAAGTTATTTTAGAGAAAAGAGTGAAAGCTCTGTCTCTTTTCTATCATAAAAAAAAAAAATTAATACAGGCATCATTCCAGTACCACAGCCCAAGCAGATCCTGTCCCTGTCCCAGTCAATGTATTTGCAGCCTGTGTGAGACTGTAAGGATAAAAAAAGCTGCAACTGAAGAGCCAAACTGGTTAATGCTGTGTTTGCACCAATATTCATTTTTGAGGTGCAGGCTGCATTTTTCAGCTAGGTGTTAGACAGCAGTAGCAAGCGATGAGATCTGAGCCAAGAGAAGGAGAATAAGAACCTACAGCTAAGACATTTACAGGTTATACTGGCCTGACAGAATTACGAATCAAGAGTCTGTTCACGCAATTACAGAACTGTTTGTAATTGCCACTGAAAGTTTGTGGAGGGCAGGTAATGTTCCAGAAAACTCAACAGTGCATCATGGCATCTGCATAGCAATCATGATGGATTATACTACACCAGTCTCATTTTCTCCTGTAGCAAGGTAAGAGGTGATGTTGACACACAGAAACAGGGCACCTGGCACATTGCTTGGTACTGACTATGGTTTTTATACCTTCTCCTACGCTGTTCTCCATGGCATGGTTTGATGAGATTACAAGAAGGTGAGTGTAGACTTTGCTGGGAGATTGCATCCGGTGCCAATGGCCTGTGGCCACATTGCAGAGATAGTTCAAATAAGGTTTAGGGTTGTTTGGGGTTGGTTGTTTTTTTTGCTGGCAGTCTGGTTCCGCTTGGTACTTTTATAATTGATGTGAATGCTGGACTGTGGCATGTATTTCTGACCTCTGCAGGTGACATTAAACTGGGAGGCACTGCCCTGGAGCACAGGAGTTGGTCTGAAAATGATCTTGGCAAACTGGAAGAGTGGTTTGGAAAAGAGATTGCCCTGAAAAAAAGCACAAGCACAAACAATTGTGCAAACAATTCCTTTGCATCCCTGCAGCACATCTGGGGAACTTCCTTCTCTTCTGAGAGAAAGCAAACTGCTGCTGGGCACATAGAGCAGAAAATAGAAAATACAGAACTTTACCCTTAACAGCACAGGATATAAAAAGCTGATATCTTGTGCTCATACTCACTGCCTGGGACAGGACTGGGGATGGCTCAGAAGTGGTCTGGGCCAGAGATCCAGGGGGTGGAATGCCCAATGGGTGACCTCAGCTGTTGAAGATAAAAGAACACCTTTGGAGGTTGAGCCCTTGGGTCCTGCATGGTCCTGAGACCATCTGCCCCTGGAGAGGTGGCTTTGGAAATGCTTGGACTTGGAGGTAAGCACTGAGGAGGGGAAAAGCAGATGTGTTTCCCTTCTCCCCACCTCCCATATTTCTCCTTTGTCCCTTCCCCTCTGCTTATTTCTGTGCAATTAAAGTTAAGACAAACAGGAGCAAAAGCATGCCAAGGCATCATGAACAGACTTGATAAAGAGAAGGAACACAGAAAACATAGATGAACATCCTCCTTCCCTTAGAGCCTGGTGCCTCGGAGAGCCCATGGAGCCAGGTGACTATTCCCACCACACCCTGTGGGGGCACTGGGCTTTTCAGCACAAAAGGTTTCTGGCTGCTGCAGGGAAAAAAAGTAGTAGAAAGTGGGAAAGTGTGTTTCCATCTGCTTTTAGGGATAGGATGGCATGTCCAAATCAAGGCTGGCGTACTGTTGGCACAGCAGCCATGGAAGGGTGCCAGCACTGCAGGCACTGACAGGGATGTTGGGAGGGATGGAGGCCAGGATAGGCTTCGGCATTCGTCTGGGACCCTGCTGCCTGCAGAGAAAAGGCATTCCCCCCAGTGCAAGCCCCCCATACAACTCATGCTGTCTGTGCCCACCCAGCAGAGGGGTGAGAGGTTTGCCCAGGTGCACGCCATGAGGTCCCAGCAGTGCTGCAGAAGTCTTGTGAGCCTGAGTCTGGCTTTGCTGGGATGTGTGACTGCTCTGAACAGCAGCTGCTGAAGCATTCAGTAAGGACACACAGCTGCTGTAGCACACATTAAAAGGCTCTGGCTGAAGGTGGTCGCTGGGTCTCATGGGAAAGGAAAACAGAAGCAGTATAAATGTAGGGGGGAAAAGACAAAATCCAGTACAGGATGTTATAGAGATGAGGAAAAATGTACAACTACACCTACAGACAGCATCCCCTTTTTGGCTGCAAAGGCAGCTTGTCTCTGGCATGGAAAAGCTGATGCAGGAGGGTGATAAGCGGGCGCTGTGCAGAGCGGCAGAGCACAGGCAGAAGTTTTGGGCCCCCAGGAGAGCCACTGCCCTGCTGTGAGACTGAAGGCAGAGTCCAGGAATGAGAGCACCTCACAGGAGCATTTTAATTGGATGTATCAGTCAGACCACATGGAACCTTGGCCAAAACAACACAGGGTTTGCAGGAAAAGAGGGTCATCGTCATCTGACCCTTGTAGCCAAGCTGGAGCAGTGTACACTTGCTTTGCTCACATGGCAAAAGCACCCATTTCTCCCAGAGGATGCATAAAAGGAAGAACATTGAGCATAGTCTGTTCTAGGAAAGAAACAGCAGCTGAATGTCAGCTTGTTTTCACTAAGGCTGGAGTGAAAACCTCCCAGAGAAGGATGCTAAAAGGACTGGTTTAGCCCAGGCAGCAAAGCTCCTCAGGGTCCCCTTTCAGACCAGAAGGATGCAGCCTAGCCCTGGTGTCCTTCTTGTGGCCTCTCTGGGCTAAGCTGCTGGAGCTGCAGGCATAGAGTATGTTCTGGTATCTGCCCTTGGGATGTTGTTTTGCTGGTAGTCAGCCTCAAATCTGGAAGCAATGGACTTATACCTGGGGGCTGATGCAGGCTGCTGTAAGTGCATCCCAGCAGGCTCCTTGGGAAGCCTCTTTGCAAATAGTGCCTGTGTGCAAGCACCGCTTTTGGAGTAAAGGCAGAGGAGCCTCCTAGTGCAAAGCTCTTCTGCACTGATGTGAGAGCAGTCCACTGCTTTGGAGTGATGCAGGGTATCAAAAATTATCACCATGAGTAGGGTGTGGGTTCCCCTGTGGTGGGGCTGCCAGGCTGGTCTGAGCTAGGAGCTGTGCCAGCAAGCAAAAGGAAGCTGCTGGAACCCCCAGTAGATGGATATGGGATTGTGTGGCTGTGGAAAATGGCAGCGAGCTAAGAGCCTTTTCTCACACCTGTTACTTTCTGCATTGGGCCGGGGAGGTGAGGGTGAGGGTGGCTGCTACAGGAGTGTAACAGGTCTGACCTGGCTCTTTCCAGACAAGCCTTAACATCATGAAACAAACTTCTGATGCAGCTGGCTTCCTTTGAGGTTGGGGATTTTTTGTTTTGCTCCTCTATTCTAATCAGTGTCTTCTTCAGCAGCCGATAAGCAGCCACAGTACTTCCCGTCTGGTTGCATCAGCCTCACAGACAGGTCTGGTGGGCAGTGCTGCTGGTGCAGTGAGTAACGAGCAGGACAGCGACAGGCGTGGCTCTGCACGCAGAAGGGGAAAGCCCAAACACATTGCATCCGAGCCAGGTCTGTTACCCATTGCAGACTGTTTTTATTTCTTCTTGCTTTCAGTGATTTGCTGCTTTTGTAGTGCTGGTGATGCCCGACGTGATTGGACATGTAGCTTTCCCGGGGTTTATTGTGTACTCCTCTGTCTTCCTTTGAGGCAGAGTGTACCTAGTAGTGGTGACACGTGGGACATTTCTCCTGCATCTTCAGACACCCCACTACACCTCTGAGCCCCAGCAGCCAGTGAGTGCAAGCTCTACTAGACAGTCACAGGCTAACAGCAGTACAGCCTGGGAGAGGAGCTGGAAAGTCCTAGTGCCAGCCTAGACTGTGTCTCTCCATCTCCAGTGCACAGCTGGGCAGATTACTCAATGACTTAGTTTCCTCATCTTTGTAGATGACCTCAGTACCTGGAAGCTTTGCTGTGAGAATAAATTATACATCATCATGGTCTGAAAAAGACCAAGCTCAAGCCTATCTGCAGAGGCTGATCTGATCTGTAATGCTTGGGACAGCAGCTTGGCATGGCAGTGGGTGACACCGATGTTAGTAGCAGGAGTGTCAAACCAACCCAGCTCCAGCAATACGCCGATGTGGGCAGGAACAAGGAACGGCAGGAGTATCCTCCCCATCTGTCCACCACATTTAGGCAGAGGTGCCAGAGAAGCTGGAGCTCCTGGAACCCTTAGGTGAAATCCTAGGTTGCTGCTCCAGCAGCCAGCTCTGCCTCTGAGTGCTGGGATACCAAGTAGTCCCATGGTCCCAGCATGGCAGGATGGAAGCTACTGGTCTTGAAGGCCAGCCCTGGGTTTTGACATGACAGCTACATGCTAGTTTGAGAGATAGGCCCAGTGCTGCTCCTCATCAAGGCTGCAGAGGGCAAGGAGAGGCTCTTGACTTTCCTCACAAGACCCAGTAGGTTGTCTGCTCAGAATTCCACTTGCACTGCCAGGTGCATACCTGCAGGCTGTGTAGCATTCACTTTTGACCCCAAAACACATCTCTGGGAGGCTGGTTGGACCTGAACACTATGGGAATATGCACAGCATGAGATGTCCTCCAAGGCATCTGAGATAATGCTCTGGGTATTACTTCTCCACGCAGCTGCTACACAGAGCACCACTGCCCCTGGAAGGTGTCTCACCATAGGGCAGATGTCCCAGGTTGGGAACTATAGGGTTAAAAAAGTCCTCTATGGACTTGAAGATTGTTATTCAATCCCATAATTCTGCTAATCTCTTCATAAACTCACAGCAAGGCCAGCTCGTTCTCCTTTCCTTCCCCTCCAGCCTTGTGTTGGGCAGGAGCTGTGTTATCAGGACAAACATGTAAGGATAGGCCTGGTTTGGGGCCTCCAGAGGCTGTGCTTAGGCCTCTTGGATGGCAGAGGCATGGGGCGGGGGGAGGATTGGAGCACTGGGGATGATAGATTTGGTTTTGGGTTGGGAAAAAAATTCAGGGAGTTTGCTTCTGCTTTGTAATTTCTGTCTGTAACTCTCTCCAAATATAATTCTGCTTTTTCTTGAATTCGTTTGAGAGCTTCACTCTGTCAGCTCTTTAAACCCATGACAGCAGAGCAAGGCAAGACTGAAGATCAGCAGCAGCCATGGGTCTGACGCTGTACTCTGCAGCTCTACAGCCTGCCTCACCATCCCTGCATGGGTAGGGTATTACTACACCTCTGACCAACAGGATTTTGCTATTTTTAAATTAGGAGAAGCAACTTTAACTGCGAGTAGATTATGGGTTTAAAGAGGGGAGATTTAAACTGGATGTCAGGAGGAAGTTCTTTCCAGTGAGGGTGGTGAGACACTGGCACAGGTTGTCCAGGGAGGTTGTGGCTGCTCCCTCCCTGGAGGTGTTCAAGGCCAGGTTGGACGAGGCCTTAAGTGATCTGTACTAGTGGGAGGTGTCCCTGCCTATGGCAGGGGGTTGGAACTAGATGATCCTTGAGGTCCCTTCCAACCTTACCATTCTATGATTCTATGATCTGGATCATCCCCTGCAGCCCACACTCCATCCATGCCTCCATGCAGAGCGAGGAGATGTGGAGCTAGCACAAGTGCTGATGCTGCATCCCAAGCATGGCACACACTATGCTTCTGTGCACATGTCCGTTTGTGAGCAGCTTATGTGATGGAGAATACCAGCAGTGAAAGCTTCTCGCAGCAGAGATGTCCTGGATTAATTGGCATGCGAGTCTGATGGAAAATGTTGTCGGGGAGGGGTAATT
>WBNM01004373.1:0-21147 GCA_013399055.1 Ramphastos sulfuratus
AATGAGTTGTGGCATCATACTGGTTATAAAATAAATACCTGTTGCTGTAAACAGTTCTGAGATTTTTTAGTTTTTGGGGTTTTTTAAATTTACAGGCAGAAATGTTTTCATAATTAAAAATATATAAGCTAACTGAACACTTCCAGGTTTAATCCTCATAAAATTCAATTCTGACATAATTTCTAGAAATGCTCTTGTGATATTTAATTTAGATATTGCCCATTTTGCCATGTCATATAAGACTCGCTACCCCCTGCAATGTTAAGTAAAACTGAAGTATGCATTTTGAATCAGGAAGCTAGAATATTTTTCTTTTCAAATATAATTAACTAAAATATTTTGACATTTAAAAATAAATTTGGCATGTCTAGTTAAGAAATTGGTTAAGCTCTTTGTGAGCAAAGCTTTCAAGTTACAGCTGCTACAAGTTTTCCAACCACAAGTTCTCATTTAGAGGTATTCAGACCAGCTCCTTGTATAAGATTTTTGTTTAAATAGCTGATATTTAAATTATTTTAGTAAAGAAAATATACAATGTGCACCAAACATATCTATACTTCATAAAGTACATCTGTTAATTAACTTCTCATCTAAGAGAGCTCAGACATCACTTTGATAGCAAAGCTTCTCTTCTCTTTCTCATCTTCTCTTGACTATTTTGAAATACTAAATTCATGTCTCTATAAAAAATGGTGACCTAATTTCACAGCTTAATGAACCTCACTTCTGTTTATTTTTATATTATCACTTCATAAATTTAAAAGAAAGACTAATTTAAACATTGCTGTTAATGTGAGAAGAGGGAACAGTCTGGAAACAACCTTTTCTGTACCTTTCATAGAATCATAGGATCATNTCCTTTGATCCATCCTGCTAACTGGCACATCTGCAGCTTTGTGGCTTTGCCCACTGAGCAGTGCTTTGAAGCTCTCCGCCATGCTTATGGCTGCTACAGGATTTTAAGCATGCCAACTTTTCAGAGACATGCTGCCATCTCTGACTGCTCTCCTTCTCCTGTTTCCATTCTGGAGAAATTTCACTCTAGAATTAGATCTTTCCATCTAGCTGACCCTAAGACATTCCCCATCTAAGTTTCATAATTTCTCTTTAAAATGAAATCATGAATGAAAGCACAGCTCCTGCTGCACTCCAGGCTTGCTCTAGCATTTCTTTCATTTTTATGTAGAGTGGTACTTTTACTTTTCTTTTTGTTGCTTTTTTTTTGTGTTTGTTTGTTTTGAGGGTTTTTTGGGTGTTTTTTGTTGTTGTTGCTGGGGTTTAGTTTGTTTGGTTTTTTGTTTGGTATGGGGTTTTTCCTTTGGTATGGGGTTTTTTGGTTGTTCATTTTTTGGTTTGGGATTTTTTGTTTGGTTAATTTTTTGTTTTGTTTAGGGTTTTTTACTTCTTTGGTTTTTTGTTTGGTTTGGGGTTTTTTGTTTGGTTGTTTTTTGTTTGGTTTGGGTTTTTTTGTTTGGTTTGGGTTTTTTTTTTTTTTTGGTTGGTTGGGGTTTTTTTCTTTAGTTGCTTTTCAATTTGGTTTGGAGTTTTTCGTTTAGTTGTTTTTTGGTTTGGGGTTTTTTTGCTTGCTTGCTTTTTGGTTTTTTTTGTTATTGTTTGGTTTGGGGGTTTTGTTTGGTTGCTTTTTTGGTTTGGATTTTTTGTTTGATTGGTTTTTTGGTTTGGAGTTTTTTGTTTGGTTTTTTGTTTTTTTTTGGTTGGTTGGGTTTTTTTGAAGGGGGAGGGTTTCTTTTTTGTTTTCAGGCAGAAATTGCACAGATGAGACTGACAGTACTGGATTGGAGGCTGTTCCTTTCAAGAGACAAATGCTGTATCATAAAGGAGAGGGCTTTGCAGCAGGAGTACATTAGTCTATGATCCTTTATCCTTCATTACTGGTATAGTGAATTTCTAAAGAAGCCAGTTCCTTGGAGCTTCTTCATTGGCATTTGGACTGCATAATAAACTGGAAAATAAACTACAAAAAAACACAGAAATTGTAGAATTGGGGAAAATTTTGAATTAAAATTCCAAACACCTTCCTTTATCATTTTCTTTAATACTTTCCTTTGTACTATTTGACTGATCCAATATCAGAGTAGCAAGACATTTCTCTAGCACACTCATCTATTGCAGTGGAAACAGCACTGAAAACTTTCAGTCAATGACACAAGGGCAAATTAATCTATCTGGGCATAAACTTACACAGTCAGCCTGTTTCATGTGGGCCATCAAATGATTATGAAGACCTTACACCTCCATCCCATTACTACACATTAGGACATTAAATTAGTAAGAGAAGAGGAGTGCTAGACTCAATGTCTCCTCATTGCCTTTGGAAATAACATTTACTTTCAGCATTTCTAGGAGCCATGCTGTATTCTTCAAGAACAAATATATCTTCTGCAGGAGGGTCCTCTATAATCTGAACGCCAATGTTGGAGGGAGGGAGAGGGTGAAGGGGAACTGATCCTGTAGTGTAGCCAACAGTGTATTGCAAGCTTCAGCGTTTGCAGGATCAGCAGTGGCACTTGGCATGGCAGATTAATGAGTGTTTTGAGCACTCGGGAAGATCAGTCTGTGCTCATCCATTTGTGTCTCCTTGTCAGGCGCCCTTTAATTGCCTTGGTTTCAAGAATGCCACTGACAGTAAAGGAAATTCATTTTGGGCACCACTGTTGCTTTACGCACTCCCATTGTTTGCTTAGGCGTTGGAAGACAAATCAAAGGCAAAACGCTTACAAGCAGCAACACTGCTGATAGATTCTGCCTAAGGGGAGTGATTTAAAAATATATCCAATTATTATAGACCCCTGGGCTCTCCTGAAAGGACATCCAGTGCAAGCCTTTTGGCCAAAGCGCAAATGGCAAAACCATCAGAGGACCTGAAACTCGCTGACTGGGAGATGCTGAAGTGCAAAGATTGTGGCCTCATGTAGTGTGTTAAACTCTGTCATCTGTCCTAGTTAGCTTCTTCCTAAACCATCCCAAGAGGTAGTAAACAATGGTAATGACATTTCAAAATTGTTTTAAATTGGACAATGTTGAAGACAGAAAAACATTGTAAAGATACAATGCTTCTCTATCTATCTATCTGTCAATGTGAAGATATTGTTGACTTGGCTAGAAATTCAGGAAAAGAAACAAGCTCACCTTGTCCTAATTAAAATTAAAATTCTGGACTAGGTGGAATGGTAATAGCAAAGGCAATAGGGAAAGTACCAAAAGAAAAAAGGCATAATTTTGCACTGAGATGCCATTAAGAAAAGACACAAGTGATATCTCTCTGTACTTGGTTTTATTACTTTTCTTATTGTTAGCTGAGACTTCAGGCAAAGTAAAACTAAATCAACTATTCATCTGTCCCAAACTGTTCATATGAGAGTTCATTTTTCTGAATGTTTTCCTTCTAGGAAGTTAAGCTAATTGTTATACCTTTACTCCCTAAACTGCCAATAGTGTTGTCTTATTAAGACCCTAGAAAGAATGTTGGGAATGCAATCTCAATTTTCTCTGACTAAGAAGCACCTGATTTGTGTATTCCGCTGTGCATAGCTGAATTGGTTGTGGGAATTAACAAAGCAGGAATTATAAAATCTGTAGTTATTTTATTTGCAGAAAGCCCCACCCACAAACTCTATACAAATTAGGAAGATTGGGTTCAAATTCATTTGGGAAGATCTTCACAAAGATGCTTATAGGCAATTTAGTAATTCAGGAAATTCAGAAATTTGGAAAAGGTTTGCCACAAAACAGCTTTGCCACACTTACAAATAAAGGCAGCCTGGAGCCCTAGGGAATGTCTGTGCTACTCACAATGGTGCAGCAGGAATTTGGAGCTGGTCCCTTGGCTCCTTTGCAGCAGCGTCTGCAACTGTGAATTGTAACCCAGCAGCGGATCAACGCGGCACAGGATCCAATGTGAGTAAACCTGCCAGAGTCCAAAGTGACTGCAGACACAGCTGCCATGGGCACAGAGCGTGGGGCAGCACAGGGCACAGCCAGGCTGCTCAGCAGTGTGCCCACCAATGGCGGTGCTTTGCAGAAGAGGCAGCTCCTTGCAGCAGGCAGGCAGGCAGGATGTGGGAGTCTCAAAGAGGGGACTGCTCTTTCTCATCACCCTTTTTCCATATATCACTCCAGGTCCCCCTCAAGGTCCCCCTCAAGGTCCCACTAGACAACGTGTCCAGTTGCCAGATATATATGCTGGGGCGATTTGCTCTTCCCCATTCAAGCCCACGAGGGTGGTGGAAGGAACTTTGTGCCTCCTTCTTTGCACATTCCAAACCAGTGGAGCCAGAGGTGGGGGGAAACAAAACAGTTTCACGCTCCATTCAAACCTCCAGTGAGGCAGGAACTTGGGTGTACCTTGCCACAATAGCCTAAGTACCATTTCAAAATGTAATCTGAGGCAGATTCTCCATCTTTCTTGGTGACACTTGCCTATTTTTAAATTAAAATTATGGTTTTAATTCTCCCTACAGTTGATTAGAACTTTTGAGCCTTGTGATCCAGAAATCTTCCTAAAACTTTTCCTGGACAATAAAACTTTCAACATTGCCCATAGAGTATCTTGTAAACTAGAAAACGTAATACAGCAGCTTTTTGGGCACGGCACACCAAAAACTGTGATGGGAGCTGCTATGTGAAGTGTTGCAATGAGAATTCAGAGCCTGAAGTCCTATCTGATTCCTGGAGCAATAAGGTGCAAATGCAAATATTTTAAGTATGCAAACCATTTGGAAACAATCCTGGTAACAACTAAAAGGAAGAAAATTGGAGTCTGCAGGTTTAAAATTTGCACCACTTACAGCAAAAAGCTCATAAAATGCATGGCAAGAGCTTGGAGATGTGAATTAAGGGCAAAGTTTTTGGGTTTTGTGTGGTGTCTAGCTTGGTAAGATCACTGCAGGAGTACTAATAAGATCTGGAATAATAAGAATAATGATTCCATGACTTATGACAGTACTCAAAGCAAGAAAATGGGGGAAGCAAAGAACATGATATTGGAAGGACATGGAACTGTGGATCAGGTCCAGAGGAGGCCACCAAGATGCTCAGAGCGCTGGAGCAGCTCTTCTATAAGGACAGGTTCAGAGAGTTGGGGCTCTGCAGCCTGGAGAATAGAAGGCTTCCAGGAGACCTTGGAGTGGCCTTCCAGTATTTGCAGGGGGCTCCAGGAAGGCTGGGGAGTGAGTATTGACAATGTCTTGCAATGACAGGACAAGGGGCAATGGGTTTGAACTGACAGAGGGGAGGTTGAAACTGGATGTTAGGAGGAAGTTGTTTGCAGTGAGGGTGGTGAGACACTGGCACGGGTTGTTCAGGGAGGTGTTCAAGGCCAGGTTGGACAAAACCTTGAGTGACCTGTACTAGTGGGAAGTGTCCCTGCCTATGGCAGGGGGTTGGAATTAGATGACTTTGAGGTCTCCCTTCCAACTTTACCGTTCTATGATTCACAAAGTGCCTCTAAAATGCTTGTTAAACCATTTTCTAAACACAGTGGCTACGTCTTTTACCTCAGATTCACTTTGACACATTTTTTTATTGAGAAATGTTTATCTTAATGCCTCAGAAGTACTTTTTCTTGGTTCATTTATTTTAGATTAAAATGACACAATATAGACTTTATTGTATACTGTAATATGTCATGCACCTTGTGAGTAGGCTTCTATTTTTTTGCTGTGAGGTGTGCATTGCATTTCCACACAGCCAAAATCATTAATATCTTATGGCAAAGTATAAATTAACTAAATTAACCAAAACATTCAAAATTATCCAAAAAACATTTTTTGAATGTTCAAGCAAAATATGCTAATGGATTTTATTCCTTTTCTTTAGAGAATTGCTGTTTGATAAGGAATTAAAATAAAACAAAACAGAACAAAGAAAACGAAAAACCCAAATATTTTCTTTCTGAACTGGAATAAAAAATAATCAGAATATTACAAATTGGATTCCCATAAATCTCTGATGTTTATTTTCACCTTAATTTGAGAACTGACATATATTTTTTTAAAACTTAGAAAGATGCCTGGTGTGATATCCCTTTTAGAGGTTTATCCAAAAAAGGTCTAAAAGACTGTGCTAGGAGACTTTCCCTGTGTGCCTTTACAGATGAATCGGACTGGACTTGATTTAATTGCAGCTTTAACTGGGGTGCACACAAAAAGAAGAGGCAAGGAATAGGCTGGAATAACAAAGGAATTTTTTTTCCTCTTCCTCAGAGCTTCATTTTTTTATTTCTACCTTTTCAAAACCAGTACCTCACAAGGCTCTTGCAAATCCCATAGACCTATTTAAAACACCTGCTACTGATTTTGGTGGCTGTTTGACAACAATGAAGTGCTTCATTATAAAATGCTTTTCAGAAAAATCCCCAGGACAAATCCCAGGAGAAAAGAGGAAATAAATAAAATTGGGGAGGGGGGGGGGAAATAATAAAAGTAATAATAAGAAGAATAATAAAAGAACAGAACAAAACTAACTCAGCCTTAATCTCTGGAAACATTTTCTTTTCTTTTTTTTTTTTTTTTTCTTCACCATTGCATACAAAAGAATGCTGCCATTCTTCAGGATTTAAGCCCCAGGACTGATTTCATCTGTCAGTCTCAGGTCTCAAAGCTGACTGTGGACGTTGAAGTCCTTTTCATCATGTATACAGTCAGCACATTGCATTGAGTTCTGACACTAATAGACATCATAAAAATCAAGCTACACCACAAGAGCACCTGATTTTCAGAGTAGTCTGCCTATAGTGTGTTGTGTTCATATGAGGTGATGACCAAAGGAAACTGCCAAAGCACAAAGGTGGCACAGATATGTGAGAGAAGAAAGAAAGAGGGACACAGAAATGGGACTAGGGTGGGAATATTTATACTAATTATTTTTCAGGTGAAAACAATGTTCTGATAAGTATTTCTAGTCTTCAGTTGTGTATCTTTAACTACTATTATTATGAATATGACTAGTATTAAGTATCTCTTGAATTATTTAATTAAATATTTAAAATTGCAATCCCAAGCACCAATACAGGCTGGGCAGTGCCTGGCTAGAGAGCAGCCCTGAGAAGAGAGACTTGGGGATGCTGGTGGTTGAGACGCTCAAAAGGAGTCAACAGTGTGTGCTTGCAGCCCAGAAAGCCAACCAGAGCCTGGGCTGCATCAGGAGAAGTGTGGCCAACAGGGTGAGGGAGGTGATTCCCCCCCTCTGCTCCACTCTGCTGAGATCCCATCTGGAGTACTTCATCCAATTCTGGAGCCCCTGGGACAAGAGAGATGTGGAGATGCTGGAATGTGTCCATGACACACTATATGACTATTGACAAGGTCTTGCAATGACAGGACAAGAGGCAATGGGTTTGAACTGGCAGAGGGGAGATTGAAAGTGGATGTTAGGAGGAAGTTCGTTGCAATGAGGATGGTGAGACACTGGCACAGGTTGCCCAGGGAGATTGTGGCTGCTCCCTCCCTGAAGGTGTTCAGGACCAGGCTGGATGAGTCCTTGAGTGATCTGTACTAGTGAGAGGTGTCCCTGCCTATGGCAGGGGGTTGGAACTGGATGATCTTTGAGGTCCCTTCCAAACTTACCATCCTATGATTCTATGAGAAGCTTTTGGTGACTGTAAGAATCAGGTTGGGCTGAGCTCCTACCATAATGAAACACCATCAGTAGATGAGGATAACTCAGCCCAGAGCTTCTCATTCTGCAGTCAGGGATTTTCTCCTGAATGCTGTGATCTGGGGTTTGCATCTGCTTTGGAAGACAAAAGGAGACTGATGCCCAGATATGCCAACCACCAGCTGAACACCTTGACCACTCTCTAACATAGCAATCCCTCTGCTGTTCTCATTTGTTAATCTAATGCCTAGGAAATCCTCCCTCCCTCTTCTCACAGTGGAAAGCTTCTTGCTCTGGAATGTATTTTTGGACCAGCAAAAGAATGTTTCTCATTCTTAAAAATAAATTTCTGACTTCAGTGAGAGCTTAATTGAGATAATTATTTAGTGTCCTAATTAAGGGTAAGAAATCAAGCCAGAGAACAGAACCAATACCAGATTCAGCATATTTTAGACTATTAGGTGCCAGAGAAAGAACTGGGTTATTTAGAAAGTCTTTGTTTTGGGGAGCCTCTCCTCCCATGTTTCTATGCTATTCCCTGCTTCTACTGCTCTATGGTGCATTAGAGAAAAATGAACCACTGCCCCCAAAATTTTCCTAATGATATTTTGTAAGTATAAGATCATAGACTACTTTCTTTATCTTCTTTTGGATGGTCCAATTCCATCTCTGAAGACCTAATGGATTTGTAATGGGATGGCTGGCATCCCTATCTCTACTGGAACTGTTACTAATTCAAACTTGATCACTTGTTCAAACCAAAGAAATCACAAGTCCTCAAACCAGAAGCAATTTAAGAATTATCAGTAGACCTTTTTTCCCAATAATTTTAAATTAAAGCATAAATAGACTTTTATCACAGAATCACAGAAGCAAATAATCATCCTGGTCAAAAAAGGACCTTTCAAATCATAGAACCATAGAATGATAGAATGATAGAATCAGTCAGGGTTGGAAGGGACCACAAGGAGCATCCAGTTCCAACTCCCGCTGCCATGGGCAGGGACACTCTACCCTAGATCAGGCTGGCCAGAGCCTCATCCAACCTGGCCTTGAACACCTCCAGGGATGAGGCCTCAACCACCTCCCTGGACAACCCCTGCCAGGCTCTCACCACTCTCATGCTGAAGAACTTCCTTGCGATGGTTTGGGAGTTCCCTGCCCCCACCACACTATGAAAAATCCCCCAGACTAGACTCACCCAGATGGAAGTTAACGACTGAAGCTCTATTCACAGCTTAGCACAATGTACAAGCAGATCTATACACAACAGACATGAATAGTTACAGAGATATACAAGTTAAAGGTAATACAGAAACACAATCCCCCTTCCAGAAATCAGAGTCCCCAGGAGGGGCTCCCAACCACCTTTCCACCNAGTCTTATCCACGTTTATGTCCTTGTTTTTGTACATCTCAGCAAGCCTATGAATGCAACAGACATCACCAGTGTTTGCTTTCCACAGCCTATAATGTATTTTTTTTTAATTAAAATATTCCAATTAGCCTCAAACCAGCACACTCCTCATGTCCAGTCTGAATATCTTTACAGTCTCCTCTCAGCCTCCTCTTTTTCAGGAGGATGCAGTGGGAGGCAGTGCCAAACGATCTGATGAAGTCCAGGTAAGCAATATTCACAGCCTTTCCGTCATCCACTGGGTAGGTCATCTCCCTGCAGAAGGAGATCAGGTTTGTCAAGCAGGACCTGCATGTCATGAACTCGCACTGCCTGGGCCTGATTCCCTGGATGCCCTGCACGCTGTGTAATGGCACTCGGTGTGCGATGGCACTCGGTGTGCAACGGCATTCAGTGTGCCTCTCGGTTGCAGTAGAGGCAGACAACACGCACCAAGTTAAGGGTAAACCTCAGTCGACCTGCTACAGGGCTGGAATCCATTCAGAGGGACCTGGACAGGCTGCAGAGTTGTGCCCAGGCCAACCTCATGACATTCAAAAAGGCCAAGTGTAAGGTCCTGCACCTGGGTAGGCACAATCCAAAGCACAACTCCAGGCTGGGTAGTGAATGGCTGAGAGCAGCCCTGAGGAACAGGCGCTGGGTGTCTGGGGTGATGAAAAGCTCAACATGAGGCTGCAGTGTGAGTGCAGCCCAGACAGCAACTGAGTGCTGGGCTGCAGCAAGAGCAGTGTGGGCAGCAGGGCAAGGGAGAGGATTCTGCCCCTTTGCTCTGCTCTCCTCAGAGCCCACCTGCAGTCCTGTGTGCAGTTCTGGAGCCCCCAGCACAGGAAAGACATGGAAGTGTTGGAGCGGGTCCAGAGGAGGCCACAAAGATGCTGAGAGGGCTGCAGCAGCTCTGCCTTGAAGTGTCAAGACAGGACGTCATAAGAGAAGTCCTCATTTGACAGGTATAGTGTTAATTTTTGACTGGGGACTGTTTTGTATTGTTAATTTTTGACTGTTAGTTTTTTGTAGGGATCATATCAAATCAGATTCTCCTGACGAATCCATGTGAACAGATGCAGCTTTCAGCTGAGCTTCTTCTCATCTACTTCTTTTTTGGTGATGTGAAACTTGTGCAGGCATTTAGTGCAAAGATGAATTTTCCATCAGTGATGCAAGAAACACAAATGATTGATTTGGAACATTGTAATAGAGCATTATCTGCCTCATCATTGCCATCAGGAATTGAGACCTCTATACCCCCAGACAGTATTTGGACTAACATTCAGGCTAGCATCTTAACACAAGTTTGCAGTGGCCTGCTCCATAATAAGTTACTAAGCCTGTACAGTGGAATGGGGTCTCCACGGATTTGCAGGTGAAGGTCCCATGGGAAGAGGCCTGCCTGGTACCAACTGTCAGTACCTGTCACATACAATGGATGGCTTCACTGTCCCAAATTCTTGCTTCGGAGTGAAGAACCCTAACTGACACCAAAAGGGACTGATCTGTTGCTAAGGGAACCATGAACCTTAATGAACTTCACTCATTATAATGCCATTATAACAAGAAAACACACCTCCTGGCCTCAGGCTACCCATCTCCAAAGCAGACCACACCTTGGGCACACCTCCTTGGGTCCAGACCACACCTTGGTCACTCTTCCTTGGGCATACGTGGAAGCCTTACTAGTGGGGGTGGAAAGAGGTGGAGTTTGGACATGGTCAGGTGTGAAATTGATTATAAAAGACATCTCCCTAGAAACAGAATTCAGAGAGCTTTCCCCACCAGGATCAAGAAAAGATCAGAAGGACTAACAGGACTGGACCCGGAACCAGAGAAATATCCTTGGACCCTCGCATTGGTGGTAGCTATAAACTTCTCTCTTTTTTTCTCTCATCTCTTTACTCTCTTTCACTTTCCCCCTTCTCCTCTCATTTCCCCCTATCATCTTAAGGGCAAACAATAAAGTTTTACTGTTGAAGTGGACCCTGGCATGGTCACCCTAAGAGTTTGCACTTTGAGATAACAGTAAGAAACCATCACAAGTCCTCTAGGCAGACCGCGACAAACATTGCTGATATACAAAGACCTACTTAATGTGCAATTTGCAAAACTGGAACAAAGACATTGATTTGTTTTGGCTAGGCAAATTGCAGTACCTCTCCCAACACTAAGGAAATTAATTTCCTATGCTTCAACCACTATTTTGTTATTGAACAAAGGCAACTCACTGGTTGGATATCTGGCAAATACCAACTACTCCTTCATCACTGCAAACTAGCAGCTCTTCAAGATGAGTTGTTTTTCATTTTAAGCAGCTAGGTCAAAAATTATCGTCTTATTTGGATATGCTCCTGTTGCACTCATAGTCCTTTTATATCCATCTATCTGGATCCTAAACTCAACTTATCATTTATTCCTTCAAGCGATTCCATCATTAGGAATCTGATTCTAGATTACATTAAGCAGTTTAAACAACCTTTCATAGAATCATAGTATGGTAAGATTGGAAGGGACCTTAAAGATCATCTGGTTCCAACCCTCTGCCATAGGCAGGGACACCTCCCACTAGTACAGGTCATTCAAGGCCTCCTCCAACCTGGCCTTGAACACCTCCAGGGAGGGAGCAGCCACAACCTCCCTGGGCAACCTGTGCCAGTGTCTCACCACCCTCACTGTAAAGAACTTCCTCCTAACATCCACTTTCAATCTCCCCTCTGCCACTTCAAACCCATTGCCCCTTGNTAAAGGCAGTGACAGCATCTCTTTGCTTGAGGTGCAGAACAGAATTTCATCCTGTACCTTTCCCTTGAGCTCATTATAGGTACATTTCATTTTTCCATTCTCATTTGAAGACATTAAGGTCCCATTGCCTTCCTTTGCAGTTTACACCTCCCCCTCCAGTTACTCATCTTTAGTATTAAACAGATATTTCTCTAGTACCTTTTGCATTGTGTTCATAACAAAGTAGTATTTATCTTGCAAAATTCAAAGAAATACTAGTTAAAAAACAGGTAAGTTCTTGTGACAAACATCTCTGATTTTTTCAGGCCCCTTTGCATTTTTAATTGCTTCATGTACTCTAACAGTGTGCTTTCCACAACATGTAATGTATTAGCATTTCAAACTGAACAGGCCAATCCTTTGAATATGCCACAGCTGACTGCTCAAATGTTGCAAGAACTAATGGACCACAATGAGCAGGTATCACAGCATGTTAATCTCAGGGTAAAATAGATTTGAGTTTAAGTAATGATGCTCCCACTTGGACCAGATTCCAAAATCAGGGCAGAAAGCTAAAAGCTTTTTGATATGATGCCAGGTCATCAGGAACTGCCTTGAACAGATGCTCCCTATGAAATTTATTATATGAGAGAAGGAACACCAGCTAATCTGATTTACAAGGTTATGCATAATGTTTCTGCATCACAGATTTCCAATTTGTTATAAGCAAACAGCTTTAATTCTCCAATAAATACTTCTGAGCAGATTTACACTGGGTTTTGTTGGTATGTATAGGAAGAGCTGCTTTGCTTAGCTCCCGGCCCCATAGCATGTAAGAGCTGCTTTGCTTAGCTCCCGGCCCCATAGCATGTAAGAGCTGCTTTGCTTNCCCCCGCAGATTTCCAATTTGTTATAAGCAAACAGCTTTAATTCTCCACTTAGCATTTATGAGCAGCTTTGCTCTGCTCTTTGTCCCTATGTATTGTAAGAGCTGCTTTGCTTAGCTCCCGGCCCCATAGCATGTAAGAGCTGCTTTGCTTAGCTCCCGGCCCCATAGCATGTAAGAGCTGCTTTGCTTAGCTCCCGGCCCCATAGCATGTAAGAGCTGCTTTGCTTCACTCCTTATCCCCATAGCATCTGAGAGCTGCTTTGCTTAGTTCCCTGGCCCCATAGCATGCAAGGGCTGCTTTGCTTAGCTCCCTGTCCCCATAGCATGTAAGAGCTGCTTTGCTTAGCTCCCTATCCCCATAGCATGCAAGAGCTGTTTTGCTTAGCTCCCTGGCCCCATAGCATGCAAGAGCTGCTTTGCTTAGCTCCCTATCCCCATAGCATGCAAGAGCTACTTTGCTTAGCTCCCTGGCCCCATAGCATGCAAGAGCTGCTTTGCTTAGCTCCTTATCCCCATAGCATGCAAGAGCTGTTTTGCTTAGCTCCCTGGCCCCACAGCATGTAAGAGATGCTTTGCTTAGCTCCCTATCCCCATAGCATGCAAGAGCTGCTTTGCTTAGCTCCCTGTCCCCATAGCATGCAAGAGCTGCTCTGCATAGTCCCTGGCCCCATGGCATGCAAGAGCTGCTTTGCTTAGCTCCCTATTTCCCATGTAATTCTGAAAAGAACACAAATAATGTGGGTAATTTTAACCAGAGGCAACAATAAGCTGTATAAATTAGGTTCATAAGTAAAAATAACATTAACAAGGCTGGCAGGTGGAAAACTTCTGTGATGATGCCTGCTGGCCTCCAAATGATCAAGTATGTCCCCAGGTGTGTTTGTGTGTGAGTGAACCTATGTATGTTTGTCAGGTTGCCATTGCTATACACTGCAGCATTAATGACACTTTGTGGTTGGTTTGGTTTGGGTTTTTTTCGCTTTGGGTATAGTTCCTGCATAAAGCTTAATGATCTGATGTTGATTTCCCCACAGTATAAGTAGTTTAGGGCAGCAAATCCTGATTGAAATTCTGCAAATAAAATAGTTCCGGGTTTACTGCTTTTATTTATGGGGTTCAAAAGGAAAAAAGAAATATTCTATGTTCAATTCTTGTTTGGGTCTTTTGTGGTTGGTTGGTTTTGGCTTGCTGTGTTTTTGGTTTGTTTTTTGGCTTTTGGGTGGTTTTTTTTGTTTGTTTGGTTGGTTTGATGTATTTTCTTTTTTATCAGTTGACTACATGCTTTATAAAATTTATATGGATATCCACTAAAATCCTTGCTATCCTGCTTTTAGCTACAATATATTACTTTTTGAAAATAACCTGTTCTGAAACCACTCTGATTTCTTCCAAACTCCTCTCTCCTGTTTTGTTTTTTTGTTTTTTTTTTTTTTTTGTTTTTGGGTGTTTGTTTGTTTTTTTTTGTTTAGTGTTTTGTTGTGGTTTTTTTTTTTTTAATACAGTATATATTTAAATATCCCCATGAAATTTCCAAGCTAATTTCCAGCATCTGAAGGTTTCAAAGAGAAAAGGACCTACTGTGAGGAGCTTGTGGTCACATTTCATAGCAAAAGAATTTTATTATTTTTTTCTTTCCACAAGATTAGTTATTTGCTTCTGGTTAAAGCAAATTCTTCAGAGCTCTCTTTGAGAACAGCAAAAGTTTTTTCTCTAAGGTTTAATAAAATCAACTGACTAGTAAGGTCCACACTCTAAAACCATATCTCTAATCTGATGGTTAGTTCAGCTGCATCATTAAAGGCCAGGAGCTGACCTGCTGGAAAGCAGCTCTAAGAAGAAGGACTTGGGAATGCTGGTGCATAACAAGTTCACCAGAAGTAAGCAGTGTGTTGTGGCCAAGAAAGCTCATGGTATCTGTTGTGATAGGCCAAAAACAGGCTTATCTATGTCGTGGCTTGCCCAGACATGTTTTTCTGTTCTGCCTCCTTCTGTTGTGGGGAGAAGCAACTGTGGGAAAGAGGACAAAGAACCTGGAGCCACTGAGTATAAGGACTGTGGCTTGCCCAGACTTGGTTTGCTCCTGTTTACATCCTGTGGTGAACAAGGTACACATACTTGGCTTGTGCCTGCCTTGTGCAAGGCCTGTGTTTTCCCAAATTTGGGTAAAAGTAAACCTATGGCTGCACTTAATATGGTCAGGCTTGGCTAACTGCCAGTCTGATTGGCTATTCTGAGTCCAGAGAGTCCAAAGGCTCTTCAGTCTTTGGATATATTGATAAAAGGAGATGAGCAAGTGCTCTGCCATTGTACTCATGCTTGCTTACTGCTTGCTGCTGCTGCTATTGCTCTATGCTTCTGGCAGCGTACTTCATCCTGAACTGCCTGGAAACTGCTGCCTCAAGTTTACCAGGAACAGGCTCTAAAGCCTCCACGCAATCAGCCTGCATAGCCAGCGTGACACTGTGCTGAGACTGAACATCCTGGCTGCACCTGAAAGCCTCCTGCCAAGACAGGAAGTCCTGGAGATACACAGATCACCCAGAGGAGATCAGGACCAGGTCAGAGATTGTCTGCCTACTTTCCCCAGCAGCCTGGGAAGAATCAGAAGTCTCAGCAGCTGACAAGACAGTAACAGAATTCCCTGACAGCGTTTGGGTACTGTCTGAAGCTGTAGCCAGCCTTGCCNGGCCTCCTCTGGACCCAGTCCAACATTTCCATGTCCTTCCTGTGCTGGGGCTCCAGAACTTCACACAGGACTCCAGATCGGATCTCGGGAGAGCAGAGCAAAGGGGCAGAAGCCCCTCCCTTGCTCTGCTGGCCATGCTGCTCTTGCTGCAGTCCAGCACTCGGTTGCTGTCTGGGCTGCACTCACACTGCAGCCTCATGTTGAGCTTTTCATCAGCCCAGACCCCCAGGTCCTTTTCTTCAGAGCTTCCCTCAGCCATTCCCCATCCAGCCTGGAGTTGTGCTTGGACACAGTTGTGCTCTGTGCTTCTGTGCTCCACAACCTCCCTGGAGGTGTTCAAGGCCAGATAGGAGGAGACCTCGAGTGATCTGTACTAGTGGGAGGTGTACCTGCCTATGGCAGGGGTTGGAACTGGGTGATCTTTGAGGTCCCTTCCAACCTTACTATTCTATGATTCTATGATTTTGCATCTTTAGCAGGTATGATGTGCTTCCTGAAGATCTGATTCCACTTAAAACAGCTTAGAGTTGATTTAGCTATTAATATGGATCAGAGAAGCTGGAGTTAAGGAAAAAGTGGAGGGGCGTGTGGTATTCTAGTCACACAGGACAATGAAAAGCAAAATATGTCATTATGGTTTCAGAAAACTGAAGATAATCATTGTATAATTTCTGCTCATTATTCAGGTGAGACATAACTGACTCTCAAAGGTCATTCCAAAATGCCTATTAAACTAAGCCTTAAATAATTAATCAATCAGCCAGCCATATAATGCATATGAAACTAAGCTGTTTTGCAACACAGCAGAGAAGAAGAAGGAGAAGGCAAAAAAATAAGGTCTGAAGAACAGCCTAAGGGCTCGTCTAACAGGAACTGCTCAAAACAAAGTTCAACATGCACTGGGTCTCTACTTGCTTTAGGAGAAGAAAACCACTGCCTGAGCAAAAAGACTATTTAAAAGTAGCCTAGTAGGCAGAACTCGGAACATTAAGTCTCTTTATTCTGAGATTTGGCCTCACTTACACAGAAAATTAAACTTAGTGAAATACTTAGTGAAACATTTCCTTCCTTCCTTCCTTCCTCCCTTCCTCCCTCCCTTCCTTCCTTCCTTCCTCCCTCCCTCCCTCTCTCTCTCCCTCCCTCCCTCGGTCAGTAAGGTGCAAACCTGTTTCATATACATCATATAGAAAACTAGAAAACATTAGTTTGTCCAAAGTCTTATAAAACCAATTAATGAAAGAGACAATCAATGCTGGAATAGCAAACTTCAGATTACTGAGTCCCTATAGACCTTACTACTCACCAACTTCCTTAGCAGCAAAAGCTGTGGAATAACAGACCACAAATAAAATTCAGGAAGGATTTTCAGCCTTCCCACTGAATGAGCTGTCTTGCATGACTGAGTCTGTCAAACCTCTCTGTTATCTGAGCTCAGGTTTTGTGGTTCCACATCCCTTTATTCTGTTGTTTGTTAATAGGTATTGGCAAGCATCATCATCTCAGGTTTTCTGATCTCCACTTCAGACCAGCTGCCAAGATAATACATCTTAGCCTGAGAGTATCTCATTGATGTGGACATAGCAACCTCAAGGAAGTCTCCTCAGAAAAGACCTTGTTTATTAATGCGGACACATAAATCTATCATAGCTAAATGGATCTCTTCCTCTCCAGCATCACAGAGATTTGGGAAAGCTGACACTTTTCAGTAAGCATTCTTTCCTGCTTGTCATGTGCAGAGAGATTCTGGAAGGACAGTTTCAGATGTGCAGAAGAATCCATCCTGCAGCAGAATTCAGAAATATATTTCCAAACACTCATAGATGTTCAGTGAGTGATGTTGTGAAATTAAAAAGGAGTCATCCTATTCTTATTTTCATCATCCCAGCAGCCCAGAGTATTCCAGGCAGCTCCTCCTGGTAGCTCCAAGTTAACAAAATATCTATAGACGTATTTAATTAAGGTAATCCCAATAGTAGCAATTGAATTATTTGTTAAAGGTGTATTTAAGTACAACTTGCCATTGTATTCCTGCCAAAATACTTTCACTTCTAGTTGTCCTTTCTTCCAAAGCTATTAGTAGCTTCTCCTCTCTTACTCTAGGATCTCTCACTGCATCCTGAAACATGAATTTCACTTCTGATCGGGAAGAAGAGGAGGCTCAGGGCAGGCCTCATTGATGTCTACAACTACCTGAAGGGAGGTTGTAGCCAGGTGGGGTTGGGCTCTTCTCCCAGGCAACTAGCAACAGAACGAGGGGACACAGTCTCAAGTTGTGCCAGGGAAGGTCTAGACTGGATGTTAGGAGGAAGTTGTTGCCAGAGAGAGTGATTGGCATTGGAATGGGCTGCCCAGGGAGGTGGCAGTCACTGTTCCTGGAGGTGTTCAAGCAAAGCCTGGATGGGGCACTTAGTGCCATGGTCTGGTTGATTGTCTAGAGCTGGGTGCTAGGTTGGGCTGGATGAGCTTGGAGGTCTCTTCCAACCTGTCTGGTTCTGTGATTCTATGATTCAATAATTCTATGATTCTATGATTCTATGGTTCTATGATTCTATGATTCCATGATTCTCTGATTCTATGATTCCATGATTCCACGATTCTATAATTCTATGATTCCATGATTCTATGGTTCTATGATTCTATGACCTGCCTGTCAATCTCTTTCCCTTGCTTTTTACATTTCTAGATAGGAACCCTTGTGTGCTGTGTCACATCTGGGAGAAGTGCTTCACAAATACCTTAGAGCTCAGTCTGCTGTTCTCTTTAAATCTCTTCAGTACCATGACAAAGCCAAAGCTCAGTGATGGTTTGATTGCTGGAGCACTGAGAGTATCAGATTGCTTAATATGTTGTCAAGTCTCATTTTCCTTATATGTGAACATTTTATACTTTGATTGTAATAAAAATCCAGTTACTCAGGGAAGGAAACCTCATCCCTCCTAGTTTGGAAAGTGATGTGCCATTGACAGAAATCCCTTCTGCTCTTTGTGGTGTTCTTTCGACTCTTGCCTACTTGACACCAGGAAAAAAAAAAAACAAACCAACAATTAAAAATAGGAGGAAAGTGCTTTCAAGCTTTTGACTGTCTAGGTAACAAGGACCTATTTAGTTGACTTGTACTGATGGTGAAACAGGGAGTTCCTTCTCTATTCAGGCACAGAAAAGAAAAGAATAAAATAATAATGACCCATCCAGACTGGATATCTTGCTTGAGAATTTCAG
This sequence comes from Ramphastos sulfuratus, assembly GCA_013399055.1. Classification (NCBI taxonomy): domain Eukaryota; kingdom Metazoa; phylum Chordata; class Aves; order Piciformes; family Ramphastidae; genus Ramphastos; species Ramphastos sulfuratus. The sequence continues at coordinate 18,537 of WBNM01004373.1, forward strand.
AGGGATGTGTAGTACTGGGTTGCTACTTCTTTCAGTTAGAAGCATATTAGGGTTATTGTGCCCATTTTAGACATTTAAATCATATGGACTGGATTTTACAATCATGTTTTAGAGTCTTCAGAGCAAAATCACCTTCTACCTCTGCTTGCATATCTGCTAGCATCAGACAAAGCTGATGTGCAAAAGGGTGCCTTATAAATGAGACACTCACAGTGTAAACCAACAAAGCATCATCTTTCACTGTACACCAGCAAATATACTCTTTAGTCAGAGTTTGGATCTGACAATGAATCACAGAACCTTAGAGGTTGGAAGGGACCTACATAGATCATTGAGTCCAACCCCCATGCCAAGGTAGGATCCCCTATGGTAGATTGCACAGGAACACATCCAGGTGGGTTGGGAAAGCCTCCAGAGAAGGAGACTCCACAACCTCTCTGGGCAGCCTGTTCCAGGCCTCTGTCACCCTCAGTGTAAAGAAGTTTCTCCTCATGTTGAGGTGAAACCTTCTCTGTTCCAGTTTGTAGCCATTGCTCCTTCTCTTACTGCTGCTGACCAGTGAAAAGAGCTTGGCCTCAGGCACTTGACCCCCATCCCTCAGGTATTTGTGCACATTGATGAGATCTCCTCTCAATCTTCTCCAGACTAAACAGCCCCAGGGCTCTCAGTCTCTTTTTGTACAAAGTTCAGCTAAACTTTTATTACTCTATTGGAATAAGAACCAGGCCATTTAAGTACAAACTGGCTGATCATTTATGGGAACCCATCAACTTTCAGTTGGAAAAGTAAACCAATTTCTTCTCTTCAGATACTTATGAACATGAACTGTGTTAAGAAAACAGGAGTTTGAAACTGCTAAAGAATGAATGCAAACTGATTAGTCTTTCCTGCTAATGAGATCAGTAGAAACCATGTAGGCTCACATCTTCACTGAGTCATACAAGTTAAATAGTACAAACATATTTTTCTGGCACTTTTTTTTTATGAGGAGATAAATATAGTTTGGTATGGAACTGGTGCAAATTGCCAGGATTTGTGACAAGTAGTATGAACTGACAGATGTCAAAACACATTTGAGGCCAGAGTGATATGATCACACAGAAGAACGACCTGATTACATATTTGCAAGTCTATCAGAAACACAGTTCTGTAAATTCATTGTAGCCAGGTTTTAATATTCTCTTTGGTAATATAACATTTTTCAAACAGATAGGTAGGCACAATCCGAAGCACAACTCCATGCTGGGTGGGGAACAACTGAGAGCAGCCCTCAGGAACAGGACCTGGGGGTCTGGGGTGATGAAAAGCTCAACATGAGCCTGCAGTGTGAGAGCAGCCCAGACAGCAACCGAGTGCTGGGCTGCAGCAAGAGCAGTGTGGGCAGCAGGGCAAGGGAGGGGATTCTGCTCCTTTACTCTGCTCTCCTCAGACTCCGTCTGGAGTTTTGTCTGCAGTTTTGGAGCCCCCAGCACAGGAAGGACATGGAAGTGTTGGAGCGGGTCCAGAGGAGGCCACCAAGATGCTGAGAGAGCTGTAGCAGCTCTACTCTGAGGACAGGCTGAGAGAGTTGGGGCTCTGAAGTCTGGAGAAGGCTTGGAGGAGACCTTCTTGCAGTATCTGGCTTGCAGTATCTGAAGGGGGCTCCAGGAAGGCTGGGGAGGGACTATTGCCAAAGTCTTGCAATGCCAGGACAAGGGGCAATGGGTTTGAACTGGCAGAGAGGAGATTGAAACTGGGGGAAGTTCTTTGCAGTGAGGGTGGTGAGACACTGGCACGGGTTGCCCAGGGAGGTTGTGGCTGCTCCCTCCCTGGAGGTGTTCAAGGTCAGGTTGGATGAGGCCTTGAGTGACCTGTACTAGTGGGAGGTGTCCCTGCCTATGGCAGGGGGTTGGAACTAGATGATCTTTGAGGTCTCTTCCAACCTTACCATTCTATGATTCTATGTATTATCCAAGACAATAACAGAAAAGTCTGAATTATTTAGCATACCCTTATAATGTAGTTTACTTTACTTTTATATTCCAATTTTTGTTTCAACAATACTTTATTTAGAGACATCAAGTCTTAAAGCTCCATGCAAGCAAATTTTGCTGAACTCTTTGCCATGTAAATAATTTTGAGGTCTTCTTTTGAGAGAGGAGATTTGGGTGTCAGTAAATATAAATAAGGCCACAGAGCTTGGTTTCTGCGTGATTTAGAGATTCCCCAGAATGACAAAGATAATTGGTCAGAAACTGAAACAGAAGGCAGTGGTCAGAAGGAGATGCAGATGGTCATGAGATTGACTGGAAATATAAGCCCTGGTAACGCGATAAAATTTGCTGATAGTGCAATGGTATGTGAGATAAACTGGATGATATCTGAAAGGTCTCAAGGGATTTTCAAAAGCCTAGGGACCTAATGGAATGGGCAAAACCTAACCACAGAAGTATAGATGAGCACACGAGTAAGCATGTCAACATCAAAAAAAAACAAACCAAAAAGGTAACATTAAATTGAGGTTGTAGTTTGGAGTAAGAATTACCTGCCACCTTTTTTTTGACAGCTACTTCTTTCTTTCCAACCTCACATTTAGAATTTTGAACACATCCCAGCACAGGAAGGATGTTGA
>WBNM01004374.1:0-10389 GCA_013399055.1 Ramphastos sulfuratus
TTACCGTTCTGTGATTCTATGAATACCTTTTAGGCGCATCTGTCTCTTTGCTCCAATAAAGCCAAGTCTAGCTGCATTTGCTGACATCACTGTGTTTGTAATATCTGCAATACAGCTACAATTTGTATTGTCACAACTCTTCCAGTGTAACTTTCCCAGCTTCCTAAATGAATTATAATGACTCCTCCTGTTGGTATAAAAATGTCAGTTAGGATTGTGATTCTTCCAGGTATTATTTCAGGAAGGTCTTTTAAATCAAGTGTTTAGCATGAATATGTAAGACAGACAGTGCTTTCTGCTTTGAAGTTACAGTTAGGATGGAATTAACAGTTGTGTTTTCAGGAGGGGAATCTGTTCTACAGAATTGCTTGACTGGATTTGCATGTCAGGTTGGGGGTAGTGTAGGGCAGGAAGGAGGAAGGCTCTTGTATTTTGAGAAACATATTTAGACAAAAACAACTGGAAAATAGTGCTATAATTTTTTTCCTATCACCAAGCCAGCTTGCTATACAAATAGCTGCTTGACTTCCCTTACCCATTTTATAAACTGGTATGGGAACGTTTTGCTTCCACTTAAATATGATGTTTTTTCATAGATGCCCAAATTCTGATACCCAGAGAAAAGTGAAATTACAGGTTACTCTGGTTCTAGGAGTACTCCTTCTGGCCAGACTAGGGGATGCTGGTGATATCTGCATCTTAGAAGGAAAGATCTGACACCAAGCTCTCTACTTTGTTTTAGTAACACAAGCTTTTATCTGTAACAACTCGTGACAGACCTCTGACTGGACACAGCAGTAATAATGGTCATGACCTCAGGAGCAACTAGAAAAGAGCAGAAGTAAAACTTGAAAGTGTCATTTGAAATTTTCTCAGTATTTTTACAGTATGTGATGGGTTCTGATATATTGATAGATAAAGTGGGACTCATACTAGGAATGCAGCACTTTATCTGAAGCAACTGTTTGCTTTACTAATTCTGCAGTGATGCTTTCTATCAGTCACAACAGAAGGCAGATCTTGGATAGCTTATAAAGCTCTTTGCTTCTTGAGAAAGTCATGTTTTAAAAAAAAATCTTTGCAAAAGTAGATTTTTATTATTTCTAATTTTAAAATAATATTTTTTCACAATTTCTGAACAAACAATGTTGTAAGAGGAGTTATCAGTAATCTACAGGCACAGTGATTGTCATGGTTGTTTCCTGTTGCAGGTGTTAGGTTTGCTTCACGTATCTGCATTTTTGTAAGCTATCTTAAAATGTCAGCAAAAGTATACTGTAGTGTTTGGAGGACGCAATTACTCAGTGAAGCTTTCTAAGATGAAAAATAAGAAGGACTAATTCTTCAATCTGTTGGCGTTGAAAAGGTGAGTCTTTAAAGTTCACAAGTGCTGTCTGAGCACAGGCAAGATAGGGAAGCACGCTATCTGGCACAAGCCAGAGGTCAAAGCCACTCTATGCTGTTCTGTGGCTTGGACACTTTCTGGGTTACAGGTTATCAATGGCAACCCTTAAAAATATTCCGTGAACAGAGAAACACTTCTGTTTGAGTGGCCCAAGTCATGGAAGTATGTGCACCTGTCTGCTGTCACAAAGGTTCAGGTAAGTAAAATGCACATTTGAATAAATGTAAGATCTGTCCATTAAATTGCAGCTTGTCCCTGCATCAATCAGAAGTAGTTAGTTTTGTTATTAATCAGAATAAGAAAACTCTTAGAATACTGTAACTTTCTCTACATTAAAGAGCTGCGAAAACATTCTTAGGAATTTCTGGAGCCCTAACACAGCCCAGTTTCTAGTATTTAAAGCACTGCTTTAATCAAAGCGTGTCTGAGCTAGTATGAATTGTTGTAAATCTCCTTAATGTAGGAAGGCTTTGGAGTCAAAAAGACTCAGTTATTTGCTGTTGTACCTTGTATTAATTTGTTTTAAAGAAAAATCTATGCTAACAGCTAAAACTTTGGATTTCTGTAATCAGGTCAAGCAATCCACCTGGGTATACAGAACTTTATTAGGAATAAAGTACATTTCTGGATCCCAAGTTACAAGGCTATAATAAAGTCATACAAATTATCCCACAATAGAAAAATGATTATGGGTCCTAACCATACACTGGATTTTCATACAGCCTCCTAGGTATCCTCAAGTCCTACAGAGGTTCAGTGATATTGAGGTAGTCAGCTCCAGTATATTTGATCCTTCATTCCTTGTTGCTTCAGGATACCTGGTGAATAGGGAGCAGCATCTGAGTACACTTTGAGACACCTTCACAGAGCCGGAGTTTTCATGGGGAGTGTACCAACACTCAAAATCAGAGCTCTCCCTATGTCTCAAGCAGAGTTCTTGGAAACTTTTTTTCCTGACTCTTGCCCTTCATTAATTTCACCAAAAAACCACTTCATCGTTGTGCTTACATGACTGCATTAAATCTGTTAAGTACAACTCAGCCATTTCTAAAACTATAATTATTGCAAAATACATATCATCTCTGGATAAAGTACCCTAAATTGTAAAAAAAGCCTCAAGTGCATCTTCTTCCCTATAATCTTAAAATATAAAAGCCAAAGCAGTGCAGTCTTAGTAGGAGAGTATTGCCAGCCCAGTCTTCTGAGCTGCTACACTGTCTCCAAAGCTTTATTTTCTTCATTTAATTAAAGGCAAAATTTCCATTCAACACATCTGCATCCATTAATAAAATGAATGAGCCTTTTTCACTTGCTCTAGTAACAGCAAGTGCTTGAGGTGATACACAGGCAAAATGGGTTCTCTCTTATTACTGCTCAGTTGGATTGCAGTAGTTCAGAATTTCATGTACCAGTTTCTGGATGTCTGCCTCAGAGAACTTTAAAAGTTTCTCTACCATATGATTTAATCCAGCACCGATTCCAGGTGCTCATCTCTGATCCACTACATTCATCTTCAAAGCAAAACTGAGAACTTTCTTTTACAGGAAAATAATATGAAAATTTGGGACACTATAGAAGATGAGAATAGATTCATTAGTGTAGCAGAAACACTTGTTTGCATCAACTGCCATAACTTTTGCTGTCCTTTCTTTGCTGAAAGGTTATTTCCTATTACATTGCAACGAGGGTTTTGAATCATTTCATCTTCATACCCCACATTTCAGCAGCAGGAAGTAGAAACTTACACAAAGGCTTTGGAACAATTTGTGTATACCCCCTTAATTTTAACATCATTGTCAGTTAGTAATAAGCAATTATACAGAAAATACCTCACAGTAGTTCACTTTCAGTTACCCTGTCTATTGCAGGCACAGTCACCTTTTTCTTTCATTTTGCAGTGCTCGGTACAAGAAGGTACTCATCACTCGAGGACCTAGTAGTCAGTGAACTTAAAGAAGTACTACTTGACATTCAGATCCTTCCTTGGGATTCGTCGTTTTCTCTGCTCATCAAAGATCCAATATGAGCTGTATTAACTTGTTAAAATAGCCTCAAATATTCTGAAGCTACTTTAGCAAAATACAGGGCTTTTGATTCTGAATTCTGCAGGGAGGCAGCTTGTGGATACATTCTTCGCTGTTCAATCTAACAGCAGGCATTTTGAGAATTATTTTTATTTTCCTCTCTGGAAATTTTGATGTATCTTAAGTCCTAGCTTATTCATTAGATGTTACGATCCCTGTATCCAACCTAAAGCAATCAGATAGGTAGTAAATATTCATTGAAAGACACTTCTTAACATTTTTTTAAAAGAAAAATCTTAATAGATTTCACAATTCTAGTAACAAAGGTTTTGTTTGACTACACTATGAAACAGTAAGTGTGGAGACATACGTGCAACTTCAAACCTGGGACATTTTCATATTGCTGCTGTTTCCTACCATATGAAGTAGTTGTGCAATAGTTTTGAAAATCATAACCATTTTGATTTCACAGCATCTGTTTCTTGTGCCCTGTCTTTCCCTCCCCCTACTTCCACACCTAACAAAACATGCCTTCTTCCCTGAGACTAACCATTAATACCACTGCCTTTGGTATGTTTTAACTGAAAATGTTTTCTAAAAAAAAAAAAAACCAAACAAAAAAACCCCAAACAACCAAAAAACCCTTTTTCTTTTTCCACCACAGTAGTGTCCACTGAGAAAAAGGTTCATTACAAAAGTGACAGAGAATAAAAACAGATGACCAAAAAGCTCACGTTTTAAGGTGTGTTTATGTTCACTGAGATAGCACTTCAGCCTGAACCACAGCATCTCTGAAGGCTGAATTTGTCCTTTTTCAAGGCTAATTCTCTTCATCTTGAATATTATTTGCTAAATATCATGGAAGAAAAACATCATTTTAGCTGTGATTTGTGCTTGTAGGTTGACTTGATGTAGGACACTTTGACAGAAAAGAAAATTATGGGGTAATAGAAAAGCAAGCTCCTCAGGATGTTAATCAGAATCAGTCTTCCTGTTAAATGTTTCCTCTCTCAGGTCTTGACAAGGTGATGGCCTTTGGAGGATAGAGGTTCTCAGTATCATATGTGTGCTGTACCAGATACCATGGCTTCTGTCAATCACTTGTGAGTTTGCCTCGCTTGCTGCAAACCACAATAAATGATTATTTTGTCCGCTTCAGAGAAACTGGCTCAATGGGCCTTTCTGTTCCTTAGGCGTATGTCATCTTCCCGAGATAATTAGATGGTACATATCCTTTCTGACCTTTTGCTTCTGCTAGCCACCATTCTTTATTGCCACTCAGGTCAGAAAACCGAAGTATCCTAACCTTCTGGTACTCCTGAAGACTGAGTTCCTGATCATTTCTTGCTTGAAATGCATAAACAGCATAGAAGGTCTGAAAAAGGAAAACCACAGAAACCAAAATCTGAATTCAGAAATGCAGCCACATCTTACCCTGTCATTGTGTTATTAGTATGAATTCTGTATACAGAAAGTATGTAGTAACTACGTGGTCTGTAATCTCTAGACAGACTGCAATAAACAGGGCCTAAAATGAAAAGTTAAATTGAAGGATCTGGGGAATTCCAGATGGCGAGGAACAAACCAGGCTCGAAGACCTCATTGCCTTACTAGTCAGGTTTCCAGCTCACAGCAAGTGCCGCTTTCTGTCATGCTAAGCAGCCTCGGGTTGTATGGAGAATTTTCCAGCAAGGTTTCCTCAGGAAAGATCATCTTTCCTAAAGCTGTATTCAAGTGTGGCACATGGATCACTTCTGTGCTTTGCTGATCAGCACTGCCACAGTTTTCTTATCAACAGTAAGTGGAAAATCCCCCAAACTGAGCTATTTTGCTGGTTCCTGCTCCATAGAAGAACCTTAAGATATTTTATGTGGGGTGGGGTGATGCAACAGTGTGTTTTCCATGAGACAGGGCTGAAATTCACAGTTTAACTGATTATCCTTTCCTACCTCATAGATAACTAAGAAAGGCAAAGAACCAAGGATAATGAATTCCTGTGTCCTACAGACAGATTAGTGCCAGTCTTCTTCAGTCTAAAAGGAAACCTTTAAAATTGTAAGTGGTGTAATTCTAAATTTGAAATAGGAACAAGACGAGAGGCACAGTGTGTATCATACATACGTGGAGGTCATCTGTATCCTGAAAAGTATCAGTCTTTGTGTCATTAATTGTAGGATTTTCACAGAAGTCAAGAGATGAGCTGCTGCCAGACTTCTTGTGCCCCAAAATTCTGGTGCTGCTGTCAGCAGAGGGCCGTGAAGAGACAAAGAGGCTGATGTTATCAAAATCATCATCACCAAAGCTATTTTCTGCTACATCCTTCTGTGCTTTGGCTGGATTGTAAGGCCTCAGGAAGGAGGAATACACGTACCCTTTAAGGACTGGACACCAGAAGAGAAAGAGAGAAAATGAAGAGCAAAATACTATTAAAACTATTTCAAAACCAACCATCTTATGCAGCTGTCAGCATGGTAGAACCAAACAGATGGGCCCAGAATGAAAATAAATCGGTATCCCAAAGGGCAGCTGTTATTGGGATGTTTGTGCAAAGCACTTACTTCCTGTGTCAACAAGCCATCTGCTTGTACTTCCAAAGGGGTCCTTTTGCTCCACAACAGCCACCAGTTCGCCTTCATATAAATCAATATCAAATTCCTGTGTGGCGTTGCACTTGCGCTTAGCTTGGTATAGCAACTCTGTGCTGTAAGTAGACAGCAGCTTGGACCTGTGCTCTTCTGTTTGACGTGGGGGCTCGAGCTGAAAGGCAAAACATTTATTCACTGGGAATAATGATGAAACCATTTCTAGAGCAGCACAGATGCATAAAACCCAGTGTATGCTGCACTTGGCAATTGATCTTACATTTTTACATGCAGTTCAAGGAGTTACACAGCTGTATGTAACCAAATCTCCTTTGCATATGCAGCAAGGACCTGCCCAACTGCTATATGGATAGGTGAGCAATTTTAAAGAAATGTAGGAATTTCACTAATTAAAGACCTCTTGATCTGTCCTTTTTGCTCAAGGAGCCAGCTTTCCCTATGTGAACTGCCACTTGCTTAATTGTTTTTCTGTAGCAACGATCTTTGAATTCTTATGCACTATCTCAAAGAAGGCATAATCCAAAAATCAGATGAGGTGTGCTAAGGTCAAGTAACAACTTCAAAGAAAGAATCGGTGGCACCTAAATGGTCTGCTTTTAGCGTGCCATTACCTCGCTAAACGAGGGCAAGGTGCTATTAACTGCTCCAAGCATATTCACTCTGTGGTTAGAGGGCAGGGATGCTGCGCATCAGTGTAATCTTAAAGCACAGAAACAAGAGCATATGTGCCTTACCGATGCTAAAAGGAATCCTTACAACTTCCTCAGTGTCTGGTCAGTTTTCTAAGTCTTTTTCTGTGGGGGTTGTAAGTGTGTGCACTGTGATGGTTTGGGAGTTCCCTGCCCCCCCACACTTTGTAAAATCACCCAGACTAGACTCAGCCAGCTGGAAGTTAAGGACTGAAGCTCTATTTACAGCTTAGCACAATATACAAGCAGATATATACACAATATACAGGAATATTTACAGAAATATACAAGTTAAAGGTAATACAGAAACACAGTACCTCTCCGAGAAATCAGAGTCCCCAGGAGGGGCTCCCAACCACCCTTCCACCTTCTTTCCACTCCTCTACCTTACCCCAGGCTTTGCCTTACACGCAAGGTGAGTTTGGAGGATCAGCCAGGGGGGATTAGAAATCAAGTGGTTAGTTAGATTATTCATCAGAGAGGAGAAGACCCACTGGCTCCCAGAGAGACCAAGAGACTCTGTGAGCATCCTATCTATGTTTGTGTTCTTGTTCTTATGCATCTCAGCAAGCCTGTGAGTGAAGTAGACATCAACATTGTTTTCTTTTCACAACCTATAATCTAATTTTTTTTCATAAAAATATTCCAATTAGCCTCAAACCAGCACAGTGCACGTATATGTAAACACCATATATGTACACATAACCATAGCTGATGATGAAGAAAAAAATATCACAGTATCACAGTATAAGCAAGGTTGGAAGAGACCTCAAGACCATCAAGTCCAACCCATTACCACAGACCTCAAGACACATTGATTGATTACTTCTTTTGTTAAATACTCTAAGTTTACATATATGACCTTAGACTTAACACGTGCTTAAAGACCTAAGGGTTTCAAGTTGATTTTCAAGATAATAACATGAAAACAGTGAAAAATCTTAAGAAGTCACTGTTCAACGGAACAGCTTCATTCCAACAACCTGATTCAGAGTCCCGGTGAACAGACCAAGCCCAAACCTCTAGATATCATAAAAATGGATTTGTTTCAAAAGTGTTCAGATGAGGATGCTTCGTACACAATTGGGATGTATGGTACTCACTGGAGAAGGGGCAGGTTTCTTTTTTTCCAAGCTCAATTTTCTCTCAATAAAGGTTGCACTGCTGTTCTCTTTTACAAAATTCAGCTTGTGAACCTCTTCCATCAACTGATTCTGCACTTCACAGATGCTTGAGGAAGACAGCTGCACATACAAAGGTAGGTTAGATTTCATGAACAAAATGATAGGGAGATTCGAGAGAGCAGATTTGGTTTAAAGGGCTGAATGTTAGGAATCAGGAAATCTGAGAATTTACTGCCCTTTTCTGCAAAGCCCAGAGTGTGGTAGGTAGGAGATGAAAGGAAAAGAAAGGTGCTTGTTTAAAAGAAGCTTCTAATGACTGCTGTTAGATTTAAAAGACACACTAATTTCAGTTAAATAATTTAAAAACACTCTGAACAGTGATGAAAATGAACAGCCTTGCACTAATGCTACTGAGCGACTTGCTTTCAGATGCAAATGTACATCTAAGTAGCTATCGAGAGTGGCCAATGTGCTGTAAGGCTTGGAGTAGTTTACAGCTGTGTGTTTGTGCAACTGGGTGGTGCCACCAGATTAAAAATCATTGGGTAGGCTGAAGCTCTGTCTCTGACACTGGATAAGTGCTTTTGGTCTGTCCCCAAATGTGTTTTCTGATGTAAACAGAAAAGAGAAAAACAAGGTAATTTAGTAGGCAGAGCCTCACAGAAAACAATGCTCCATACAACAGCTTTTAAAACACCAAATGGTCAAATTACAAGGATGCAATTTCTTCCTGTGGGAAAAGCATTCATTTTCCCATTAAACAGCACAGCTCCTGACCTTGCTTTCTTAATTTTTTCAGTTGGCCCTGACTATGAAGTGTTGTGTCCAAGCCTTGATTGAAAGGAATAATCCAGAACTGCCTCACTACAACATGTTTCCTATCTAGAGTTTTGGTCCAGTTCAGGTGAGTGGACTGGGACGTGTGGAAGGCATTGTTGCAGCTATGTTTCTCAAAGGGATCAAGTCTTCTAGGCAAAAGCACAACAAAACTGAAACATTAGGATTTTTACACAAATTAAGAATATTTTTCTCAATTTCAATCTTTAAGTAATGATCACAGTGCCCAGAAATAGAGGAGTGGGATGGAGGTGCTGATGCCTTTTTCTGCAGCTCAGACAGGCAACTTTGGTACTTTTGGCTACATAAGTAAAATTATTTGAACTTTCAGTAAATGCCAACACAGAGAAAGCTCTTTCTTACTGCCTAGAGATGTCTGCAAGAGCTTCTGCAGTATATATGGGTTTAAAATCACCTTGGTTTTCATATAAATTATTTCATCAGATCTCCTAACCTGCAGCTCTTCTGAAGTTATCTGTGGCTCTTAAGGCAGAACAGCCACAGGAGTGCTCATGCACATTCTTAGAATTTCTCTTCCTGTGTTTTCTGGGCTTTGCACTGTAGATGCTAAGGAACAAAGGCAGAAGTGCCAGAAGCTGCTTTTTTTTTGCCTTACTGTAATGTTCTTGCCCCATTACTATCACTTGTAGCAGCTTGAACAGTTGGATTAGGATAAGTCTCAATGAGAAGCCCAGGCCAGACAAAACTTAAGGTCAGAACTTAGATCTTGCTGAGCTTGTAAGGAATTAAAAACAAAAAAACCCAAAACAAACAAACAAACAACCGAAACAAACAAAAAATCCATCCCCAAATCTGACTGTATTTAGCAGAATAAATGAAATCAGTATAGCTTGTAGGTATGTGTCCTACATAACCCCAGCCAAGTCACACAGAAAGAAAACCAACCAAACAAAACCAGAGCTACACCTATTACTACCATACTCACCGGAATAGGCACCACCACAGCGGAATTTGACTGAAGTGCTGCAGATACAATCTTCCTGAGGAGGGTCATGAAACAATGCAGGCAATTCAACACAATCTTTTTGGCTGCTCTGTTGAAGACCTGAAGTTCTTCCACTAACTGTGCATTTAGAGCCTCATAGTCTTTCTTTGCCAGGTCCAGCTCTTCTCCTGTTGACTTCTGAAGGTAGCTGTTGTAGTCCAACAACTTGTCATAGCGCTTCTGGATGAGCTTCTGTGGACCTGAAAACAAGGCTTGTAGGGCTGAGAGAGGAGTCAAAACAAGCTTGTCCAGCTGAGCCATCTGGAAAGGTATAGAACAGACCTGCTTACTACTTCATTCCTACAGTCCTTTAGACCCAGTAACAGTTAAGCCTGATGGGAGCCTATCAAGCAGTCTGTTAATTACTCTTCGCAAGGTGTTGGTGTAAGAGGCAGCTTCAGGCAGATTCTAGCGTGAGTCTCTTTCATAACATTGCAAAGGAGAGGCAACAGCTCTGCAGCTTGCAGTGTCTGCTAATGGTAATGGTCCCTTGGAGGATGCAGCTTGCAGTAATGCCCTTAGTGTGATGCTGCTGTGGGAAAACTGGGCAAGAATGGGTGAAGTGATCCAATAGAACTAGAATTTCCATAAATGGAAGGTCCATGAGAATATGTAGTCTAGAGGCAATGAGGTCTAGTTAAATGGCAGTCTCGTAGTATTGAACACCATCAAAGCTTTTTTCTTCCCCTCCCCCCCCCCCC
>WBNM01004374.1:10406-98543 GCA_013399055.1 Ramphastos sulfuratus
GCCCCGTTTTTCCCCCTGGAAACAGCTGTAACTCAATTCCTGTTTAAGCAAACACATACAATCACTTGATTTGATTAAATTATGTTATGCTTGTTGGTTTTATCTCTGGTAATCAACAAAATTAGACACCTGGTTAAAAAAAAAAAAAAAGTCTTTCTCAGAATTTTTCATTAGTCTCTAATTTTCTCAAGGGATTAATATTGCATGAAATAAAAATTTATTTTTTGTAAGTCACTTGTTCAAATACAGCACAGGCTTGTAGTGAGAGAAACTCATCATCATATTAAAGCTCTTGGATGATCTACATGAATTAAATTGTTAGGCTGAATGTGAGAATAAAAGAGCAGCTGTTCCTCTACCCTCCATAGCTAGTTCCTACGTTATTTCCACCTCGCAACCTATGAACCAATTTTTGATGCATTAAGAAAAAAAAAATCCAAACTATTGGATCTGATTTCTGGAAGAGAAGAGGCTATTATGGATTTCTGCCCTAAAACAGAAAGAGAGAGGAAGATATTTGTTATTGGCATTTGCATGTAAAAGAAAAAACTGAGCTGTTTGCTGAGACCTCCACTGATAAATACTCTTTCAGGAAACCATGCAAAGAACACTATGGGTTGTCCAGTAAGAACAGAGATTCATAGATTCATAGAATGGTTTAGTTTGGAAAGCACCCTGAAAATCATCTAGTCCCAATCCTCCTGCCATGGCCAGGGACACCTTTCACTAGACCAGGTTGCTCAAGGTCTCATCCAACCTGGCCTTGAACACCTCCACAGAGGGGGCATTCATAACCTCTCTGGGTAACCTTTTTCATTGTCTTCCTAGTCCTTGTAAAAAGTCTCTTTCCGGCTTTCTTGTAGGCCCCTTTCAGGTACTGGAAGGCTGCTGTAAGGTCTCCCTGATATATAACTTATCAGGCAATGTCAGAATCCAAGTGTTTTTTTAAGAACCCTGACACACAGGACAGAGAATCCTTGCAACCTTGTAAATCCAAGACACAGAAATAAATGGATATTAAATAGCAATTACTATGGTTAATAACAATATTCACAGATAGAACAACTAAGTTTAAGATTTTGGTTTTTTAAAATTTTCTTATTGCTTAGGCCTTCAGCTTAGTAGGGTCATGAGCCAACAGGAGTTACATTTTTTTTTTTCTGAAAGAAGTTCTCTGTTCTGTCTCTTGTGGAATTGCTTCTGGTTTTCTTTGATGTTTCTGAAATTGGAGGCCTCTTCCATACTGGGCACACTCAGCACTGTTATGATGCACTCATTCATTGTAAAGACATTGAAAATATCCTTCTGATTATTGAGATTAATTTTGGATATTCTTTTCAAATGCGAGGACTTCAAAGCAAAAGAAGTCAAACATCTTGCTTCTCTGTTATTATCTGGCAGGATGTGGTCTGTGTCAAAGATCCTTCTGTTTCTTGGCAGGCTCTGTTTTCAGTGTTTTGGAAAGGACTGAACAACTTTATTTTAGTCAGAACAACCCTAGGAAAGTATAAGAAAATTTCTACCTCTGAATTTTTCCAGCTTGCGCAGCTGTTGGGAGAAGCAGCCTGCACTATTTTGAAGAGTCATTTTAGTCTATCTTAAGAGAGACAGGTGTTAAAAGTTCATTTGAACCCTGAAAGCAAGAGACTAGTTGAAAAGCTGTTACCTTTATTTTTCAATTGTTTGGGCTATATTCAGATTTTTTCATGGTTTCTCTATATGGAGGATAGTAACTTACTTAGAAAGGTAATAAAGATCAGATTTTCCCAGATCTGTGATTCCTGGAGCTAATAGTTCAATGGTGCAACAAAGATTGCAAAAGTCATTCTGCAACTACAAGTGTTCGTAGTAACAGTAGCAAAGCAAAGATCAGCTGCTATTGCCTGAAGCTCAGCTGAGCAAGTTTAGCACAAAGAGCATAGTTTAAACCCAGGAATTTAGCCTGAGAAGTTTTCTTTAGCTCTTCTAGGGCAAACACAGTGTGCTTACACAGAATTTCATCTTACTTCTTTCAGAAACCCAATTAAAAAACCCCACTCATCTTTCCCAATGCATTCCTAAGTTTTTTGCTCTTTCTGTCCTAGTCTTTCTCACATACTCCTGTTTTCTCACGCATAAAGGTAGCTCTGTAACACTGGACACTGTTTGAACTTACAAGATCCTCACAGAGATTTGCAGTGTTGTTCTGTGTCTTCAAACAGTTGTTGACTTGGTCATTTTTGTCTTCCAAGATTTCCTGGAGTCCAGTTATATTCTGAGCAGCCAGGTGTATAGAATCCTACATGAGAAGATGGCAGGAAGATGAAACTGTATTATGATCTGTTTTAATATACTGCATTCACTCATGCAGATACTGCAATAACACTGACAGAATCAAATATTTTCCATCTCTGTGCAATTTTCAGCCATTGTGGGATTGTTTACTGTCTATTTTCAATGTAAACTATTGAAGAATCAAGCTGTTAATGTCCAACTGAAAAAAATTATACCTCAACCTCATGGATGTCGCTCTGGAAGCTAGCTACTCCTCAGCAAGAAGCCAGCTCAAACCCCATGAACCCTCAAAGGCCTCTTTGGGAGAACTAGTAGGACTGTAGTGGTATATTTCATTCACTTACTCTGAATTTAATCTTAAGGAAATGTGTATCCATTTGGATAAGGAACTACCAAAACCATTCCAGGCAAGAGCCCTTGTTGGCTTAACCTGCTGTCCTTCCACTGGTTGTTGAATCAAATGTTTGCAGTAAGCTCTGGCCAGCTGGCTATTGATCTTACCTACCTTTCAGACAACCTTTGTGTCCAGTTTGGGCATGCTTATGTTTTGAAGGGCCTCATGCTGTGTACAGAGTTGTCAAGTGGTCCATGAGAGGAAAAAGTTGATAAGTTACAAACCAGCCCTCCTCTTTGGAGAGGAGGATTAAAGCAAAGATATTTATGGCACTGGAGCACTCTGTGCATCTACTGCTAGCCCTCAGCACAACCTACCAACAGGATGAAGGAAGGAATCCACACACCCAAAAGATGTATTTTTTTTACATTTTATTTAATGTAGCTGCTTTCTTTTTTTTTTGATGAGAACTCTTTGGGGTTCCACTGCAGCAGATGTACATGACCCCTATGACAGCTTCACAGCAGTGACTGGAAGTCATAACTGTGCCACCAGGCAGCACCTTCTTTAATGTTGCCTAGCCAGTGGCAGAACTGCATGTTAGACTTGTTATGTTTTTTGGCCACAGATTTCAGCAACAGCCTGTACCCACCTGTAGATGTTGTGAGGAGAGTGAAATGTTCTTCACACACAATTTCACAGTCTTCTCTAAACTTCTGAACAACCTTTCTTCCTTATTAAAAGTTTGGTCTTTCACCTAAAATAGATGTTTGCACTGTTATTTTGGCAGCCCAAAAGAGACTAGCTAATGAAAGAAACACCCAGAGGGCTGCTGAAGAAATCCCATGCCTTCCCTGAACTCCTCCCTTTGAAAACAGAACAGATTGGCCTCTAATTCTTCCAGACTCCAGTTGTAATCCAAG
Organism: Ramphastos sulfuratus; assembly: GCA_013399055.1. Taxonomy (NCBI): domain Eukaryota; kingdom Metazoa; phylum Chordata; class Aves; order Piciformes; family Ramphastidae; genus Ramphastos; species Ramphastos sulfuratus. The sequence continues at coordinate 13,938 of WBNM01004374.1, forward strand.
AAAAGGCAAAGGCAAAAGGCAACATGACAGAGAACTTAATTTTTAATCCTTATGGAAGCAGGGAGATGCTTTACTACAAGCACAAACTACACGTGCCAATAAAACTTCGCATTTTCTCTATAGCTTTGCTTTGCTTGAGAAAACAATTGTGGAAATTGTAGGATGTCTTCCTACTCGGGCGTTGCTTGCCTGGGTGCTTACGTGGTTCATGGGGAAGATTTTTCCCTAAGCAGGCTGTAGATGGAGCTGTTACCCCTAGAGCAATGACAGCTCCTCAGATAGAAACCTCAGCAGCTGGAAATAGGCTTGTACTTTTCATGCTAGCTGAAAGAAAACGAAACAAAACAAAACAAAACAAAACCCCACGCATACAAAAAAACTCAAAAACAAAAAAACCAAACCACCCACGCACAAAAAAACCAACCACCTGAAAATATGTTTGTTTCTGTCTACCCTTTCCTTGAGGAATTTGAGAAATTTCATGTCTTGTTTTCAGTGGTCTTTCTGTAAGGGTGCCACGGTGTGTTTTATACATGTGAATTGGGAACTTTATTAGTCTAATTAAGCAGGAGAGGGCTGAATCTTTAACAGATGTATCCTGATTCAAAATTATTCTCAAACATTTTAAGCTTATTAAAAAAAAAACCCAAAAACTACACCAAACAAAACCCAACCAAAACGAAGAAAACATAAAGCAGAAGCTTCTAAATTAGAAAGAAAGAAAGAAAGAGAAAGAAAGGAAGGAAGGAATAGAAAGAGCACATCTCTTCTTAATCAAATTTAATTCCCTGTCGTTCTCTGATTTTGTAGCCTTGCTGGTCACCCATTCTGAATACAAAAATTTCCATGGTACAAATAAGTGAACAGAAAATATAAATGTGGGTAGTTTGCATCAAAGAAAAGGGGAAACCACTGATAAAACAAAACAAAACAAAACACCAGGAAAAAATGTAAAGTCACATCTAGAAAGGCAAATTACCTTATATAATCAACCATGTCATACAGTGGGGTGCACTGGATATAATTTTCAAGGTCAGTTGTAAGTGACTTACTTTGAAGTTTAAATTTAAGCCTTCCTGAAAATGTTTATCCTTCTCAGGTTTGAATTGAAACCTCAAAATTATTAAGGACTGTTTTGCTTTTGGCCACCCAACACTGCCCATTGGATTTATCACAGAAGTCTTTGCCTCTAATATAGTTTTGATGGTTCCAGGTCCTTATACATGTAGAGACAAACCCCATGGTCTTTGCTAATCAGAAGTATTACTCATCTTCCTCAGTGGGTTCACAACCTGTGGAGCAAGAGAAACTGAACACATTCTCAGCATCAACAATAACTATTATCAGCCTATCTGCAAAGCATCTCAGTCTAAGTGTCACAAAACTATCAGTCACTTCCTCTCTGATGAAGATCAGAAGCTGGAGAAACTCTTAGATAAAAAAGAAAAAAAGGTGGAGAACACATTAAGCTGTTTTCTATTTCAATGACAAAGATCTTTCCTGTCTTCTCTAACAGTCAGAAAATTACTTTATAAATGATGCAGAAAAAAAGCAACACCACAAACCTCATTTCCAACATGTTTTTAAAAATGCCCAGTGCAAAAGTAGAACTGAAGCTGTCAATGCAAATCTGTAGTTGGATGAGTCAGTACCTGAGGCTCTCCCCCCGTCAGTATTTTCAGATGGCTGGTGACTCTCTTGGATTTCTTGCTAATAGAGTGAATATTCAGCCGGGAAAACTTTTCTTTAAGGGTTTCATCATCATCATTCCTCTTATACTTCAGCACTGCAGACGGAGAATATTATGACACTAATAATCTGTATTCGCAAGGCTGTTCACAGGAATGGACACACAAATATGAAACCATTTGAGAGCAGAGGCTTTGATGTCACTTGCTACAATCTTGTGTGAAAATGCCTCAGATGATGAAAACTCTGTTATCAGTGTTAGCCTTGGGAAAAGTCAAGTTAGGCAAGCCTGTAAGAAATACTACTATTACTGCATCTTAATTATTATCCGTGTTCAGAACTGCATTGTGGACAATGAACAGGGATCTAACATGGCTTCTTTCATAATTTTCATATTTCTGGAGTTATCACTCAGATAGCACAGCTGGCTGAGGACAAGTGACATTAAGACATCTGTTACCCTCTTGAAATCCAGTGTATTACACAACTTGGGTAGCAAGCAACCCAAAACTGCTTAAGTGATGTGACTGGAGTTGAAACCTGTCTTCTACAAAGATAGAAGAACTTATTGTGCCTTTTTCTTACCTAAATCTTTCCTCCTTTTAAGTTCATTGATGTTCACATTAATATTCTTCATAGCAAAAAGGGCATCTTGTAGCACCTTGTGGTCAGGGTGAGAAGCAGGAGTTGAATTCAAGAGTTCACAGAGTAACAAGGGGTATTTCATTACCCGTTGGACTGGTTTGATCATCAGGGATCCCATGTCCATTAGATTTGGCTTTCCTCTATAATTTATATCAAACAGAAACAAAAACAACATCACATAAGGAGAAACTCCTTGAAGACAAAAACTTATTATTTTGGTCTAAGCATTGAAGCCACTGCCTTTCATGTCCTTCACTTGAGCTTTCAACTACAGAAAATATCAAAACTAGAGCAGTGCTTTGCATGGAGTCATAGAAGTGCAATTACCACTTAAGTCAAAAAATAAAATACATCTGTTGTGGAACAGGAGCTGTTGTAAATTAAACCCTCCTCTCATCCCCTTGGTGAGAAATGCACACCAGGACTGAGCCTTCTGTATCTGCAGCAACATACCAGACTATTGCTTAGACATTACCTCTGAAACTATCCCACTGAGTCTGAGGGTTCATCTGGTCCAACTTACACACCACAGAATGCAAGAAGGGAGATCATAGAATTTTAGAATGGTAAGGAGATGTAGGTGGGAGAACAAATAACAGGAAGTTTGATAAATGTGTGTATGCAGGACTATTACATCCTACTGTGGCCCCTCAGGCTTCAAATTGCCACATTGCCCTGATGCAAGTAGCCCATTCTCAGCTTCAGCCCTTCTCACAACATCTCTTAACTCACCACAGTGACCCTTAATCTTTACTGTCTTTTACCTGTGGTTTTATTTTGCTGGCTGCCAGTAGGTTATTTCTAATGATGCCTCTGGTACTCTGAGGGTACCAGATCTAGTCTGGGAAAATGCTGAACACACAAGGTGTTCACCCAGACTTGATCCAACCTGCTGGAACTCACCTTCCACAAAGCTAAAGCAAACAGCTGCTTATGGTGGCAGAAGGATAAGGGTGGGAAAGCCACAACTTCCAGCAGAGCACAGAGATGCTCCGCAGCTCTAGGCTTCAATTCTTACTGACTTGGCAGAGAGAGCAAAGCAGCTTCCCCAGGCACTCAAGTATCTGAGGCCATCAAGGCCACCTGAGCTCTGTGCTCCCCATGCAGTGGCAATAACCATCCAGCTGAATTCGTGCTCCAACCCCATGCTGGACAAAAGGGCTTTGCTCACACTTTCTAGGATTAAAAGGGAGAGAGGCCGTGCAGTTTGCAGGCCACCACAGCAGCCTGAGAGGAAACAGGGAAGGGCAGGACTGAGCCATATGTGCCTTCACTGCCTTCCATGTGGCTGGGAGAAACATGAGGTCTCCTCACTGTAGGTAACACAAGGTGGCCAAGGCCAGCAACTACTGAGGTTCCAGCAGCAGGGCAGACATGTCTGTGGTCTCTCCTCATTACACCATGCTCCTGAACAAACCAGACAATGTTCTACCACTGCTGCTGCCATGAACTACCTGTGACTCACAGACCTCCTCCTTTGTGTGAGCTGTTGGTAAGAGCATGAAGGGCATTAAAGTAGAGCAAGCTTTCTACTTCCAAGCCCAAAAAGGCTTCTTTGGAGGGGAAAAGGTTGTTTGACGTTATTAACTATGCATGAGTTAATGCTAGGCAAAAGATTTCTGCATGTGGAAAGATGGAATAACACAATGCAGGAGAACAAAACCAGGGGAACAGCCACTTGGTTTTGCAGGCTGACATCTATTGTTTTATGCTGCAGAAAAAGTAAAAGAAAAAAAAAAAGCTTTCATTCCCACTTTTAGATGTATAAAAAGTACAAGAGCAAATCCCTACTGCTGACTAATTAACTAACAATTTGAATGCCTTTGAGAAGAGACATCTGCATATTTAAACCATCTCCCTCACACAGGCATTATCTGTAAAAAAGTTCTTCATGAAAAAAAAATTAACAGTAGATGCCTTTTAAGGCTTCTTGATGTCCCCAAACCTTCTCATCATTTCAATCCCCCTCATTTCCCCTGTATCCAACATTAAGTATAGAGAGCTGTTTTCTCTCCTTTCAGCTGCTGGCAGCAATAATGAAGAAAAAAAAAAAGAATCTTAAATTGTTATTGTTTTCTCTAAAAAGCCCCATGAATGCAAATCTATAAAAGCTGCCTCATGAATGGAAAAATCTTCAAGTGTCTTCTCTTTATGTAGTTGCACTTTGGACAGCTGCCCAAGTGATAAACAGCCTCTGTTCGCCTATCTGCATGACACAGTCTTGCAATATGGTTTGAGAGATAGTAGGTTTGTTATAAGATAATGACTCCCTGGGGCACTAAATGCCACGAAGTTCAACTCATCTAATTCTCCCCAGCAAGATTAGCTGATGATAGCCACTCTCCCTGGACGAGTCCCATTTGCAGTGCACTCTGTTAGGACGCACCCGGCCGCTGGGCGGGACGTGGCCTTGCCGCGACCAAAAGAGACGAGTAACGGCTTGTGACATCCATTGTGCAGGAAATTGAGTTGCTAATTCATTTGTGATGCTACTTCAGCCTTGCCCCCGCCTCAGTGTTGTTGTGAGTTTAGCAAGTATTCTGGGTCAGATGTAGCTGCACTAATCTCATCACAAAGAGTTTCCGTAGCTCTACAGTGCATAGAGCTGGCTGACGACAGTGAGCTTCACAGCATACCTGGCGTCCCTCCCCCTGCAGAACAGTCACAAACGTAGAAAGATTCCCACCTGTTTTAAGAACACATGGTGGTGAGCTATGCAAAGATAGGTGATTCAGGATTTAGTTCCGTTTGTTCTCATTACCCAGGTCCGGTGGCACAGATTTATCAGCACAGTACAGCAGGGCTGAGGCCAGTGTCTTACTCAGCTTGGCAGTTTTGAAACGGTGTGCAGGCATCATAGGCTGCAGTGCGACTTCAGGGGCTCAGGCTCCATGGTTTACTGTGCGTGCGTTCACTTTAGTACAAGACACGTAGGGCAAATAATTCACTGTGCCGTAAGACTCTCATGCAAACCCAGGGAATTCACTGAGGCTGCACAGTTGTTAAGCCAAGCAGAATTTCACCTATCGAGCTGCTAGCAAAGGGCAGCACTGTCTGGTATTTATGTAATTGTTTTCTTGATCATGCTTGAATGAAAAGCAATCTGGGAGCAGCAACATCAGGAACCATTTGGGGTGAGTTAACTCTGTATTTTCCAGTTTGACATTAACCAGATATTTGGGTGTGGTGCTGCCCAGGGGCTGCTGAGACTCTGCAGTCTCTAAGCTGAGTGGCATTTCCGAAGCGTCCTGCTGGTCAGTGAGGAATGTAAATACCATGGCACCTTGAGAGGTAACCAAGCTCGGGGAGGGTCTGGCAGCTAAACCTGAGTCACCACACTCCATGCATCTTTATAAGAGCCAGTTTAAACCCAGAAAAAGAGCTGTATCCTCTACTGGAAACTGAAGGAGAGAACTAAGCGTTCATTTCTGATAGGGCTATGCAAAGCAGAACAGCTAGGCTTGTGCTATTTCTATAGGTACTGCTGCCGCACATGATCTTAGTGTGACTCTGAATATTTTGTTCCTCTTGGAGCCCCACTCCCTGGGAGACAGAAGTAGTCAAGAATGTCCCTTATCAGAATATTATGCAGAAAAACTATTTCCTATCATAGATTAAAGCCTGAAAACCCCAAATGTAGAATTTCAATGTGCAAATCCTTCAAAGTGTTTTACATTGATCTTATTTATGATGTGAGATTGACAAATTCTCTGACTTTACAGGTCTTCCTCTCCTATCAATATAGAGCACCTCTCTTGTCTCTTAACATTTCTGTCAGAGGTTGTACTAATTTTCTTCAGTTCAGCTTCCTCTGACCTCTCCCTGCAGGTAGCTTCAGGAGATGCTACATTTCAATAACCCAAACCTGCTGGATGTCCAGAAACTGCAGCTGTGATAAACTCTGCTTTACAGCTTTTCAAAGACATCACATTTGGCACAGAAGTCCCTTAACTGTGAGTTATTGGTGGCTGAGTGAGTAGTCTGGCCAAGTGCTGAAACAAGCTTGTTCTTTTCTGATTTTCTTCAAGTCACTGTCAGAAGGAAGATCCTAAGGTGGATTTCCTGTACAGGGCTACCAAAGGAGTCATCACCTTAGAAAGAGCTTTGCCTGTGAACCTAACATGTAATGATCTACAGAGTGCTATGCAAAATTATTTCAGAGTGTCTGGATTTCAAAGACTGACACTGTGTTGTTGACAAGTACTCTGGCAAACCCTGAGGTCTGAGCTCTTCAAGCACTTTTGTAAGAGGCAATAATAAAGGGCTCTGAAGGAATTGGCAACCAAATTAAACAGCTTCACAAGTGACAAGTTTTGAAAGATACTGCAAAGCTAGCGCAGTGGTAATTAGAAAACTACAAAGGCTTAAAGAAATTAAAACCGAGTCTTTATCACATGCATCCTGGAAAAATCTATGGGTTATACCAACACAGAAGGCTTGTGTTCTTAACATTTCCAGTTCTAAGCATACTGAAGACAAATAAAAGATATTTAGAAGGTGATTTTACATGTAAGAAAGGCATAATACTTACTCTTCCTCATATATCTTTCTGCAAAAGAGAAGAAAACACAACATATATTAGATTCCTCCTAAAAGGATTTACACAGAGCAGAGGCCAGATTCTCAGATACACTTCAGTGACACAAAGCAGCTGTAACTGGACAGTTAACTGAAGTTTATAGCTGCTATGTGTCAGCAGAACTGCACAAAACAGCCAGAGGGTACCTGTGAATCTGGCCCTATGTCTTTTTGAAAGGACAGCCTCAAATAGGAAAGGATTGTCAGAAACCTGAGTTTGGCTATAAGACCCAGGTTTGTCCTAGCACTATTAGAGAAGGAAGTTTGGGTCCCTGGGCTAACAACAGTAACATCAAATTCTTAATACAAAAAGTAAAATTAAACATGTCCTTCTTACACCTTGCCTGCTTGCCTGTCTATTCTCTTTATGAATTAATACATTTTAGTCTTTTAGGATATAGAATCATTGAAGCTGTTGATTTTTTTGAAGGCTACACATCAAGTGAAAGCTCTTCAAAATAAGATAGTGTTGAAAGATACACTGAAAGCAGAAGGGGCACAGAATTGTAGCTTAGAAACAGAAACAAGCACATAGAGCATTTTCCTTACAGTATGAATTCAGTCAAATGCAAGGGATCCAAAATGTCACTCCATCATGCATTAGGCTTTCCTGAGATCACATCATTAGCCACTGCTTTTTGAACTGTCTGTGTCCTTATCTCCTTGCCCACCAGTCCCTAACTGAGCATCTGGAAGCTGATGCTTTCATTACTTCTGCTCTGTCAGCACTTTGCATGCTTATGACATCCCTCTGCCCCTGTAATAGTTGACCAAGCTACTTCAGGCTGAAAGCAGAGCAGGTAGTTGCCAGCATCCTTTCATTTTTACCAGCTGCACATCTTTGGCTAAGCTGGCAAACAGCATCCCTGTTTTGCATAATCGCTGCTGAAACACAGAACTCTACAGAATTTGGATTTGCACATCTCTTCAAGGCAGACACCTACATTTTGGGATGGAATTTCTCCTCTTCACTCAACAGAAGGAACAGGAATTTCACCATGGCTAATTAAATCTGATTTATATGTACAGATGCGCAGAGTGCTACTCTCAAACTGCTCCTGATACAGAAGTTGTTTTTCACATGGCAGATATTCCTTGGATGAGGAACAGAAGCTCTAGTAATGTTAGGCCATTTAAAATTCTATTTTAATGGAACAATATTATTTCCAAGGAAAGAATAAAATTGTTTAAGAAGTAAACATTCTTCAAGAATAGCTGTCACCAGCCTCCATATTTATTATGTCTCGCAATGGAAAACAACCTATAACTTCTTTGGTGAAAATGGCTCATAATTTTCTTCTTAGTAGTAATGGGTTTAGGTGACCACAACTCTGCATTTAAGTATGAACTTTCAAGTCTTAATATCTGAATTGGCTGCAGTCTTTAGGCACTGGGAAAAACACAACATGGTATGCATGCACCAATGCTTTTCTCACTGATTCTTGTTTAAAGGCTAATCAGGAAAGAACAAGACAAAACAAGGCTTCATTGTGTGGAAAGCTTTGTCACTTCCCGCTAGCAAAGGCTACAATGGCTCAGCACAAAATATCCTTTCTCTACATAAATCACAGCTGTGATGCTGGAACAGGAGCTCCTCTTGCTGGCTCTGAAATTCAAGTGGCAGCGTCCACCCCAGCATGTACATGGACGCCATCCTTTATTTCCTTCCATGTCCCCTTGCCTCAGCAACAGGGATGAATGAACATCAGTGGCAGCTGCTCTTAATTAGCCAGAAAAGAGTATTGTAGGCATCAGCAACTATAAAAAACCCTTAGGGGAGATACCTGGCCATCGTTTAATCCAAAAGCCTCAGTCTTTTCTTTCAACTCCCAGGGTAGCTAAAACCTAAGTACCTTGCACATATACTGTGTTACATATTTAATAACTGGACATGTTGCACAAAATAAGCCTTATTTTCAACATACCTCTCTTCAAAGTGAATATCTCTCTTTCAATGTTGTTAATGTTTTCCTTCACCACTCTTTCACCTTGGTGTACTTCCCATCTCCTAAGTCTCAACACAGACTGCAGACTAATCACTAACTGGGGTGTTGTTGGAATATCTGAAGATCTGTTGCTGATGTGCACTCCATGATTTATGATAGCTGTACATCTCCCCAACAAGAATCTGGTACGGGCTTTTCCTGGAGCTGGGCCTAGACCTTTGGCCTGAAGACTATGGTACATTCTCTCCTGACAGCTCTGTATGATGCTTTGGGGAAAGTGAGGGGGCAAGGGCATTTCTAGGTGAGAAGAGAAGCACTCTTCATGGAATGGATGAGCTGGTCTCTGTGACTGGCTGCAGGAGGAAGCGGAGTTGGAGGAAAGATGGATCCATTATTCTGTAGCATTCCCAGTTCTCAATGCATTTCCCTGAGGGACTGGTACAGAAACCAATGGCATGAAGCACCTTCCACTGGTGGGACCTGGCAGCTTGCTCCAATGCTGATCGTTCTTAAATTACCCCCACAGCGTAGCACCACAGAGCCATTGCAGATCCCTGGGCCCTTGTGACAGGAGCCAAACACCAGGGCATGTAAATAGCTCCATTACAGGCTATTGTAATTCAAGCAGTCAGTTGCTGAAGAGAGGGCAGTGAGTTTCCTGGGAGCTGGACAAGGTGTTTGCCATAGCCCAGGATATGATGCAGCACTTTTTTTTCCAGTGTGGGGCACTGAAGCTAAGGGAAGACCAACCTTGCTTGCACTATTTTTGGCCATCTTAGAGAGAAAGAAATCTAATCATGGCCCCTGGCTTGTCATCTTTTCATGAAAGCAGCATAAGCCAGAGCTCCCAGCAAGCCTCATAAAACTCCGGATTTACAGGGGACCTTTCATCTACATCCATTTAAAATGTTCCCTGCCAGGCAACTGACTATGGAGGGAAATCATCATTTGAAATGATCTTACTTTAAGGACTGTACACAGTGCCTTAAATGCTGCTTCAGTTCTTCGTCCTTTTCATAGGATTCCAGCATGGTGTGTGCATCATCGTGGCGATAGCAGTAGATTTTATACGTGTCTTCTAGTGGGCCTTTAATCTGCAGGAACACTTCCCCTGTTAAGGAGAAAAACAAAGCGTGTCAAGCCAGACAACAGCATCTCAGAAGGAGTTTTTATTATTCCACCACATTAGCCGTGAGCTAAAAAGGCTGGCTTCCACTTTACTTCCCTTGGAAACAATCTTGCATGTTTATGTGCATTATTTATTACATGTATTTCTCAGCTGCTCATCTTTGTCATATCCAGGCACCATTGTTAATGCACAAAAATTCCCTCAGGAAAAGGCATGAAATCTCTACACCTCGCACCACTTCACCCCCTAATTCACTGCCCCAGCTTAATGCCCCTTCAGCAGAAACCACACAGGAGAGCTTAACTGTTCAGGGGGGATCCTTTTTGTGCCGTGGGTTGGCAGGAGGGATGAATGTAAGCCTGTTCATTTTCCTTTTGACTTTTTTTTTTTTCCCAACAGAATATGAACTTAAATGGATTATAACGGGAATAATGACTCTATTTCCCATGAGCCATTTCACTTTTATCTGTTTCACAAAATCCTGAACTGGCAGCTGTTATGGTCTAGAACAGAGATTTTTCTTCACATGACAAAGGAATAACCTTCACTCCTCCACTACTTAAGTAAAACCATGTGGATTACAGTCATTTTTATATAGTATCTTGGTTTATATACAACTGAAGGAGGCAAGTATTTCCATTTCCAGTCCTCAGAACCACCATTTTGCCTCAAAGAACAGTTGGCAATTTTAGAGGTATTGAAGCAGTCCTGCACACATTTCCCTTTGAATTCTGATGCCTGATTCTCTCAGCTCAAAACTTCTGTGTCCCTTTCTGTGTAAAAAATATTATCCAAGCAGAGAAGGCATGCTTCATCTCTTCTGAGATACTCAACCTGTTCTCACACCCTTGTATAGCAGCACCCTGATCAGCATCCTCAGAATTGCACATGATAAACAGCAACAGTGAAAACTCTGGTGTTGGGCATTTACTGAAGAGTGCATCTGTGTGGCAACCAGTCCAATGTTTTATAAACATTCCTGTCAAGTTATAGCAGTGATTACTAAAGTTAAAAGCCAAACACTACATTAATTGAGAGCTCTCTATTCATTCACAGAGTGAGTGCCAAAGCTGTCAGGCATCCTGCATGTTTCATCCTGACCGGAGCAGGCTGTTTCATAACACGTTGCACTGAACTGCTCCATCTTAAGTGAAAAATCATTCAGTTTCCACAGTAACACAGCTCTGGGTTTTTTCCCCTAGCAGTGAAGGTTAACTGAGCTGTCTAATACATGTTGGTTCCAAAGGTGCAAATATGGGAACGATAACGATGGAGCTAAGCCCACACCAGTTCATTTTAGTTACTGTACGGCCACAGTCAGCAAAGCACCTCAGCATCCTCTAGCTAAATGCTCTTTAGTTGCCTGTCTTCTCTGTCTTCTGCTTAATGCTAATGCCAATGGCTATCAACACACACTGCATCTGGACTTTTCCACGGACTCTCTGAACAGGCCTTCATTAGCCAACCATGTAAAGGGAAACCTTAATAACCTTTCTCTTGATTCTCTTCCCATGGCACCTGATTCTCAGAGATGCTAAGCTCTCAGTTTTCACTAACTTTCAGCAGAGCTCCACGTGCTTAAGCAAGGCACTTACTATACTAAGCCCTCAACTGAGGTTATGTTTGCAGTAAAAAAATAGACATACAGCTCATTTCAGAATATACTGGAGGCTGGATATTATCATTCTGTTCTCCAGAATGAAAGAGATGAGCAAGATCTGTTCACTGATGCACTGTGTTACAATGACAGATACTCTCGCTGATGCTCAATGATGAGAAAATGTATGTGCTGATTTCACAGAGAGGTCCTTTTAAAAGAAGAAGGTCTTCTTAGGGCTAAAGCCCTTCTTGTTTCTGAGCTATATAGACCAAATCAGATGAGCTTTGGGCATATCAGTGTGAGAGCTTGTTTTATGGACCAAATCCATGTTGTATTTGTGCACAGCTCTAGAAACAGGGAGTCGTTTGCACACTGATGAATGCAGAACTGCCCCATGCCTCTTCTTGAGTGTGATGGTCATCAGTCTCAAAAAGAAAATCCTAGAAGGAAGGCTTGAGCAACACAGTTTCTCCCTGTAGCTTTCAGTGGTGCTTCCTGTGTGGTCAGCAGTGGGAGAGGGAGAACTGGTCTAATAGCTAAAGCCAGGGTAAGGCTGAATCTTTGTATTCCTTCATATTCAGCATCCTGAACAGAGTGGAGGAAAAGTACAGGAGAGAATGAGGAAGGGTGTTTAGCACCAGAAAACCAACGACCACAAAATGTAAATTACTACATTAGCATTTTAGCTCAGGCTAGGAGAGGGCTTTTGGAGACAATCTCTCAGTTGTCCTCATCTCCCATGCTTTATGGTGGAGCAGTCACACACACATAACCTGGGTCACTTTTAGGATGCTAATTACCAGAAGATGCACTCTAAGGGCACATCTTATGCAGTCCAACCATCTCTCAATCCACAGGAACAGGCTACAGCCAATCTGAAATAAGACCTATTGAAATATGTAGTATGGATACCAGGTTGTTAGCATCAACTGTTTTGTATTTTAAGTTTGCTTCTGTCAGATATTACTATCTGACATAATGTGTGTGGACACAGCATAAAACATGGAGAACTAAAATAAGATGTGAAGATGAGCAACCACATTGTTTTGGTTTCAAACTACTGGATTAGCAATTCTCTTCAACCTCACCATGACTGGGTTGTCTTCCGAAGTAGGATATTTCAATGCAAGATGTTTAAATCCCATAAACATGATAGAATATGCTGGGTGTGTTAAACATTCGCAGCCTGCTTTTTCTATAGACTGGCTTCACACCGATTATGAAGATTCTGAAACCAAAATTATCACCTCGATGTACTTTCAGAGGATGACAAACTTACTAACTTATTACTTGTGGTGATGCAATTATTCTTTCTGACTTTGGAAGAGCATCTCACATCCCTGCTCTAAGGTAGCCAACTTGGTGACCCACAATCCCACAAGTTTACATGGTTCCTTGATTCTGGAGAAACACACCCTAATAGGTGGGCAAAATTGTCTGTCTTCTGGATGTGGCAGGGAACTAAAAGAATGATTCTCTTGGCTGTGAGAAAGGCACTTCCTGCTAGAATAGAACATTGCTTATTAAGAGTATGACTCATCATGATGTACTTTTACTGAAATACAGCCAAGCAACACAGTTGCATCCAGCTACGTTATGCTGTTGCCTTGGCAAACCAGATTGAGACGTGCTAGGATTAATACTTTCCCCAAGCCTCATATGCTTTAATAGCATGTTTCTTAGTCAAAGGGCAAGCAATATTTTATTTTTTACCCCATTATTTGCAAGGAATCCTTTCTATAATGTGTCAGGTTAGAGAAGAACGAACTCCTCTGATCTGCATCATGGCTGGAAGTTTCTTAAACTTAACTGTACTTTGCACTGTAGCAAATTAAGAATTCTCACCTGATCCTTTAAGGTAGACCACCTACTGCTTCTGCACTGAAAATGCAGTTGCAGGAGAGCTGATGAGTGGTACCTTATTAAATCTTTCCAGCTGTGCAAATACATCAAGCGAATAGATCACAGCCTTAACATTCATGGCCTGGCCTGCAGAACCTGCAATTGTTGTGACACATCCAGGGCCTACTTGTTTGCTGGAAATACCTAAGATCCCTGCAGACATTCTTGCCCACATTGCCACAAACAGAGTATCAGTCACAGCTTTCTTGCCTTTACTAACCATGTTCAGCAGATCTAGGAGGGTTTTCATCCCTCTCTACTCTGCCCTGGTGAGACCACACCTGGAATACTGTGTCTGTTTTTGGGCTTCCCAATTCAAGAGACAGAGATCTGCTGGAAAGGGTCCGATAGAGAGCTACAAGGATGAATGTGGGACTTGAACATCTCTCCCGTGAAGAAAGACTGAAATTCCTGTGGCTGTTTAGTCTTGAGAAGGGAAGGCGGAGTGGGGATCTTATCAGCATCTATAAATATCTGAGGGATGGGTGTCAAGATGAAGAGGCCTGTCTCTTCTCGGTGGTGCCCAGTGATAGAACAAGGAACAATGGGTACAAGCTAGAACACAGGAGGTTCCACTTCAACATGAGGAGACACTTCTTTATTATGAGGGTGACTGAGCACTGGAACGGGCTGCCCAGAGAGGTTGTGGAGTCTCCATCTGCCTGCCCTAGACGACCCTGCTTTGGCAGAGGTTTGGACTTGATGATATCTAGAGGTCCATTTCAACCCCTAACATTCCGTGATGCTCTGATTTTGTGTGACTCTGGTTAAGAAAACTTAACCAACTTATATGAATGGTATTGCCAGTAGATAGCGGGTTTACAATGTTTAGGGGAGAGTCTGTGTGTGTGTGACCTGCTTATTCCAGTTATTTTTAATGCTTTTCTTGAATGGTACAATTAAGAGTATGCAATATGAGAGTTGGTGTAGGTGTGAGCAGAGTTAGGTAGGCAATATCAAACTGGATGAAAAGGATACTATCTGTATGTGGCATAACTCAATACTATAGTTTTCTCATGCTAAACTTGCTCTTTCCTTCCTTCTTCCCCCTCAACTTTCAGATGGATGGGAAAAGAGCACCATGATCACAGAACCACAGCAGAGCAACTGCATAGGTTTTACATGTAATATTTCCTGGGTCATTATGGACAGCTTGTAGCAGGTTAGCCTCTGGGAGTGGTACTAGTTAAGTCTGATGAGGGCAGAGGACAGGAGAATGTTATGTTTATTCTTTCTCATAGCTTTGTAGAACTCAAGAGGACAGTAAACATACCGATTATTTGCATGGGTGGTTCCACATCTGTCGTGGCTTCTTCCAACAATGACAGCAGTTTGGCTGATACTTGATGGACCAATTCAATGTTGCTAAACAAGCCATCCACGTCAAAGCCAGCGATCTAATGGAATACAAATATTAAAGGCTACTGATGAAGGATAAAGAAGGACACTGAGTAATACAGACCTTCTCTTGCTATGCCCTGAGTGTTCAGCACTTCAGGAAGTACCACTTCTGTAAAATCTCATATAAACATCCTCCTTGGGACTTCAAAGACACACAAACAGTTTCCAGATAATATGGTTGATACAGTTAACAAAGGGCATGTTATCAAATGCATTTAACCTTATTTTGAACTATTTCTAGTCTGAAAGTGTTTGCCTAGGAAGGAAATAAATATTATCATCTGAATAAAGAGAAGATCTTTAGCTGATTTTAAAATACTTATTTACTTTCCCACTAGGGAGAAGAATAGTTGACAGTGAGCTGGATTCACTGATTACAACTGCTAACAGAGGCCACTACATAAACTGATACCTTGGCCCTTTGGTGCCAGCCAAGAGGTACAGAGGTACAAAAAATTGCAGACAGTGGTATCATTTTATTTGTCTTTTGAACCCAAAACCATAATCAAGATCATATAATTTCCACCGAAACAAACACATTTACAATTCTGGGTATTAATCTACAGAGCCTGGGCACACAACATTGACTTGAGTGAATTGCATCAATTTACACCACAGAAAATCTGATTTTGTGTCTCTACTTATTTTAGAGCAAGTAGAAAGGTTCCAGGACACATAATTCTCATGCAGTAGTTATTTATTTCCTTGCATAGGAGAGCAAGAGTTAATATTCGGGTACAACTGGAGATAGCCAGTGGTGATGTGCCAAGACTGAGAACAATGTCAAGACTGATTTTGGCATCCATATTGATACCCTCTGAACATAGTTCCCCATTAGAAAGGGAATTGCTGACTTACATAGCAGCTCACCAGATGCCAGGAGGATCAAATTGCATGGTATTGTAACATAATCAGAAATACATTTTCAGTACTAATACTGTTAATTTCTTTATAAGAATTATAGGGCCTAAAACATGTTCTATCCATTTGGATGTATGGAACAGATTCATTGCTCAGTCAATTTTCCAAATGCTGTCCTTCTCTAAACACATTACAAATGGTAGTTTGTCCAAGAACTAGCCTTAAAACCATGTAACATTCTTGACAGCCTTTCAAAAATGCAGAGGTTATTACATTAAGCCAGTTATAATCTCTCAATTACTTCTCCTGTGTACATCTAGCACAGGACTTCTGACCTCCCCTCCAGTACGGTGCCTACATAGTATTTGGAACTATGCTGTGCAAGGACACTGACATGTGTTAATACAGTGACAAAGGACAGAACCAAAAGGTATGTTTTCAGCTGTCTAGAAAGGAGCAAAGGAATACAGCATACTTGGCAAAAAGCTGAATGAGTTCAATCAAAGAATACCCTTGCTCAGTGCTGGCCAGGCTGCAGAGAGTCAAGTGGAGACTACTTCTAAGCAGATGAAAAAATGAGGAGGACTAAGTCAAGAACTCCTTAAAGTTATGCCAGTGGATGCCTGCTCTTCTACAAATGCGTTGGAACAAACTCTGACAGAGTTCTAAAAAAGAAAAGTCCTGCAGGAGCTTAAACAGCACAGGCTTCAGCTGGCCACAGCATTTCCTGAAGTACTGTCGATATCATCAGAAGACACTTCAGCCTCTGCACCTTTATTTTGTCATCAGTTTCAAAAGAAACTACGTATAGAATACTTGGTTTAAAATTGGTTTTATTCTGTATTAGCCGCAGATAACATTTGTGCAGCCTCTGCAAATGCTAGCTTGTAGGCCCCACAAATACCAATCT
The DNA here is from genome assembly GCA_013399055.1 of Ramphastos sulfuratus. Classification (NCBI taxonomy): domain Eukaryota; kingdom Metazoa; phylum Chordata; class Aves; order Piciformes; family Ramphastidae; genus Ramphastos; species Ramphastos sulfuratus. Next base: position 30,599 of record WBNM01004374.1, read on the forward strand.
TTCTTTGGACAACCTCTTCTACTCCCAGACGTTGACTGCGTGATTTTTCTACAAATTGAAATAATGTTGAAGGAAAGGTGCTCTTTGAAGTCTTAGCTGAAAAAGAAAATGGCTTTCATTGGTCTAATGAGATCATTTGCCTGAAAGATAGTTTATGAGCCTTCTCTCTTAAATGTATCTTTTCTGTATAGAATGCAAATTTCTGAAATGCTCACTGGTCTGTCAGGAATGGTAGAGAAACTCCACCACAGCTGTCTGAAATTGAGCAACTGAATTGAACCTCATTGGGGAAGTTCATGCCATTCCAGGCTGTTCTCATGGAAAATCCTTGGGTTTTATGGGGTTTACTGCTTATGGAGCTGCCAGTAAAGGTCAGCCAGGGCATGTTCCAGAGCTTATAATTACAGAGGAGATATGGAAGCTAATATTGCAGCTCACAAGAATGCATATAGCATCCAATCTGCTCTCTGAGCACACACCTTTCAGGCTTTATGCAAGGGCAGTGCAAGTGCCAGGAATGTATGTGACTTCCCACTCTCCTTGCTAGAGCCCTGGGACATGCCTTCCCAGAAAGCTAGCTCCAGATCCGCTCCCAGCACCACATCACTCTCATGCTGACACTTGTGCTTGCATTAAGATTGTTTGCAAGCAGAGTGTGGGTGAGTTGAGATCTTGACATCACTGCCTCATCCTCCACCCCCAGCGCTCACCTGCTTGTTTCTCAGGGGCTGAATCACTTCCTTGATGCAGAGATCCAGGTCGCTGATATAATCTTTCTCTGTCTGCATGAGTTCTGCAATGATTTTCACCCTTTTGGCCATCATGCATCTGTTGACTTGTTTTTCATCCTCCTGCAGTGAAGTGGCAGGGCTTGAGGACTCCAGCTGTGGGGCCATTTTTTCTGTTTAAAAGAGGGAGATATGTGAGGAGCATTGCAATCCCATGTGCTCACCCATCTTGCACTGCACAGCCATGGCAAAATATAACTGTTGGAAACTCCCACTTCACCCTGGGGAGCAGGAAAAGAAGCATAAGAAATGGCAAGCTCACATGAGACTGAGGGTTGTCCCATCTCTAAAAGTGGACACAGGTCCAGTGAAGGAAACTGCAAAATTGGCAGTAAGAGGATAACCTATCAGTGGCTCCCCTGGCTTTGATGGAGCATGGGAAAGTTTGGTTCTTGTCACATTGAAATTCAAGGATAGCTGAAGGCCTTCTATCCTTTGAAAATACAGTCTTGGTCTGACATCTATGATGATTTGGAGGACTGGAGGAAATGTGTTTCTGTGAAGAAATAGGCTGTGTTCACTATAAATAATCTTCACTGGAATAACCTCTGTGATGTTGAGTCTGCTCATAGGATGCCGAGGGCTGCAGGCACTGGAAGACAAAGTCTCAGATGAAGACAATGTCAATGAAACCTGTAATTCTGTAAAACTATTTTTTTTCCAAAGAGGCAAAGGAATGACAGGAGAATAGGGAAAGCCTTTAATGATCAACAACAAACATTTATTGGAACAACAGAGATCACTGGATTCAGGACATTCTTAACTATTTTTTCTGCACTTAGGACCTAGGATATCTGATTTGTTCCAGATACGTGGACAGCTGACCTAGCCAATTTTCCAACCAAAGCAATTCTATGATTCTATGAAATGTGAGTCTTCTTCAGTTAGGTAATTTATGTATGCTTCAGGACCTGCACAAAACCTATTTATCTGTAATGATGGTCGGCCCTTTTGTTGGTTGATATACCATCCTGCAAGCATCTGTGCACAACGTGCACCAATTCTTATATGACAATCTATTTTTCATTAGGAAAAATACACACACACAAATAACAGTGAAGGATTTCAGAGGCTTTTCTGGTGTTTTCCTGCTAGCCACAAGATGGTGCAGAGTACCAACAAAGAGGACTTAGCATTACTATACTCATCTCTGCATTACTCAGGTCATGCTTTGACAGCACAGGCTTTTTATTGCTCAGTGGCAAAGGACATGAATCTCTGCTGAGGATCAGATTGCTGCACCTCCGTGTCAGCTTCTGTAGGGAGCAGACCCTATAATGAGGCAGTAACAAGCAGCCTCTGATGCTTTGCTTGATGAGAGCCAATACTGAATATGTGGCCGTTCTCTGAACTGACTGTCAGTAAGCTCACCCTTACAACACTGACCAAGGCCATGGATGATAACCTGGATCTGGACTTGTGGTAACACCAACCAGCTTTCAGGAGAGAGGGCTTTAAGCTGTCTTCTGTTAAGAAGTGTAAAATGCTGTAAATCCAAAGCATCATCATCCCCAAGTCCTTCTACAATTATGCTGGCCACTGACATTCAGAAAGGGCACTTTTGTTAGCAATGCTTCTCCCATCAGGGCTTCTAGTGAGACTGGTGTGACTGCACTTACTGCTTTACAGAGTGCTTTGGGGCTTGCACCTCTGCCTCTGCACTCCTAGTTTTAAGCACTGAGCACAAGGAACCCAAACAAACCAGGGAAGGGAGGCTGTTTTTTCAGACTTTCTGTATTTAGATGCACTTTCTACCTTTGTTTTTGGCTTTGAAGTCTGTATAACACAGACATGAACATTTTGTCCAGTTATACAGTTTGTATATGGGCAATAAAAGGGAAATGTGGGAATGTCTCCTTTCTCCAAGGCTAGGCCTAACAAGAGAATTTAAAGCCAAATCTTGCACTAGTGACTCCATGCTGGTATGAGCACATGGTCTACACAGGAGCTCACACTGCTGCAGAGCTCTTCCACTAAAGGTGCCCACTGAAGCATCTCTATCACTTTTTCTCCTCAACCGCACAAACCAGACTCTGCTCTGGTTTAGTATCACTCCACAGCTTCCTCTGAGCAATTTTCTGCTTAGGCTGCAGAAAGAAACCACTTTGCTGAAATGGCAGGTACTTTTTCCTTTAAAAAATTAACAGTATTTAACCACACTTATAAATACACCATGAACCACATGAACAATCCATTTCCATTCCAGTTCTGCACCGAAATTAACATTTTTCTTGAGACGGAGTGTGAAAATATTTGCACATGTGTGACTGTACATGAAAATTCTGGGCAGTGCCTCAGAAAGTGCAGAGAGGACCAGACATATTGGAAGATCTCAAAGTGCCATTTCGTCTCAGATAGAGCACTGTTACAATATCAGATGGAATTGGAAGGTAAACACAAGATGCTGTGCAAAAAATGAACTTTCTAATCTTTTATACTGGTGGCAGGGGAGAGCATTACCTGAGCAAAATAAAGCCACTGTATCCCATTTTGGGCTTGAAGCTGCAGTCCCTCGAGAGGCTGTTCTTTCAGTTTATGTCATTAGATCATCCTGATCAAATTTGATCCTTGAATTATGTCAAGGCTCATCTATTATCCTTATTGCATGATAGACAATAATGCCAAGAAAGAAAAACTGTTTTCAACAGGAAGATATAGCCATGAGAAATATCAGGTAGATTCTGTTTCCTTATAGAAAACACGTTCTTTAAGAAATGTATCCTTTTATTAAAAGCAATATCATTTTCCATTTTCACTCAATATCTTCCCTTTTTTTTAAAAAAAAAATTATTTTTTTTAATTTATTTCAGGCATGTCTGTCTCGATAGGATGCACCAGCAAGATCCTGAAGCGATGATTATAGCCCAGCCCTGTGATTTCATGTTTGGCTGATTGCTTTTGACCAGTTTGAGAACATCAGTAGCTTGTTGAAATCCTTGTGGAGTAAGTGAAAGTTTAATGAATGCACAAACAGCAAGTGTATCTCAGGAATATAAGCAGACTCCTTTCTACCTGGTAATGTCTGCCAAACCCAGAACCATTCAAGAAAGAGGATCAGCAGAAAGAGACACTGCTGAGGATTAACTCTTACAGCAAGAATGTGGCTCATCTGTCCTCAGAGAAGCCAGGTTTGGAAAAAAGGAAAGCTGTCTGTGGAACGGTTTGTCAGACAGCTGTATCTTATGACCAGTTTCCAGTAGGCATAAAAATGTAAAGTAGGAAGTAATGTTTGCAACTGTTGCTTTGTGATGTCAGCTATCTACAGGAGTCACCTTTCTGGAAGACTGCGCTTTGGAGAGGAAGGTGATGACTTCAGTTTTCCAGCTGTGTATTGAACTACACAGCTCTCATTGCACAAAACAAGAGGTTCACTATGTGATGACTTTGACAAAGCAGCCACACATCTCACAAAAGAAGTGTCTTGCAAGTGTGAATTTTAAAAAATATCCCCCAGATGGATACATCCAGCACTGCAGTGAGAGCATAGAGGAACAGAACTTGAAATGTGGAAATATAGCAGCTCTCTTCTAGGCTCATGGGAGATATTGGGGAGTCCATAGCAAGTGAGCAGAGGAGCAGCCATAGCAGGTTTGCAAGATCCAACACATGCAAATTTCCTTGGCTTTCCTTCTTGGAGAATGGAATGAGTGACTCTGAGAGGTCTGCTCTATCCATCCTTCCAGGTAAGATGCTTGGGTTGGATAGTACATTTGCCTTAGGGGTTGGGACCCAGGTTTCTCTCTATCCAAGACTTTCCATCTAGAAGAATATAGCAACAAGTATAGTACTGTTGGTGCATGGAGTGAATCACAAGCCTTTTCATTACTTAGGCAGCATTTGGGGGATGCCAAAGGAACTCAAGTTTTGCACTCACGCTCTGCAGGTACGGGGATTTTGCCTGGCATAAGGGAGCAACGAAGGCAGAAGTTATCAAGGTATAACAAACAAATTGCAGCATTACTGTGTTTTCATGTGTGAAACCTGAGTCTCACACCACCCTGGATAAAATTACTCCGCTGTGAAATCAAGCCCTCAGATAGTCTGTGCTCTCAGATAACCTAGCTATTACACAGTGGCTTGTACACTGGATTTTAGCAGCTGGATTTGGGAATGAAAGACTGGCAGCCAAGTTCAGAGACTGCTGCTGTGGCAGCTTTCCTCTCCTCCCTCACATCTGCCCTTCAGCACAGCCCCAGCTCTGCCCATTACATATCTGCTTCCACTGCAGGTGCTCAGGAAGGCTGTGGGGCACAAGGACACTGGGATTATTAGAAGTGAGTGATCCTGAAATGGGTGAGGGAGCAATGAGAAAGGATGGAGTCTCCTGCTGCATGCAGAAGTAAATTATATGAACTGACACAGAAGGAGTTTTACTTCAGATCCTCTCCTCCCCTTGTGAGGGACCACTTCATAGGGATGTCATTACGGTTTTGCACAAGAGTTGTTACAGTGCAACAATATGGTGCAAACATGGTGCAAATTAGACCAGCTGAACTCCAGACTGGGCACTGAAATAGAAAAGGATTGGGAGAGGGTTGTGGAAAATGCCTTTTTTCTTTTACTTTCAGGCACACATCACAGCAGCACTGTTCAGGAGCAGGTTTGTTGCACACAGGCTGTGAGCTACACATGCAAAAAGCCTCTTTTCTGAACACAGGAGAACACGGCAGGACCTGAATGACCTTGTACCAATCTTCCTGGGCAGCAGGTTCGTTCATAAAATCTGCATCAGAGATTTCCTTGCAATTAGGTCATTCAATCTTTGATCATTTCTCTGTTCCATAAGGTACAGAAAATATTTACATTCAAGAAGCAAGTTCTTTCTTCAATTTCTTGACAGCAGACCGCTTTAATTATATGTGTGCTGACAGGACTACAGAGAGATCCCATGTGACCACAGTGGAAAGGAAGAAAGCTTATCATCAGGTGACAGAAGAATGTCCTTATTGTTAGCACCAATACTCACAAATAAGCTGTTCCATTGTGTCATATACCAGTATAAATACACTGCTCCTGTGGCACAGAGCTAATATGTTAATAAAGTAAGAACTAAGGGAGGGCTGCATCTGAACCGCTCCCCCCTGGAATATGTGCCTCAAGATTTGGCACAGATGAGCTGTAAGGACTGTGAGCTATGTGGCCCACAGTGCAAAGTATCCCATTAATGAAGCATTTGCTAATAAGCTCGGAGGAGGGTCTGTAAACCTCCTTGAGTTCTAGTCCTCACTCCTTTATCCCAGTTCCTGTTACTAGTTACACTGCAGTAGATTCTAAAACGCCACATGGCAGGACTTGATTGTGCTAAGTGCTGTGCAAACACAGCAGCACAAAATGGATTCTGCTCTGAAATGATGAGCTCGTTTCCCAGCCTGGCTGCCACTGCAATAAGTTCAAGGAGAAAGTCCAGCATTATTGCAGTGCAAGTTAACAGAATTAGATCCTCCAATCTTAAATTTGCACGAGAGAAAATGAAAGTATTTGTTAGATTGTGGTTTCTCATCACAGGACACAGAGAGGTTATTTTTACCAAGCCATCTCCTGCGCTTAAGGAAATAATGTGGACTTTCACTCCTTGCTATACTTCAGCAAAGCAACCGTTCCAAAGATCGATACATTCTGCAATGAAATAGGATATTGTCTGCATTGTAGTCCATGGAAAATTAATCAGTAAATGCAGTGCAAAGCAAATAAGGAACTGGGGAGAGGTGCAGAGGATCTTTACTCATGGCAGGAGCCCATGCAGGAAGAAGCAGTGTGCTCTGTATGCACGGAGGATGGGATGGAGGAAGGTGCCCTGCTTGTGATGGAGTGAAGGGGAGATAAGTTGCTTCTGACTGGGCTTTTGTATACTGATGGAGAGTAACTTTCCAGGAATTTGTGTAATTTGGCAGGTTTCTGTGTTGTTTCTGGTGCCAGTTATTTCTCATAACTACACTAGACACAGGGAAAACATGAAATTTGGGGTTCAAATAGGAGCTCTGAGGCAATATATTGTGATAGCTGTGTGGTTTGAGTCAGTGTATCTATTATGTCACTGATTTATTTTACATTGTAGCATGTGAAAATCATTTAAGAGTGCAGTTGACCTATTCACAGCTAAAGTTTTGAGTTAACATGTAATAGATTTGTAAAACAAGGAGTATTTTCAAAGCATGCGTTGTTTTGCTGAACACTGCAAATGTGATTCCTTCTGGAAACCCACCATTTTCTATAGCTCATTTTTTCCCATCAAGCAGAAGTTTGGTGTATTATTAACAAAAAACAACAATCTGTCCAAAGCTGTCCAAAGACAGTTAACTATATTTTTAATTATTTTTCATGGTCTGCCCTTTTCAGTTCATAGCATCTATCACCATATTGTATCTTAATCTACCCTGATCTTGCAACATTTATGTACCAATAAGTACATCAAGAAAACTCTTGTTGCCAAGATACATAGGTACTCATAGAATGGTAACTTTAAGTTAATTCAAAGACTGATCTAAACATTAAAGCAATACACAGATATTTAATATAGTTACTTTTACAGGTGTTTACTGATGACTTTTCACTGTACAAAAGAGACTGACTCCTACCCCCTAAACAGCTATGGATCTTACATCTGGAGACAGAGCTGTAAGTCTCAAATTTTTCATTACACAGAATCACATAATTGTCAGGGTTGGAAGGGATCATCTACTTACAACCTTCCTGCCATGGGCAAGGACATCTTCCACTAGATGAGGTTTCCCAGAGCCACATTCAGCCTGGCCTTAAAACATCCAGGCATGGGGCTTCCACCACCTCCCTGGGCAACCTGTTCCAGTGTCTCACCACCCTTAAGGTGAAGAATTTCTTTCTAACATCTAATCTAAATCTACCCTCCTCTAGCTTGGGACTTTCTAGTGAACATAGAGCACAGCACTGTATAGAAATACCACAGGAGCTGTGTTTTAGCTCATAATGGCCCTTGATACCACTTCTGCATCCATAATGAATGTATCTTCCTTAACTCCATTCTTTCCTCTTTAGAAAAGTGACACTTCTACCCAGTTGACAGAAAACTATGGGAGAAAATTATGGCTTGATCATGGTATTTCTGGACTCGTGCAAAAATGCAGCTACATCCTGAGCTCTAGATGACTCTATGGTTGTACCATCACCTTAAAAATCAAGCCTTAAGACCCTGAACTTGTATTCTTCATTATTTGATTCTGGTGTCAGTATCACCAACCTGCCATTGACAGCAATCACCTTATTTTATTTACCTGCTTTATCGGGTGGGTTAATCTAGATGACCTTCAAAGGACCATTCCAACCCCTACCATTCTGTAATTTCCCCTTATCTAGAATGGGCTACAGGTGCTTTGTTATCTCACAAGGTGAGCTGAAATAGATGCACCAATGCTTGCCAAGCTCTCCGAGAATATAATGGTTACTTTGCATCTTATTTCCTTTTTAAAACGAGTAAAGCCAGGAGGTGTTGCTTGGCTATTCACACCAGATAAGGTATTGAATAGATGCATCTAGTATAATAATTAACCACAAAAATGCTTTATTGTGTTTTTAATGAATCCTTAATTTAAAGTGAAAAACATTTACAGAAGTTGGCACCTCTGACAATGCTATTATGCTCATGTTTGTAGACTTATGGAGCAAACCACCTTGGTTATCAGAAGACCTGAGTGGTAGACTCCCTTTCTCACTCCTTTTGGATTCTGTATAAACCAGCAAAACTTATGACAAATCCAAGGGGAGAAAACAAATCCTCAGGAGTTTTATGTTTGATTTCTTGTTCAATCATTTGGGATTTTTTTAGTTGGTTTTGAGATTTTCGTTGTTGTTGTTGTTTATAGGCTTTTATTTGGGGTCCTATATTTCTAGCTCACTAGAGCTGCACTTTGAGTATATACTTCAGAGATGCTGGAAATGGCTGATGGGGAACAACAGCCTGTTTCTACTCAGGGGACAATTTAAAGTGTGCAGAGGGCTGGAAGGGCCCTTCAGATATATCTTGCCCATGCTTCACCTTGCTAAAATGCTGATGTAGGCGCTGGGTTGTAAAGACACCTAGGTCCCCATGCGCTATCTAGTTGGCCTGTCACTAGCAGAAATAGGGCTCCTGCAGCTTCTGACTTGCCCCACTCACAAGAGATTTCCCTCTGCAGAGTTAGCTCCTGTTGTGTCTCCCTGTCTTACATTCTTATCTGTGATACCTACCCCAGCTCTGCAGATTCTGTGTTAGAAAACCTATTAACAGGGGACTAGAGAAGGGAGAAACAACTAAACACAGAGCTTTTCCTCCAATTCATATAAGAAACAAGTGCAAATTGTTACCATTTGCATCTTTTTGCAAAGAATTTACTATTCCAGGGTGATCCGAGAGTCATGACCAGATGATACGCAAAAGACCATTTATGTCACCAACACAGCTTTTAAGGTCTCTCTTTTGGTAAGAAAACCCAATAGCTTTGTGCAACAAAACCACTTCCCCACTCTGGAGTAAGCTGCTTTGCATCCACACACTAGGGAGAAAAGTGGAGAACATGAAGTTGTACAATCACAGCACATCAGCAGCACTGGCAGGCAGCACACTAGGTCTGGGATCCATGATCATTATCAGATTCAGGCACATCCAGCTCACTGATATGTGATCTGGATCAAGCCTTGGCACACAACCACTTTTTGCTCCATAGGAATTTCTACTGACTTTGTTTTGGTTTGTTCTGGTTTGGGTTTTTTGCACAAACATGAGCAAGCAGAGTGAGCTGATACTAGACTGGTGCTTTGCAATAGGTGGTCAGAGCGGTCTCAGCTGGTAGCAGGAGCTGTAAAGCCGGATTTACTGTCACCTTGGACTGCTGCCATAAACATAACCTCATGCTCTGCTGTAACTACCTAGACTTCCCAACCTTCTTTGCTCCAGATTTTAAACAGGAGACGTTAGTGACATGAATACACCTGACACAAGACAGAAAGACCTCCCACTTTTTGCTGGATACCACTCTGATAACCTTGACCTCACCTCAGCAACTCCCTTCACAAGTCAAAATCTGCTGTTCTGGTGGGATGTGTGCCAGGAGCTTACCTGCCCAGCCACAGCAGTCCACGCTTGTACTCTGAAATACCCCCACCAGATCCCTGCAGCATGTGCCTGACAACTGAAAATTTTTCATCTTCTTATTGATTAGCTATCACAAGGAGGGAACAGCATAATCAATGTGGTTCTCAACATGTGCAGCCCCCAGAGAGATCCTATTATTTTCAGGTTTATTGTTTTATTTTCTGCTTTGTTGTCTGTCTTACAGAATGCTACTTCCTAATTAAGTGCATCAAAGCCATAATAGAGCAACCTAAAGTATTTTCCTATTTTATTTCCCCATAAAGGATTATTGTCACAAGAGTGACTGTCAGCAGTTAGTTATATCACAGAATCACAGAATGTCAGGGGTAGATACAGTCTTATAATAATACTCAAACCCTGCATTTATGATGCGACCTTGTTGTTCAAGTCCTTGGAAGCCCACAGAAATTTATCGGTTTGTGTTCCAGATCACTCACAGAAATAGCCATAGACATTCTTCATTCTTTTCCTCAATTTGTGGAATTGCATTTACTTTTTTATTGGCAGGCCCAGTATGGACATACATTGCCAATTTCTGGTGCAGATGCAGTTTGGCTATTCGATAAGAAACTCTCTCCATAATGGTATAATTTGAATCAGCATCTCCATCAAAACATGTATTTGGACATACTTCAGTTCAGGCTTGTACAATCTAAGCAACAGATAAATGCATTATAGATCCTGGTGTCTTTAAATGGAAAGAAAAAAACTGCCCTCAATGCTTCTAATTACTTAGCATATACTCAATACAACAGCCAAAGACAGGATGGGGCCATCATATTTTCACATTAATGTTTGCCTTGCAAACACGTTCTGGTGACACAGGAGAAAGATCCTGGTCATATATGTGTTTTGCAGAAACACACCAAAGCCTTCAGCTGCATTTTGCATCCCGTCTACATGACTACTTAGAAATTTAGGGGAAGCATTTCACACCCTGGAAGCGGCAGATAATGTTGAGAGAGGGCAATTGCACACTCGACTGTCGGTGCATGGGGACAGAGACTACCATTCCCTTCTTTATCTCGAGGGTGCAGCTTGGAGGGCATTGAGACACCACCCCAACCCAGAGCATCCCTAATAGAAGAGCACTAAGCGAGCTTCCCCAGTACCTTGTAATTTCTGGCTGTACTCTGTCCTGTCGGATTGACTCCTCCTCAAGGTGCTGTGGTCCCCGGCCCCGACCGTGCTTTCCACCACCGGCTCTGTCCTCCTCCGCTCCCCTATGTACAGCTTGTTCTTCAGTAGGGCCAAATTCCTCTTCCTGCCCCCCACGCCTTCCTTCCCTGGGCAGCTCATGCTTGCCATTGCCAGCCTTACTTGGTGGTGGCAGGGGGAGCAATAGCTTAGGGAGGTAAACTCGCTGCCCAGGTAAAGGCTGGTTGCTTCGGGCTTGGTTTCGGAGCCAGGGCTCCCCGGGCTGCGCAGGGCCTCAGGCTCAGCCCTGCCACCTGTGCCGGAGCAGCTCCACCCCCGGGAAGCTGACGCCCCAGGCAATGTTTGCATTCACCTGACTTTTGTGCAAGCAGGCCTGCGGGCCCTATGCCAGAGCCAGCCCCAAACCGCAGCCCTTCACGTCCCCTTCCCCTGCTGCCAGGGCACGCTCTTCACCCTGCCGTGGGGCTGTGCTGGTACACACTCGCCCAGCTTTGGCCCGGCCGCCCCTGTCGTGCATTGGCCCGGAGCAGCCCAAGAGCAACAGGGAACATTCACACCTCCACCAGACATCTTCCCTCTGCACTGCTGGAGTAGACGAGAGGGGGATGCCAGCCATCCCCTTGACCCTTGCTCCTGCAGGCCTCCAGGCCTCCCCCCAGAGCTAGTGCCCAACCGGCAGCCTGGTCAGGACCCCAACTCCTTGCATATCATATTGCACCTGCCAGGCTTCCAACCCCACTGAGAGGTGTAGCTTTCAGGCTGGAGACTCCTGATCTGCAGGTTCGAAGAGAGATCAATCTCCTAGGACAACGAATTAAAAAGCTGAGGAGACGAAAACCCCTCAGGGAGGGGTTGAGTGTTGAGCCGATGCTTGTCTCAAACCAAGCTGTGTCCTGCTTTACACTGCACACAGAAGTGACACGAAAAGCTGCCAAGGACCTGTGGAGGCTGTCATAACAAATCACGATGCTCGAATGGCCAAGGAAGTGGACACCAAAACATCTGCTCATGGATCAGATCAGCCTCTGGATCAGCCCCTGGAAGAGACCTGTCTGTTAGCAGTGGCCTCTGGCACATAATGCACTGCCTAGTGATCCTCTGTAGCACTGGTCTAATCAAGCTCATGTTAAAACAGCAGGAGCTGCTGGCATCTAAGCTTGGACCGGACTTATCCTGGGAAGAGCCCCAACAGCCATCAGTAGCAATCACTGTTGCTGCTGTGATACCCGCCCTCACTGCCCTAGGAAACGCCTGGTGGGAGCCTCATGGTGCAGCCTAATCAGTGTCAGCCTCACGCACACACATTGCCACAGCATCTGCTGGGGTTCACAACTAGTGTTCCTCTGACATATGCTAGCAGAGCATATTGCTTTAGCATTGCTACACTGTGTCCCTGAAGGACTGGAGTAGTAAAAAAACAACTGCGTAGTAAAAAACAAGCAAGGATGCAATGTAGTAGTGTAACCTTGTTTTCAACTTCTATTTTTCTTTAAGAAACTGGTCCTGTGATGCAACCTGCTGATCAAAGCCCCTCATTTCTTCCCAGCAGTGAAAGGAAAAGGTTATGAAACTGTTAAGCAATTTACTACGTCAAATTGGGAGCTCTGTGCCAGTGCTACACAAAGTGTCCAGACCTAACACAGACTGGCAGAAGGATAAAACAGTGAAGGGAATACTGGGAAGACTTTGTGCTTGCATAGAGAAGTCACATATTACGTAGGCAATTCATGTGTTACATCTCATATCTTTGATACCCCCTAAGAAACCTTTTGTTTTACAAGTTAGACCACAAAAGTTCCTTGAAAGGCAGAGCAGTGGTAACAGCTGAGGCGCAAGCAGGCACCAACCAGTGACACCCTTGTAACAAGCATCAAAGCCCCAGCAACAAGTAAACAAATTAAGGTGGGAGTTGAGGGAAATCGACCACCCCATTTTCTTACACTAGGGACTTCCTGAGGGTTTGGAGTTTTTTTGCCCAAAGCAATGGTTTGGCATTCAGTGAGGGTGGTAAAACTGGTTTAAACAGCCACCGCCCTGACTGCCCCCCTTCTCCGGATAATTGGTTCCCACTACTGCTGGAGGGCGTAAACATCCGCATTTGAAAGGAGATGGAGAAACTGATCTGGCTGTAAACTGACTCCTTCCCCCTCCCTTTCCCCATGGCTATTTTCCATCTGGATTTGTGCTTGAGTTCACTACTCAGCTACCCAACAGTTATGGCAGCGTGAAGCAGGGCATGATGTGAGCAGCTGCAGGTAGGGCTGAGGATTGCTTAAGCTAGCATCGCCCGAAGAAAGTATTTCCCCCAGACAGGATTTTAGGATGTTGTGCCTTCCCGAAGACATAGGTCCTGTCATGTATATGATATTTCATTATATTCATCTAAATTAAGATGGTTTGGGGGAGAATTGGAAAATATATTTTGGCTGAGTGGAAGAATCACTTCTGCAAAATTATTGGCCTTGTAGACTCTGCCACGTATGCAGAGTTACAGCCAAGGTAGGATATCGTGAAGTTTGCTCAGGTGTTTGTTACGACAGCAATCTACCCACATGCAAAAGTTGTCTTCCTCTTCCTCAACTCTCTCAGAAGGTATTAAAAGGTATGTGTCTGTTCAGCAAGGGAACAGTTGCAGGGAGAGCTGGCTGTGGTTTTTGCTTGCCTTTGTGCTTGCACTGGTTTATCTGGCATCAACTGGTAACACTATTTCTGAGGCAGCCAGGAGGGCAGAGCTAGCTTACACTGCAGCTTGGGAATGCAGTACTTTTTGCAACCTCAAAGTCTCTCTTCTACGCCATTCAGCACAAAAAAGGCTGAAAATTTCGTGTCTTCCATAATACTCCAAGTGAGGGGAATGCATTCAGAGCCAGTGGCTTCCTTATGCCTCTGGAGGGAGGGAGCTGTGAGTCACATCCTCATCCTCGCATTAAATCCAATGATTGTTTTACACAGTGAGCTGTGCCAGTGCAGTCAATAGGAGAAATATGAAAAATCAATCTTGCATCTTTGAGCAAGATACCCCTGTAAACTCTGATTATTGTTCACTGTGCTTTATCCAGACTGAACCAAAATGCCACAAAAAGCGTGGTCAGAACTGCATGTGAAGTACTTGACTTCATCTGCCACTCACAATAATACAAGCAACCCTCTCTCAATTTCCAGATTACTCCTGCTCCCTTCTGGCCCTGGTAACAGCTGATAGTCAAGCAATATCAAAGTCATTAATCCGTAAGACAAGAGGTAATCATTTGCCATCAACGGATACAAAATGCTCTTTTTACAATTAAAGTGACAATCTCTTTTAATCACTCTATCTTATGCTTGATTAACTCTAAAAAGCAAACTGAATCCAGTTGATGTGAGCACTCACATAGGAGTTATTTGCATGGAAGCCACCCTGCTTAAGAGACAGAACAGGTGCTGATGTCAACACAGAAAATATAGGCATTATGTTCCCAAGCAACTGTATGAGACACATATAGGAGCTTATTGTTGTACAGTCAACGCTAACCTTTATCTTGGTCCTGAGCTGCAAATGAACCTGGAGCACCATCAAGACTTAGGGCCATTAAGTAAGCAAACAGTTATTTGTTTTCTTGTAATACCTCACAGCTGTTACAGAAGATTTCTTTATAACTTAGTATCCCGGAGCACAGATGAAAAATGTTGGTATGGGTTGCCTACTGTGCCTGTTCCCTTTAAGGCACAGACCATTGCTGGAGCCCTGCAGCAATGACACCAGACTGCCATTCTAATATCCACTCACTGGAAAGGCCAGCACAGCAACCAAGCAAAAAGAGATTCTCCTCACCAGCCAGCACCAGTTTTGCCCAGGTAAGGCAACTACATTTGACATGCAGCAGAGAAGCAGAAAGATACCACGGTACTGCTGCAGAAAGCTGTCCTACCTTCCTCTCAGGTGGAGCACAACAGCAAAGAGCACAGGTGTCTCTATAGCTCCTTGTCTCCAGACAAGTAAGCCTGGATGTGTATAAAAGCAAGCCTCTATCTCTTGTCACTCTGCCTGTATGCATGAGTCACAGCAAAGATGTCTTCTGACAGACAAAAAGTTGAGGCTTTGATAAGAAGAATCATGTGTAAGGCCCACCAAGGACTTTGAGCACTGGAAAGTCACCAGAATGAAACCCCACCTGTTTGCAGCTGTACTGGTTACATAAGAACAGAGTGACAGGGGAGGATAAAAGCAATATAAAGGGAAGGCTTGAGGACAGGTAAAACTGGAGCCTACACATTGATTTTTCTCAATGAATGCATCAAAATTACTTTGAAATATACATAGGCAAAAAAACTTCAAACATCTTTCAATATTACAAAAAGAGAAAAAAGCCTGTCTTGTAGGTGAAAAGCTATTTAGTGAGGCAGTGTCACCTTCACTCCTACTGCTGATTTTGCCAGACGGGTGATTCCTGCAGAGAAACAGGTCTTTAGAAGTAAGTACACAGCAACAATTCCTTTTAGCCCTGTTTATAGTGTTTCTTGTCTAAATATTTGTAGGAGAAATTAATAAAGCATATGCCTGCTGGGGCTCAGGCTAGGCTGTAGATATTTTTAAGAGGGGACAGCTCAACTTATCAGGCTGTGCAATCCATCTCCTCCAGCTGCTGTGATTACTTCCTTACTCCAAACAAAGCCTATGTGCCAGTTTATGCCTACAAGAGGCTGCCCAAATTTCTGCTTAGAGAGAGGGCCTATCTCCAAAATGAAACACCGGTGTACCCATCACTGTCCAGCCATAGCTTTGTGTCAGGCTATGAAATAGGCTGAGAACTGGGCCAGCTGCCAGAGGTGCACATCCAAGGGCAGTGCTGCTTTGAAAGGGCTAGGGGGTGTGGAAGAGAGGGGAATGCACTGAGAAACTCTTTGATTTCTTTGGGGTTACAGCCACGCAGTTATTTTCTAAGGAAAATAACTTGACTCTGTTGATCAAGTAGATGGCAGTGTGACATCAAAGCTAATGAGGAAAGGCAAGACAGCCAGCAAGGAACAGATAAAACGACAAGAAGATGAATCTTCATTATTATGTTTAGAAGTAAAATAGGGGGTGTGTAGAAATTATCGGAGATGAAATTTTCTTCTGTGGGGTTCTTTTGAGAACTTCATGTCTGCCAATTCAAAAAGCAAGCAGGGAATGGAGACCAAAAAATAGTATCATGAGTGATAGGCAAGGTTTTCCTTTTAGGCCACCGTTTCGAATGATGATAGATTTGCAGCTTCGCCCTAAAACTTCGTATTTCCAGACAGTATTTTTACAGTTGAATTGGAACCTTTTTTTCCCCCCCTCTCTCTTTTTGTGTATGTGTGAGCATACGAAAGAACAATTGAAAGAATGAACAGAAGAGATTATTTAGTGATTTCTGTTATGTGATGGGGAAGTTGTCTCGGAGGAACAGAGGTCAGAGTCTTTAAAAAGAACTAACAGTTTCAGTTCATACTCATAAGCAAGGTTTGGTGGGAGTTATGTGAGGCTGAAAATCTTTGGTTCATGGGTCTAAATTAATCCATTACAGATGCCCAGGAGGGAAGAAATGTGCATATCCTATCAACCTTGACTCAGCTACAGTGTCCTAGCCTCTTGACAGGCACATCACTTTCTAGGCAGAGGTAGAGAGAAGTTAACCTGGCAAGCCAACCTAACAGATGTTATGGGAAGCCTAACAAAAAGAGTGGTTAAAAACAAAACTAACATCTCTACTCAGAAAAACACAGGGTATAAACTTGACATCTTCCTGTAGACAGTAGGGATATTATGACTAAAAATGGATTTTGCATAAATGCAAAGGATCAGTCTTTTTAAAGTAATAGAATTACTGAAGGGAGGTCACCATTACAAAAAAGGGTTCACAAGCTGACCCAGGGTATTTAGTTTCTTTGGGACAAAAGCATCTGTCTGTACTCACATTGAGATGAAAAGTAACATAACCTGATAAACTTAATTCTAGTTACTACAGTACACGATTTGTACCTTTTAGTTCAATAAGGTAGCCTTTTGCCTGCTGTCAAGTATATATATATACACACATAGATAGATAGATAGATAGATAGATGTAGATATAGATATATATATACAGATATCTTATATATGTGCATTATATCAGACCATAAAAAGCAAATACGTGTATGAGTAGGATGCACATAGACGCACTGTCCCAAATCCAGCTGTGCCAGTGGTTAGTGGCTCCAACGACTCATTCTCCTGCTGCAGACTGTCAGTGCCACGATCTGCAGGAACTTGTTCACGCTCCTTATGCTGCTTTGGCTGAAAAGCAGCCTGGCTAACTTAGCCCACGTTCCTAAACTGCCACAGCGAGCCTTGCTTGGCTTGATCTGAACTAAGGAGCACTGGTACCAGATGATATATCAGTGCACTGCTGAGATGGTGACGGCTGAATGAGTGAGCAATGGCAAGCAAGTACTGGCAGGGACCTGTTCCACTCAAGTGGCAGGATGGGGAGGGCAGCTGTCCCATGGCCTTTTGCACATGGGGTAGCAGCAAAACAGAAAGCTGTCAAGAATCGATTCCTTCAGATTGATGGTTTTACACACCATGGAGATAGAAGTTATACTACAGAAAAATTTAATTATAATGATGTGATCACCAGTCAAGAGCAAATGCACTGAAATTGCACATAGTGATACTAATGGAATTCCTCAAAGCCTTATTAGCTGAAAAGATTAAAATGATTTTCATTCAGGAGGAAACAGTATTAATTTTTTCCCTTTTTTTCCCTTTTTTTCCCCCCTTTTTAAAAAATTATAATATAGATAATGTTTCCTGCATTTAATTTGCAGAGCAATTTCAAGGGCAAAACATTCAATTTATGTATATGTGTATGTGTGTGTAAATATATATAAAGTAAATGTAAATGTACACTGCAGAGTATAAACTTTTAAAGTAAGGGTGTCCTTCAGGCTTAGGTGATTATACTGCTGCTCAGTTTTTGCTCTACTCCAGTAGCATTCTGCTAGAATGAGATTCACCCCTGTGCAGAGGGCAAGCATAAAACCTAAGTACCATGTAAGCCCTACTTAAGTCTTAAGGACCTGGTTCTAATTCCATTAAAATAAATAGCAATATTTTCATTGTCTTTCAGTGGGAGCTGTTTCAAGGTCAGTAAATGGGATCAGTCCTATACATGCCTTTTGCTGGCCTGGTTGGAATGATACTTGAAGGAGATATACGTAAAATGATCGATAGTAAAAAGAGGTGAAATAACACCTTGGTAATAAAAGCTTTGGTAATTTTGGAGACTTTGCTTAAGGCAGAGACTGGAACCACAATGTTAATTTCTTTCAAAAATTCAAAAACATTAGGTAAATCTATTCTAACCAGAAAGCTGGTCTTACCCAAATCTGACTTAAGGAGTTCTATGCATACTTCTGACATATTCTGTGTAATATTATCAAATCATACAATCATCAAATGGTTTGGGTAAGAACGGACCTTAAAGAATATCTAGTTACAATCCCTCTGTCATCAGCAAAGATCAAGTTTCTCAGAGCCTTATCCAACCTGTCCCAGTGTCCCACCATCCTCACAGTAAAGACTTTTTCTCACATCTAAACTAATTCTTTCAGTTTAAAACTGTTATCTCCATTTCATCACTACAATCCCTGATAAAAAGTCCCTCTGCATCTTCCTGTAGGCTCCTTTCAAGTACTGGAAGGCTACTAAAAGGTCTCCCTGGAGCTTTCCTCCAGGGTGAACAACTCCCAAATCTCTCAACCTGTCCTCACAGGCAGGAGCTCCAACTCCCTGATCATCTTTGTGGCTGGCTGTCCTCTGGACCTGCTCGAGTAGGTCCGTGTCTTTCCTTTCTTGTGCTGAGGACTCCAGAGCTGGATGCAGTTCTCCAGTTCGAGTCTTGTTGACAGCCGAGGAAAGGGGGAAAATCACCTCCAGTCTGCTAGCCACAGAAGACTGAGACAAAAAAAGTCATTGAGTGTCTCAACCTTCTCTGTAGACCAGGGAACCAGGTCTCTCATTTCCTTTTGAAGAGGGCCTGCATTTTCCCTAGACTTCCTTTTATCACTGATCTATCTGCAGAAGCTTTTCTTGTTACTCTTGATGACCCTGAGCAGATTTATTTCTACCAGGGCTTTGGCTTTCCTAACCGGATCCCTTGGGCTGCTCAGACATTTCTCTGTATTCCTGCCAGGCTACCCTGGAACGGTCCTTGTTCCCACCCTCTGTAGGCTTCCTTTTTGTGTTTGAGTATGCCCAGGAGGTCCTTGTTCATCCATGCAAGCCTTCTGGCAGTTTTGCCTGACTTCGTCTTTTTTGGAATGCATCACTCCTGATCTTGGAGGAGGTGATTCCTGAATACTAACCAACTTTCTTGGGCCACTCTTCCCTCCAGAACTTTATCCCATGACACTCTACCAAGCAGGACCCTGAAACGTATAAAGTCTGCTCTCCTGAAGTCCAGGGTAGTGAGCTTGCTCTGCATCCTCCTCACTGCCTTAAGGACCTTGAACCCTACCATTTCATGGTCACTGATATCAAGGCTGTCCTTGAGCTCCCCATTTCCTAGCAGCCTCTCCTCCTTGGTGAGAACAAGGTCCAGCATAGCTTCTCTCCTTGTTGATTCCTCATTCACTTGGAGAAGGAAGTTATGAGGCCAGGAACCCATTAGACTCTTTATGCCCTGCTGTATCATCCCTCCAACAAATATTGGGGGTGGCTGAACTACCTCATGAGGACCAGGACTTGTGATAGGAGGCCGCTCCTATCTATGGAGGTCTGAAAGGTCACACGGCCTGTAGCACTCTCCCACTGTAATGTCACTTGTCCCTGCCCTCCTTTTAATCCTAACCCATAAGGTCTCAATCAGCTCCTCATCCATCCACAGGCAGAGCTCCATGGGCTCCATCTGGTCACTGACCCAGAGAGCAACATCCCCATCTCATCTGTCTGCCCTTCCAGCCATCCCTCCACATCTCTGTAATGCAAATCAGATCAGAGCCCTGCAGGCTTGCGCGCAGCTCTAATTCCTCTTGCTTATTCCCCATGCTACATGTGTTTACACAGAGGCATTTAAATTTGGCCCCTAGTGAAGCTGATTTACTGACTGGAGTAGGTGCATACAGTTTGTGCTGCTGTTGAGGTGTTCTCTCATTGACCTGTCATCCCTCTCCAGGCTCTGGGCATCTGTTGCTGTCACTGATACCAAACTGGTAGGAGTGGAATGGATTTAAGTGCCCCTCCCATGGCAAATTTAGTTTAATATAATGCACAATGCTGAGAAATGCAGCCAAATCTACTTAAAGCTTTATTATTATTTCTGCAGTGCTAAGAGAAGTTTGGATACCTTAGACTATTAAAACATCATGTTCTCTGCTCTGGCAACAATAACAGCATTTCTTTGTGTTTTTCTGTTGAATGATTTACCTTTGCTAGATAATAAAACAGCATCTATTTACACACCTAAAAGGTGCCTGCACAGAAACTCCTTTATATCTCATAAATTCCAAGTGTTTCACAGCTGATTTCCCATTACAGACGAGAAAGCTTTAGATAAGATCACACTGACAACACCAGGCAACAGAGAACTCCGTGCTCAGACTTTCTGCATCTTAGAGGAGGGGCTCCTGGCCACAGCAGTGCACTTCACTTCCCAGCTTGTATAAGGAAATAGATATATACTTGACTCCTTCTAGAATAACTTTACATCCAACTGCCATCTTTGCAAGAGTAAAAATACTTTGTGTGTGTGTGTGCTCAGCAAGTGATTTTCAAAGGCTCTGATCTTCCGTAAATTAAATCCATATTCCTCAGTCCTATGCTCAGATGGACAGCTGGGCCTAGGGTAGATGTTAGGTTTTAACCTTCCCTGTTTCAACAGCAAGACAACTTAAAGAAAGTACAGATTGATTGATTGATTTTTAAGAGTAGAAAATAAGTGTTTACTTTTATGTATTATTTCACATGAGTAACAGATGACATGTCCCCCTGGCACACTTAAACAATGGAAGAACTTTAAACAGAGACTGTACATGAAGAATTTCACCCCACATGTTCAGCTGAGGACACTGCTGAAAACCTTGCATTTGATGAACTCAGTGAAGAAAGACACTAACTCCTGGCGAAATGCCAACTACTATTTTGCACCTTCTGTCAAGATGCATCAGGGCCCTGCAAAATAGCCTCTTTGACCCCCTGGAGGTAGATTTTTCGGCAAATATAGGAAGCAGTGATACAAATCAGTGGAGACCATAGCTTTTATTTTATCCAGAGCCTTCATTGTCATGGAACATCCACACACTACAATACAGCTCTCTTCAAGATCTAGCGCAGTAACTAACACATTTGAGGAGTTCACTACTCCAAGACCTCCTACCCATATTGACAGATGAAACTGATGTGAAATCATCCTCAACCATCAATGAAAAGAGAATTCAAAGGAATCACATCACATATAAAGGTAATAAACTTCAAAACCAGCACAACCTTAATACAGATGAGAATCTAATTGAACCGTCAGCAGAGTTCAATTTAAAAATGCATCTACCATTGGGAATCTGTGCACATAGGCTGGCTATAGGTGGTGAAGCACAAGCTTGCCTGAGTGACACAAAACTGCATGTCAAGAAGAAACAAATACTTCGCTCCCTAAGGAACAGAAGGGTAAGGTCTTCACAGTGATGTGGTCTCAGGTAATGAGAACAACCCTTCCAGTGTCACCCTTGACTACATTCACACTTTTGGCAGTGATCGTGCAAACATCTCAGAGAGGTGCACCTGCTGTATCGCCTGCCTCAGCTCCTACTGGAGGACGCCTGCTACCTCAAGTCACTTTTTTGAGTTGTTACAAACTCGGTGGAGTGGTCCTTGATACTGGGCCTGTGCAGCCTCTTCTACAGCGTCTCTCTGTTTTTGAGATGCTGACCTTAGCCTCAGGAGGAAGCAGCCACCAGGGAAGCAGGGCACCACCTGGGCTCGGTAGCAGCTACCGCTGGAGGAAAAGCCTCCTCCACACAGTGGCCTTTAAACGTCGCGCGGGGCCATGCCGCCATTTTGGGCCCCTGGGGCTCCCTCCCTCCCTTCCTCAGGTGGCGCGGGGCGGCGGTTCTCCTTTCCCGGTGGCGGCAGGCGCGGCAGAGGGCTGGTGCGGAGCTGAGCTGAGCTGAGCTGAGCTGAGCTGAGCTGAGCTTAGTGGCGCTGAGCCGCGCACGCCCGGCGGCCGCGCAGGAAGGGGAGGGAAGGTGACGGCCGCCATCATGCGCGCGCCGCCGGGACTGGTGCGCCTGCTGGCCGTGCCAGGCTGGGGACGGCCGCCGCGCCGCTGCCTCGGCGCCATGTCCCGCTACGGCACGGAACAGCGGGGGCGGCCCAACTCCCCCGATTACCGCCTCTACTTTAGTAAGTAGCAGCCTCCGGGTTCGAGAAACCCCTTCCTCGCGGCGTGCACGGTGGGGAGAGGTGGCGGTGACTCCCCGCTTCTGCTGAGGCCCCTCGGACTGGCTCTGAGCCCTCCCCCTTCAACTCCAGAGGCTGCAGCTTTTGTGGAGTGTGAGAGGTTTTCCGGACAGATCTGCTTTTGCAGGGGATGCAGGCAGGGTCTGCAGGCGTGCGCGCCTCAGTCGCTCTTGTGCCCGGCCCCGCGAAGCCCTTGCGGCCTGAAGAGGTGCTTGGAGGCCGGGGGTGAAGCACTGCGGTGCTGTGGCACACCGCGCGCAAAGGTCACGGCGCACACTGGGACTCCGTGGACAACCTTAACTATCGAAGCTTTGTCTCTCCTCACCTCTGAAGTGTGACAACCCAGTGACAGCATGACCTGCCTCTGTGACCATGCCATGTTCCTCGAAAAACGACATGGGGAGGGGAGGCTGGCATGTAAAACGGGGCCCAGGGGGCCTGTGGGGCCAGCAGCAGTGAGTGGTACCAAGGAGGGCAAGGGTAGAGCTCAAGGAGGCTTTTCAAAACCTAGTTGAGAGCTCTTGTGCAGTTTTAGGCCTGTACATTTGAGTAACAGTGTTGTCTTGTGCGTATACCACTTCTCTAGCAATAGTTCTGAGCATTTTTGGTCTGTTGACTTACAAGAAGTTAATTTTGACGTGCACTGTGGTGTGAGAGAAGCAGATGCGTCACGTACCAGCAGTGCCCTGTCAGCAGTTCCCGGCCAGAACTCCCCTGTGCTCGGTCCCCAGAGAGATGCCAGTGAAAGGAGCTAATCTAGAGAAAGTAATTTTAGTTAATAGGAATAAGCAGCCTACCACTAAACTTTGTTTTATTTGGGAGCAGCATCTGTGAAGCTTCCAGGAGTTGCAAAAGAACAAACGTTTACTTGTCGTTGCTGATGTGGTCAAAAAACTGTACATACAAAGCTAAATCTGTTGTCTGATTTCCCCCTTTTCTGTGAATAAGAGTGCTAGCAGAGAAGTTCTTTGTGATTTATGTCAGCACTGTGTACTGCTGATATTTCTGTTTTGGGCTTTCAGTATGTTGAAAAGTTTGAGTAGTTTGAAAAACTTAAGCAACCACTCCAGTGAATTTTATTGCTTTATACAGTGTGAGTATTGGCCCCTGTTATTAAGTTAATGTCAATTTCTGCTATTTTGGAGGCTGACATTGCATGTGCAGGGCCTGAAAATTATCCTACTCCTCATTTAATATTTTGGTCAGAATTTGACCTACTGTATTGGGGGATTTTTCTCTTTGTGGTCATGCAACTCAATTTATTGGAGGTACCTTGAAGTCATGAGGGCTTAATTCACAGATGGCTTGTGGAAATGAGGTTCCTTTAGTGTGGTGTTTTTTTGGGGGTTTTTTTGATTATTTTTTGTGTGTGTGTTTTGTTTTTGTTTGTGTGGGTTTTTTTTTTTCCATTAATGACTCCTCCAGTGAGAAAAGAGAGTGAAAGGATTTTGTCACTTTTACGTAGTTTGTGTTGCCAGGTAGTCAGAAGAATAGTATTGAGTACTAAAGCAGTAATTTTTATTCCAGTGATTCCTTGTCATGCAGTCAAATTCCTTGTTCTGCATATGTGCTATTTTTTCAGTCCTTGGAATTAAACTTCAGAAAAAGTTTTAACTGTTGCATAACTGTGGCATATCCTGCAGTTCTGTAATGCCTAATAGTTAGGAAAACTGGCATTTTATGACATAGCTTTGGATTTATAATGCTACTTTTTTGGGGCTTATTTTTCAGAGAATGCAGATGGTAAATATATTTCCCCATTCCATGACATTCCACTCTTTGCTTCATCTAAAGAGGTATGTATTTATGCCTTGAAGCACAACTGAATTCAAAATGATGAGTGTTGTTGGTATTCCCTGGGTAAAAATGCAGTTTTTAAAAGTGGTTCTTGTTTGCTTTTTAGAGATTAACATTATAGCAATTAAATATATAGTGTTAGAGAGGACTGCTTTAACCTAAGCTGGTTCCTTATTAATATATGCACAAAAACTCCACCAAATTTCTCTGGGAAGTTCAGTTAACTTGCAGTGAAATGTAGTGATGACTGTGTAGATAAACACAGTTGTCTCTCCAAGTCTCCTAGTGACTGAGGGCAGGGGAGCCCTTGCTATATCTTGTGTTAATTCCTCTCTTTGTTTAGACTTTGTTTATGTGCACTTCAATTAAATTTCTACTATTACGCTTTTTCAATTACTTTTTTTTACATCAGCAGCTCCAGTGTACGTTTCCCTTGCAGTGGGAGACCTACAACATATGCTTACGTAACTTAGGGTGTATTCCTTTATTCCCCAAAGGAACATCGTAATTGGGATCCAACAATAATGATAATGCCCAAGAGAGAAGTGGTAATCGCACCTCTGGAGAATTACAAGGCGTGAGGTGCAGCGGAGTGCTTTCACATCTTGTTAGCCCCACTCCCTGGAGTTTCATTACAGCAATAATGAAACGAGTGGTTTGTGTGCCACCAGTGGGAACTGCCAGTCTTTGGTTTAGACTTAGATTTGGTTATTATGGTATGCTTGTTAGACAAACAAGTTGGGAGGGTTTCAGCTGTTTTCTTGATTTGTTGGTGGGTCTCTATGGGTGATACGAATAGTGAGAAAGGTCATCAGAATGTGTTCAGACAGACTTCTGAACTAATGAACTAATCTCTTGAATTATTTGAAGTGAGAGATTAAAAATATGCATCAGAGCTTTCTGATCAGTGGACCCTAAGTCACTGGAAGTCAATTCAGAGAGCCATTACTAAGATGTTCTGTTCAGTGTATCTGTAAAAGCAATAGGCATTTTCATTACATTCCCTGAGGGTCGTCTTGTCCCTGCATCTAGAGTTTAAGGTTTGGCAGGGTAGATGATAGTCTGTTTTTTCTGTGGATTAAATTGCAGTACAGCCATATCTGATAAGTGTGGAGAGGCCTTCATTTTGGTGTGTGAGCAAGAAAGGAACACAGAGTATAGAGGCCTGAGGGGGAGCAAGAAAAGGAGTCACTGTGAAGGTCTCTCTTAGAGGCATACTTTTCCTACCATGGTCTAAGCTCTGAGGACTTTATGATGGATAACTCCAGCCTCACTTAATATACTGGTTTTGTTTGTTTATTTTGGGTTTTTTATGTTTTTTAACTGAAGGTCGACTTTTTTTAATCAGTTGTGGAGAGGCTTAAATTGCTGATTAAATTTTTGATTATCTGGGAGAAAGTGGATGTCCTTGTACATTTTTGTTTTCCTCTCAACATCTCTAGTAGATTGTAATTTCACAATGAAGCAGAACTGAATATGTAGTCTAAAAAGTTGTTTAAGCCTTTGCACTCACAGTAATTTTTTTTTTTATGCAATTGAAACATCTTTATCTGTATTTGGTTGAATACAATATTGTTCTCTAATGTTTTTTATCCACTTTTTTACTTCACTCTTTCCTAATAGGAGAAAGATATTCCTGCAAAGAGGTCAAAGACTACTGGAACTGAGGTACACTGAAGCTTTTTAAAAACTATTTCCCCAATTTCCTTTCCAGCACTGCTGTTCTGCAAAGTGAGCTAGCTCTCACTCTGCATATAGCTGCCATATTTTCAAATGCATGTCTTTTAGGAGAAGGAGTCTTAGAGGGATTTAATATTCTCTTCTTCGAATGGGCCAGAAATGTCAGGATTTGACATTCATTGAGATGCTCTCAAAAGCAAACACTTTTATGC
The DNA here is from genome assembly GCA_013399055.1 of Ramphastos sulfuratus. Lineage (NCBI taxonomy): Eukaryota > Metazoa > Chordata > Aves > Piciformes > Ramphastidae > Ramphastos > Ramphastos sulfuratus. Next base: position 56,774 of record WBNM01004374.1, read on the forward strand.
CACTTTTTGAAAGGTTTGTTATGACTGTTGCAGAGTAGATATCTTTTTTACTAGTGCATTCAGAAACATTTGCAATAGAACCTTCATTAATGAAATATTCATTATACAATGTTTGCGGTTAATCTTTGGTCTGTACATAAAACTTCAGAATCCCCAAATACGTTAGGGCAGAAATTAGACTAAGTACCTGCTTTTTAGAACTGAGGATGCGTTGGTTTTCTATACTCATCTTTGAAGCTCAAGGAGAGAAAAATCACATCTGCTAGTGGTTCTACATTAACCGGTACTGAAGTTAAACCTAACAAAAGAAAGAAAACAAAACAAAACATGAAAGGTCTACTCAGGCTTTTTCTATAAAACTGGATTTGTTTATGCAAGTGTCTTTTGCAAAAGGGACCATTTCTTTGCAATGGTTTCCTTGGCAAAGGAGGTACCTAAAATATAGAAGTAGAAAGTGGAAGAAAAAAAATTAAATAAATTATGCTTTAAAGCCATGAAGTTTGTGTGTGTCTCAGTCTTTACCTTCTGGTATTTGTTTGGCCAGTCATAATGTGAAACACCATCCCATGTGAAAAAACTGTCCTAACTGTCTGGCATATTAATAGTTTTGCAACTAGTGTGTGGTGCACTGGTGATACTGTATAACAGCCCTCATGCAGTCCTGCACTATGTTTTTACTCTGCCTTTGCCTTGTGATTTGCTCAAGCTACAATGCTTAGGTAGTGCTTTTTAGATTTGCTGTTCCTTGAGGCCTGTTTCAGTGATACTTAGTAGATGTAGAATCATGCCTGAAAGGTGAATCATTGGGGAGAAAGGTTACTGGCACATACTCTTTCTGAAAAATCATTGCCTTGCAACATGAATTCCTAATTAGTGCCCTTGCTGGAAGTCAAGTATTCTGTTTGTTACCTGCTTATGAATACTATTGACAATACCTGTTGGTTTACAGCGACGCATAGCCTGTTCTGTGCACTAAAACTGCATTTGTGTCTGTACTGGGAACCAGGAGAGCATTGAAAATCACTTCTAGTGCACTTTTTCTGATTTCTGAATCAACCTATGGAGTATAGGGGTGAAATGCCATTGAGGCTGAGCAGCTGTTGCTCTCTGAACCAGTGCAGGCTCCAGAGCTGTTTTGTAACTTTTGAACACTCTGAACTGTGGTTTAGTAGAACTACAGAAAGAATAGAGTTGGATAATGGTGATTTGATGATCTTAAAGGTCTTTTCCAACTGGAACAATTTTACAATTCAGTTAACATTAGCAAAGACAAATGTACATTCCAGTCTTTGTGGGCTTCTGATGCAAGTAGGCAGACAGATGTGCAGGCATCCTGGAAGTGCTTAGTCTTTACTTAGAGGGTGAAAAGTGGGAAGGCAAATCATTTAGGAAAACCTTTTTCATCATCTTCTCTCTTCTCCCCAACTCCCAAAGAAAATAGAGGAATCTTTGCCTTCAGGAAAGCAGCTGCTTCTTACACTGTTCAGCAGTTCTCTTCACCTTGGCCTGCTGAGAAACGGAACCCTGTGAGCTTGTATATAGATAAAGCATATCTTAAAATGAGGAATTTAATGCCGCGTACTGATTTCTGAAGACCTTTGAAGCACTGTACTCATTACTCTAGACCCGGGACACAAAGGCTGTTACATTATGTTACGATGATTCTTGCACTGATTTTGGCCAGAATTCAAAGGCAACAGTTCCTCTTACCCTGGAAACATAGTGGCACCTTTAAAACTTGTGCTTTATGGTGAGAGTTACTTGTTACAACATCGGCAAGTGCTCTTAGGATTGTGTGCTAAATTACACTGAACTGGTGCTCATCAGTTTAGCTATGGAAAATGAAGATAATTCTGCTGAGTTTCTTCAGTTTGTCTAATGTACTTTAAATTCCTGATGCCAGTAAAGAATGTAAAGAGAAGTTTCAGTTTTCAGCATTCATGGGATAGGGGAATGCACATCTACTGGTCTCTTGTTCTGCAGCCTCAGCTCTTAGTTCTAAGGGCAACACTGTAGTGTTTCTGTAACAACTCTTTTCAGAAGTGCAGTCTTTGCTTGCAATGATTTGGACCTTCCTGAATCTCAATGAAATTTTGCTCTGCAGCCACTCTGACAGCTAGCTGATCCTTATACTTTTACAGATGTTTTTCAGCTGTTTGAAGACTAGAGAGTAGTTATTTGAGGGAGAAACTATGCTGAAAGAAATACTCATCTTCAGTCACAAATTTATGAGCTTGCAGTTTGACCCACTGCTTTGTCTTAAGCAGTGCACTCAAAATCCATTCTTGCCCAAGTAAATCTCTGTGAAAGATATCAAAAGTTTCACATCTCTGTCTTGAAGAGCAGTTCCCACTGTGCTTACAATCACAGCTGTCAGAGGCTTATTGTTGAATATGGTCTTCTGTATCTAGCAGGAAGAAGGTTTGAAGAGACCATCGTTTTCTTTACAAGACAAATGTGACGTGTTGCTTCCCTGCTGTGTAGGAAGGGTTTCTAGTCTATTTGTCATTGCACATCTTTGGTGCAGTATTCACATGTAATCTCATTCAGAGGACTCTGGTGTTCGTGAATACAAAATATTATTTAAAATTTTGGCCTTGGTAAGGAGGCACCCGCAAAAAAAGTAGGTAGAAAGAAAGAAAGAACACAACTTTTGGTTTATTGCATCCTGTAGGTTGTATGGTGCTGGAATGCCCTTGTAGACTTCACTTGAATTGCTTCTCCCAAGCAAGAACTTCTGATCAGTTTAGCTAGTTGGGTGAGGTATAAGGGATCATGAAAGTGGTCATGCAGTCTGACATGGGTGATCTGATAGAAGGCCTCATGCTTGAAACAGTGTTCAAAGCTGGTATCAGAGTTGTCTGGTATGCTTCATAGGAAGGGGAGATCTGTCATTTCCCATACAACATAGGTGCAGACTTTGTACTGACTTTGTCTTAACTACAGTCTCAATGACCTCTTTGCTCATGGTAGACATTTTTGCATCATAGGTAACCTGTACCATAGCATATCCATTTTGTGTTCCAAATTCTAGATTATTAATGAAGGTTTCATCCTGATGCTTGAGCTTGCCCAGCATTTTTCTCTGGACATGTCCAATAGTTGCAAGCCTCACTTTGTGTTCTTACACATTAATAAAAAGAAGAAAAATGTCATTCACCAGTCTAGGTAAAATCTGCTGGCTCAGAATTGCTTTACAGAGTAAGTTGCAGCAGTGATTCTATCAAACTTAAAATAAATGATTCGTTAAACTGGATAAAGTCAGTGTTTCATGTTCATTCAGGTCCTGACTGTACAGAGTAGTTTTGCAGGTGAGTGTGTCCAGTAACTAGTTTATCAGAGACTATGCCTGACACCACTTTGAGGATACCTGTAGGCACAACGTGAGTAGTGTTCGTGATCTCCTTTTCACTGTAACATTAGGGAATTACACCCTGAAGAGTCAGCAGGCACTTTGTATTTATGCTGGACATTGCATTTCTCTTTTGCTATGTGGCATGTTCATCTGTCTTGGAAAAGTCCCATTGACTTCTTTTTTAGATACAGTATGTTGGGTCTCCAGATGTTGTTGGCATCTGGTTTGTTGTTTTCTTTGGCAAATGCCTTGTAGCAAGTGTTGCACTGGGAGTGTTTATAACACTGGTACACATTTTATAAGCAAGCTTCTCCACTTATTTCTGTGTTTATTTCATTACAGTCTTTATTTTCTTCCTTTTTTTCCTTAGCTTTTTCCCCTCTTATTGTTTCCTCTTAAACATCATCATTTGTTCATACTGCTGCTGGACTGTAGCTCATCTTTTTCATTCTCCTTAATCCTCAAATGCATGCTACCATATTCAGATGATGGCTGATGAGAATCCCTGCATAATTGCAAATGATCAGACAGAAAAGAAATGGAAATCACTGCTGCCTTTTCTTTCCTCTGTCTTGTGTGCTCAGAGTTTCTAAGTAAGCAAGGGTCAGTAGCTCCCAAATGCTGCCTCTAATGCTTTCAGGGATGGAATGTTTTTTGGTTCTTTGTTTTAGGTTTTGGTTTTTGTTTTTCTTTTCCTTGGGCACTCTACTGTAAAGATGACTTAAAGTAATTGTAAATTTTGACCTATCTCTTCTCCCTGTCATGCAAAGGTGATAATGAATGGCAGTCAGGCCTTAAAAAGTGGTAATGTTTGGCATTTTATGAAATTATACTGGGTTTCTGTTCCTCTCTTCGTCTCTCTTGTTTTGTCACTTTCCTTGCTCTGCATAGATGGCTCTGCTTCTTCAGATGAGCTGAACTTTGGGAGCTGAGCATTAAGTAAGCCCTTGGTCAAAACCATACCTATTAAACTCCTCACTTCAAATGCACCAACTAAGGAATTTGGGAAAAGAAGTAGTTGAACAAGAAAGGGAAAGTTAGGTAAGGAAGAATTTTTTCCGGGAAGGCTGTATCAGAGTCCAGAAGGGGCAGACTGTAAAAGTAATGTCAGAAATTCACTTTATGGTTTGTTTGTTTGCTTATTCTTATTTTCTTTTTGTGTTATTCAGGTTTGTAATAACAAACCCTGATCAAAATGAGCTGTCTTCTGTAAGAGTCTGCACAACCAGAGCTAGCAGTTATTTTTGGCTATCAGTTTTAGTGGGAGAACACAGACTCACAGTTTACCAGGGTACAATAGTCTGTATTTTTCTTGCTGTTCTCAGTACTTGCTGTATGAATCTGTTTAACTATATTTGTATCTCTTTCTATCTTTCTATGGTTTTCTTCTTTCAGAAACCAAAACCTGCTCCTTTTCTCTGTGTGAAAGTGACATTTTTGCTTGTCTCTGCAAAAATGATACTATGATTCATTACATGTTGAGCTGAAATGGAATGCAATGTTAAAGACAACACCCCGACAAAGCAAACACATCCTACATGAGTTTCTTTGTATTGTATTTAGTATGTAGTTCTTAGGAAATAAAGAATATCATGTAGACATGCTGGTGGTTCCTTCTGATGTCATTTTTCTGCTGGTTTTCATGTGCAGTGTTAGGAATTGGAAAATACACTTTTGACTTTTCTGTGTTGAGCAAATGGATGATTTTTTTTTTTTTTTTTTTTTTAAATTTTTAAAATTTCTGTTACCTCTTCGAGGTATCATGGAGCCTAAGTACAAGTGTCTGTCTTGTGTTCCCTTTAACCCAAGCATGCAACGTAATAACCCTGGGTTGGATGTCCCATTGGGGTCTGTCAGGTCACTTCCCCAAGCAGATGGGTTCTGTCCCTTTTTCTGAATCTAGGAAACTGTTTCCTCCTCTTTCCTTGCATGATCCAGGAGACTGTCTTTTTGTAGAAAAATCAGCTAGCAGTCATCATGAGGCTAGCCTGTAAGAACTAGTCCACCTGATCTGTTGTACAGTCTGCTGTCGTGAGGTGGAGTCCCTTCTACATTAGATGCTTGCAGCAAGCAGCGGTCTTGAAGACAGCTGACTGCTGTTGTACTAAGGCAGCAATTAAATGGTAAACTTTTCAAAGCAGTAGTTTTCATTTTGTGAGACTTCTTTTTTCTGTTGCTGGAAGATGTGTCAAATAGCCTGTTGAAAGTCTTACCACTGCTTGAAAGCATAGAACTGCTCAGTTTGGGCTTCGATGAGGTAGAATTTTTTTGTTATGCCCATTGAAAATAAAGATAAAAATACCCATTAGCAGATGCATTTAGCATCTGAAACTAACCACTGAATGGCATATGCAGATGGTAATCTGTGAACACAGGTGGTGTCTGACACTTGCATTTCTGTGTGCAGCTGAGGCATGGACAGTTTTGCAGCAAGAGATGGTGAAAACATTCAAGTAGTAGGAAAGAATATGTGCTTGGTCTGGGAAGACAAGAGTGATTGAAAAATTCCTGTGGGATATTTAGATAAAGGGAAACAAGATAGGAAAGAGAAGGAAAACCTCCCCAAATTTCTGATAGAAATAAGTATACTTATGTTTAGTAGTATGTGCTCTCCTTTTCATTCCAGCGAGTCCTGTCTCATCACTGAAAGTGTGATTGCCCTATAAATAAAACTTTTTGTTTTTAAATGTAATCACTGCATGAAGTTATTAATCTCTCATAAATGCTTGTGGCATCTTAGCATTAGAGAGAGAGAACACTTTCAGGGATTTTTCTGCATACAAATTAATCTGTCAGGCTGTCACAAGACTCTTGACAATTCACATCTTAGTGATGCCACAAATTACGAAGGCCTGGTCTTAAAGCTGAATTAAATCCAAGTGGTGTATTTTTGGTTTTGAGAAGAGTATTGTATTCATTTCAGTCCAATTGTCCAGCTCCAGGAATTGTTTTGGCAAAGACCTGGTGTAACTGTTGACCAATTAAAGCTGAAAACCAGGATTTACAGGCTGCTGAAGCCATTGTATTAGACATGGTCAGGAAAACCTACAGTGCCATCTAAAGAACAAAACCACAGGATCGTGGTGGAGAGGAAAGGCATCATGTGTAATTCCAGGAGTAGGCTGTAAGTTTTCTACCTGTAGCTACCAGTCAGAAAAATTCATTGACCTGCTTGGGAGTTTCCTAAGAGTTTCTTGTCAGTACTGGCTTTCCTGCTGCACATTTCTTTTTTTCAAGTGTTTCCCAAGTGGATGTGCAGACTTATTTGGCTCTCTTCCAGCCCTTCCTTTGCCTGCTGCTACATGTATGTTGCTTTGTTCTCTCTGCTTCCTTAGTGTCCACATCTTTGAGCTCTCTTTCTGATAACTTCTCTGTTTCAGCTTTTCATGTATACATAAGATGTACTTTATGAAACTGACCTGAAGCACCTTTCTTTTTTTTTATGTCTTTTATTTGTTCAAGTGTTCAAGGCCTGGTTAGGAAACATCATTCTGACATGCCACTGATTGCAATATGGGTGCAGTACTAACGTCTGGCAAATTTTAATTCAAACTTACTCAGAATTTGTTGTTAGGATTGTGCATAGGTTGTGACCTCATGGGAGAAATGCCGAATGGCAGCTGGGATTTTCCTTTGCTTTTTTTTTTTTTTTTTGCTTTCCAAGTTTCAGTTTTGTTTCAGAAGGGAAGATCATGGAACTGCTAGGATTACTGGAGTCATACTGTGGTGTTGACCCTGGTAATGTTATTTGCTTGTTGCAGCTGCAGGACACAAGGAGCAAAAATACAAATATTTGAGAGTCCCTTGGGGCCTTAAGTACAGTGCAGCTAAGAGTCAGTGCAAGACTTTAGTTGGTTGGACTTTCTAACAAACTTCTTCAATAATACATTTTGTCCCTCTTGAACAGTTGTTTTTAACATCAGTGAGAATTTTCTTTGACTGTGAAGAGATATCCTGGGCAATGTGGTATTTAGGGGTTATTTTAGTAACCTACGAAAAAATAGATTGCAGGCATTGCTGGATGGTTTGCTCTAGTTACCTGTTACAATGAATACTTCTTGGTAGTATCTAATTCAGACAACTTCAGAAGAAGCCTTGCTGCAGTTACACAGAGTTTTCGTAAAACATCGCTTTAGCTTCTTCAGCAAGAAAGGCATAGACTCTTTACTCTTCTTCTAAAAACATGGTTTTACATGTTTTAGGGTTATTCCTTCCTACATGTGCCTTCTTAAAACAACTTTCATTTCATCTCCATTAGGAAGAAGGCAAACACAAATGTGAAATGTCTTGTGCCCACATCCTTCTCCTGCCATCACTTTTAGATTCATTTTGCCTCACTTCAGACAGATCTGCAGAGAATCAGAAGTGTTAGTAGTTACTGAATTTGTGTTGGTTTTTAAAAAATGAATGATGCTGAAGAAGAGGGGGAGTTGAAGAAATAAATCCTCAAGGGAAAACCCAAAATCCTTGTCTTTTCCAGTGCTTGAGGAAAGCCATCTCTGTGCTATAGAAATGTCCCTCCCTCTTTGAATAGTAGGGTAAACCACTGCACTGCAAGTCGTTCCATGGACCTTCTGAACATTTTGTGAAGGGTAGTACTGATATGGGAATAAAAAATACCACGTCAGTCTACGCTAATTGTTGCTCATACTCTCAAAGGGGTGGGGAAGGGACAAACCACGTCATTGTGCATAACTAAATGAGTTGTATTTAATGTAAAAGCTGGAACAGGGAGATGTGATTAATGTATATTAATTGTCTTAGTATAAAATACTAATTGCCAAGTAGATTTTGTTTTCACTTCTGTCAATGTTTTTTTTTTTTGTTTGTTTGTTTAGGTCCTGTTTAATATGATTGTAGAAGTACCTCGTTGGACAAATGCCAAAATGGAGGTAATTAAGAAAAATATTTTTGTTATATAGGTATTTATGAAAGTTATAACAGTGCAGTGACTTCAAACAGTCAGTTTAACCAAAGTATGGATTATTGATGAACAAAATTTTGTCTATTAAAAAGTAATTAGAAATTGTGCATACAAGTGCTTCCTTTGTGATTATAAAGTATTTGGAGGTTCTAATTTGTTTCCTCTGTCTCAGATGAGACTGTCTTGACAGCCATCTGACTGCAGGGTGTAGCACACTTGTAACAGTCCTAGAGAACTGATTTGCAAAACATTGGCAAACAATTAGTCTTCCTCTTGCTTTCTCCTGGAGCATTCCACTTGAAGGATTGATTCCTGTTTGCCCTGTATACTCCTGTCGTTTGCCCTGTATACTCCACTAGGCCAAATCAGGCTGCAAATCAGGAGTTGCAAATGAAAAGGCATTTCCTTGTGACTAAATGAAATACTTGGGCACCTCAGTGATTGAAAGTATCTGTTCCTGCAGAAAGTGGAGCCCAGTGGCTTGTTCATCTAAAGTTACAATATACAACTTCTTCTGTAGTGTTCATAGAATCATAGAATGGGTTAGGTTGGAAGGGACCTCAAATATCATCTAGTTCCAACTCCCCGCCATAGGCAGGGACACCTTCCACTAGAACAGGTCACTCAAGGCCTCATCCAACCCAGCCTTGAAAACCTGTAGGCAGAGAGCATCCACAACCTCCCTGGGCAACCTGTTCCAGTGTCTCACCACCCTCACTGTAAAGAACTTCTTCCTAACACCTTGTTTAAATTTCCTCGCTTCCAGTTTAAATACATTACTCCTCCTCCTGTCATTACAAGACCTTCTAATAGTCCTTCCCTAGCCTTCCTGTAGGCCCCCTTCAGATACTGGAAGACTACTACAAGGTCTCCTGGAAGCCTTCTCCAGGCTCAAGAGCCCCAGCTTTCGTAAGCCTGTCCTCATAGGAGAGGTGCTTATCATCTGCGTGGCCCTCCTCTGGACTTGCTCCAACAGTTCAATGTCCTTGTGTTGGAGGCTTCAGAACTGTACACAGTACTCCAGATGGGGTCTCATGAGAGCAGAGTGAAGGGGCAGAATCCCTTCCCTTTCCCTGCTGGCCACACTTCTCTTGATGCAGCCCAGGACACGGTTGCTGCCTGGGCTGCATGCACACTGCCAGATCACGTTGAGCTTTTCACAACTCGGGCCCCTGGGTCCTTTTTCTCAGGGCTGCTCTCAGCCTTTTGCCACCTAGCCTGGATTTGTGCTTGAGATTGTACTGACGCAGATGCAGGACCTTACACTTGGCCTTACTGAATTTCATGAAGCAACAGATCTCACCAGGATATGTCCTATCTTCCTGAACATTTGTATTAATTATAGGATGCTTCCCAGATACTTTCAAGAAAATTTGTGGTTGAACTATTAAGTATTTTGATTATGAAGCATAATACCAAAGAACCTTCCTGGCCTGTTTTTTTCAGAATTTGGTTTTCTCCTTTCCCTGATGTGGGAAAAATCATTTAAACTAGTTTTACCATGGCAGTTGCTGTTGTGTTGTGACAGTCCTTCAACCCAGACTGTGGTAAGGTGCTAATACTAGGTTTTGTCTGCATCTGTGTGCTGAGATTCCCTCACGTGGAATGGAGACTGTAGGAAATTAAACCTTGCTTTAGGATGAATGCTCCCCACTATTGCATTGCTAGTACCAGATTTCCTGCTTACCAGTATGTTGTATTTCTGTTGTTCTTCCCTTGATTTTACTGATTGTGTTTTTCATGAGACTCTTCTCTGGTCTTGCCAGGATCATAGAATGTCAGGGGCTGGAAGTGACCTCAAAAGATCATCTAGACAAGTTACCCTTCTTTGTCCTGATTTAGATCAAGAAAAGCATTGCTGAGCTCTGCTTCTGTCAAAGTCCTAGCTGGCATACTTGAAGTATTCTCTGTTAAGTTGTTATGAGAAGCAGGTATAATCAATTGTGAAAACAAGAATTTATGGAACTCGGAGGGTTTATGTGTGGATTAAATGCACTCTTTGGACAGTTTGGCATGATTCAAAAGAGTTGAATTCTGTGGGGATGACTTTGCTTTAGGTAAATAACAGGAGTCTTGTAAAATTAATATGGACTAAGGGCTGTAGTGTTCATGCATGCAAGAAATGTACCACCTGAGCCAGTCTAACCATTTGGGCTTGTAGCAAATATGATGCCCTTCAGACGAGTGCTTGTAAGCAAGAGCCAAGCTAATGTGGATTGGATTATGATGTGGGATGTCAAAAGGATGGTTACAGTGATTTTGGAGAAGATGATGACAGTTAAACTGTTCAGCTTCAATGAGTTTGGTCCTTCTGTGAAGTTCTTATTTGGGAATAAGAATGCTACCGTCTGATGCTACCTTAAGTTACTCCAAGTCTGTATGAAGTTGGTTTTTGGTGGTTTCGAAGAGCTTGTGCTCCCTAAGTAGCATTTCTAGGCTGAGAGGTGATGAAGAGGAAGGGATATATGCAACAGGAGAGAAGTGAACAGAGGGTGGGAAGATGGAATACTTTACCTGTTGCTGTCAAAGCTCCTGTTGTCAGAAGAACTTGTGCCACCATTTACCTGTCTCTTGAACTTGTACTCTAAAGTGCAAGAGCTTCTAAGTTCCTTTCAGTATTTATGCATAACCATGACAGTCTCCGTATAGATTAATGACTTTTCTAGATTTCTGCATGCTTCATAACATTATTAAGCAGGTTTTTAAACATGAACCTTGAGATTTAGAGTGAGGCCATACACTTTTAATACTTCTTAAACCACAAGATGGATCTTTCTAACTGGTTGGACACAGAATGAGCTGCTTTCCATTTTACCATTCTGTCTCTGTCTTTCACGACCTGCTTAGATTGCCACTGAGGAGCCATTGAATCCCATTAAACAAGACACAAAGAAAGGCAAACTTCGATATGTGGCAAATATCTTTCCTCACAAGGGTTATATATGGAATTATGGTGCCCTCCCACAGGTAACATTTTTGTTATAATGCTGAAAGTTCTCTGTCTTCTCTGTAAATTGCCTTGTAAATCTTGGGTACTGTCTGAATGTGTATCAGTTCCAAGAGGGATGTTTCTCTTTGATACATTTGCAAATTAGGATTTTTTTATATTTGAATGTTATTGTGTTCATAAATTTGGAGTATGAGTGTAAATATGTGCTGTGTTTCAGGAAGGAGTTAAATGTTTGAGAAATCTCAAATATTTAATTTCCATCTCCTTGCTGCAGTGACAGAACTAGAAACTTGCATAACCTACTATTTACGAATACTTTGTCAAGTAGCCCTTTTCTGATTAAACACAGCGTTTAAAAAAACCTGCTAATTTAGGATTTTCATGTATTGCAGCATAAATTTTAATGGTGTTTTCTTAATATCTTTAGCAAAAAGGAGTAGCAGGTCTGTTCTTTTTATATTAAACCTCAACTCCCTTAGTTAACTTTTCTCTGAACTGTGAATCTGTACTGATCATGACACATTCAAAACTTTGAGCCTTGAGAAAGACCAACTAATGGCTGAGATCTTGAGCATGATGAAAAGTTTGAAGCTTTTTTCATTTCTGTGAATAACATGTTGGACTTAAATTAGTTCTGAAGAATATGCTGTCATTTCTTTTCTTTACTCTTAGCTGTGTAAACAGTGAAAGTTGTTGATCCCTTAAGAAGAAATACCAGGCAGGTGGTGGAGTATAGCAGTGAAGTTCTTAACCAGCCAGCAATCTCAGTAGACAGTTTCTAAGTAGGTATAGTTGGGAGCCAGAAGTTCCTTCTAATGTTTTGAAATCCACATGTGCCTTAGTAGAATGCCAAATTAGACATTTGAATGTTTTCCTACACAAAATGTATTATTTTGGACTATGATGCTCTACTTAGAAGAAATGTTAAGCTCTCCTTGTTAACTTGTGAGTCAGAGATAATTGTCATTTTTATTTTCTGTAATAACTTTAAAATACCAATTGGATCATTAGTTTCCATCATCTAAGTCTAGATGATACTGCAGATTCCCACTAGCAGTGGTAACAAACAAAATCCAATTCAGCATCTTTGTTATCACAAGAGGACTTTTCATCAGGATCAGCAGTTGCCAGAAATGCACCTCTAGTATATGGATTAAAGATAGGCCTTTGTAGCTGCTGTTTTATGATGTGGAGTACAGAAAAGCAAAGTGACAATAGGCCTATCATTAGTGTAGAATTTGCTATGCTGTCCATAGAACAATACCATTTCCTAGCAAGTTTTCCTTCTAACCTACAGGTGGAGGGGTGCAGCCGGGCAGGAGAATAGTAATAGTGATATAAATAAAATAAATAAAAATTACTTTGGAAGTTTTGAGTTGAAATTTTCTCTTGACTTCACTTGAGCAATTTTTTTTAGTGATGGTTCTGCTACTTAAACACCTGAGCTTTTGCTTTTTGCTGATTTGCCAGCAAAGAGCAGGTTTGAGGTAGAGGCTTACCATGGGCAGCGGGAGCAAACAATGTAGCTCCTTGAGGGGGAAAAAAGATTTTTTCTAACCTTTTCAAAACAACTTTGCCTCAAAATTCTGACCAGGGAAACTTTTATAAACATCAGAATGAGTTGCCAGTAAGATAATTACCAGACCAGCATTTGTTGTAAGTCAGTGTGACTTACCTATGGTTCCTTGCTTGTACAGAGCTCAGAACAGGGATTTGAACTTGTCTCCTGGAGAAGCTTCTTTGATCTTAAGCTGTTGGCTGTTGCTGAGAACCTGCATATCTCAGAATATTCAGAAATACTTCATATGTAAATGTAAAAACTTAAACAAGCTAATCTGGTGCTGGCGTATCCATGTCTAGAAGCTTGGTTAGGTCAAAGCCTAGATGTTTTTGAAAGGAACTTATGTTAGTGCCATGGTATCCAAAGATTTCAGGATATCCTAACTTACTCTTACAGCCACTTGCAACAAAAACCCCATGTATTTAGGGTCCTTTAATGCCTTAATCATTGCAGTTTGGTGAAGTGCATGTGTTGAGTGACAGCAACAGTTAACATTTTTGTTAGTATGACTTCACTAATATTCATATTAACTTGTCCTGGGTATGAGGATGAGTTACTCAACATCAGTTTGTTGGCTGTTTGTTTGTTGTTTTTTCTTTTACAGTTAAGCAAACCTGTCCTCAGAAAGCTGATGTTTTTATTAATCATAGTAGTTAGATGAAATGCAATTGCAGATCAGCTGGTAACTGATAATTCTTTTTTCCTTTGACAGACCTGGGAAGATCCAAACCATAGAGATAAGATTACAGGATGTGGTGGGGATAATGATCCTATTGATGTTTGTGAAATAGGTTCAAAGGTTTGTCTTTGTGATGATTAATTTAATTTATCTATATTAATTTGACAGTTTGATAACTTTTGGAAAGGAAGGGCAGATGGAAAACAAAATATGGTAATAGTCTCAGGACTGACTGAAGTATGAATAGATCTGAGGAGGGAATAGGTTCAGAAATGGTGGACAGTTAAAAAGGAGAGAAAAAACATGAATTGGTAAAATCTATACTGGATAAAAGGGAAAATAAGAGAAAATCGCTCTGAAGTTCTGTGGCTGGACAAGGAGTTTGGGTGATGGAGGAGGGGGTTAATATTTTGGGGAAAGGAAAAAATTGTTCTTTTTCCCCTGTTAGCAGTACTAGAGCTAGGAATAGGTGTCTGAAAGAGATAGGGCAGCATTATACACCCAAAATTGCAGGGCCAGATTCAAAAAAGAGGTTTGAGTTTTATCGTGGGCGCAAATAGAAGTCCTCTTGGGAGGAGAAGACAGGAAGCTGTTGCAGGGTTACAAGATACAGAGTGGATGGAACAAAACAATAAGGTACGGGAAATGTCTTCAGTTAAGTAAAGGGAAAGGCTCAGGTCATTGAAAGAAAATTCTACATAACTGGAGGCAGCAGAGAATGGAGCAAAGATAGGGTGAGTGAATGAGTTTAGAAGAGGGCTCTCTCAGGATATTATAGGCAAGGGGAAATTCAGTTAGTGACCTCAGCAAAGGTGGCTTCATTTGAGGAATGGAATCTAGCGCTGAATTTTAAGGCTTCCAGAAAGTTTTAAAGGGAGAAGTTTCCCAAAAAAAATGGTAGAAAAAAAGTTGCGCAGATATTTCTGTGGAAGGTGTGTTTATATGTTTGTATTGGAGTCCAGAGGAAAGAACAGCAAGGAATAATTAAGACTAAATGGTGAGAGAGCGGTAAAAGGTGTGATTGAGTAAAAAAATTAGTATGAGATAACTTCAATTTGCAGGTTGGGGTGAAAATTTAGAAGATCTTGGGGGCAAGTAGGGTAAAGGAGGAGAGAAAAGTCTCTAGCTTGTCATCTATTTAAATGCTGACTGGAAAATTGAGGACTGATGAATAGCAGTGGTGCAAAAAAGGCTGGTAGCATTAAATAGATGTTTGCTGGGTTTATAGATCTGCCTTGGAATTCTGTTAGCTGCTGGTCAAAAATGTAGAATTATTTTGTCTGTAAAGTAAAAGGGAAATGTTATGTGGTGTTTACCAAATCTTTGTGAGATTATCTTCTATTTCAGATTCGTTCCTCTGGTGAGATTGTTCAGGTGAAGGTCTTGGGTGTTCTAGGTCTTGTTGATGAAGGAGAGACGGATTGGAAGATAATTGCGATTGGTGTGGATGATCCAGATGCTCAGAAAATCCATGGCAAGTATTTTTATCTTTCATAATGCAAGCTATGGTAGCTACTTGCACAGTAGAATGATACCTAAGTTTAGGCAACCCAGGACAGAAGCAGCAGACAACAGAAAGGCAAGACTTTGTTCTGCTGTTTAAAATCAGATGTTTCCTTCAAGGGAGGGCACCTGTGCTTTCACACTAAGCTTTTGAACAGTTCTTTTGGATTTTCAGGAGGATCTGTCAGGCTGAAAGCCTTGACCTCTGAAACAACGGCCTTAGAATGTGACCTCTTAAACTTTAACAGACTTATCTCCTATGTAATCGTGCATATTTACTCGCTCAGATGATATAGCTCACCACTGTTTTCCCTCTTTGTCGCTTTCATATTTGCAAGGATTGTGTGCCATTCTGAAAAGGGCTGTACAATTCCAGTGATTTTGTCACTTGGAGTTGGATTACTTCCAGAATTTGTTGCCTTTTAGCTTGAAAATTTGCAAACTAAACTGATGCAGCTGATGCAGCCTTGGTGACTAACTGCGGAGGGGGAAATACTCTGTCCAGACTTGTTCTCTTTGTCACCATGCTTCTGGTATCCAGATGGAATTTGTGTAGCAAATGTGTCTATCTGAAACAACACAAGGTGCAATTCTGCTTACAGACTGTTCAATGGGAAGATGATACAGATCTGTTAGAACTGCAGGGAGTTAGATTTTTCCAGCACAGGTCAAGTGCAGCTTTTTCTGGTTAAATGGAGGTTCACTTCCACAAATGCAAGGTTATTGGGAGTCACAGGAGTTAAGGGAGGAAGTTTGCCTAAAAGACAGTGATTATTATGAGAGCAAAAATCATACATAGTATCAGATTCGTAGAGTCAGAGCCTGCTCTTTGTTAATAGGGAGCACCAAGGCATGGACTGACCTTTCTGTAGGAATAGGGTTATCCAGTAGCTTTTTAAGGAATTAAGTTTCTCAGCCATGGAAGTTTCCTGGTTTCTGAATTTAGACTAAGTGTATCACTGAACTGGCTCTTGCAGGTTGCTTTCATTTGGGGAATACTTGGCTTGTGGGGAAAGAGAGGAAGGAGAAAAAATGAAGGAAGCTCTTTGGTTGTTGTTGATTAAAATTGAGCATGTGAATTAATATATTGTGTTTATGGCACACTAACCTCTTTGACAAATAAGAAGCACTTTATTTTTCGACACAGTTTTGTTTAACTTACCTTTTTCCTATGGCAATTTTTGAGAGTTTAATGAGTGAAGCGGATATGAAAATTTAAAAGTAGCCCTCCCGATGGCGGCAAAACTTGATTAATGCTACTAAATAGCTCAGTATGAAAGCCCTCTGTTTTGTTTGTTTTTCAATGACTGATTTGTGTCAGTTGTTACAGCTTTTGTTTGTGAGGGAAATAGGTTTTAGTCTAGTTTGAAAAAAGTGAAAAAAAGTGGAAGGGTGGGACGAGAAACCAGTGTCTGCAGTTGAGTCCTGTGTGCATCCTTCTTATCAGACAGCAGGTGCAAAACTTCGTGAAGAAAACTGTCCTGAGGATCAGAGAAGTGCAGAAATATTTATTCAGTTTAATTCTATTTCCCTTTGAGATTGGAGCTGCTGGCCAGGATTTACAAAAGAAGGAGGGAGTGGAGAAAAAAGAAGCCTCCATCTGCTTTCACAAAACATGACTGACTTGCAGTGTTTTAACAGCAATCCTTTTTCAGTCTGAAAACAAACAAATCTGTTAAAGTAGGCAGTAAAAGATGTCCTTTTATGTCTGTGTTTACCCCCTTCCCAAAGATGTTAATTATTTCAGCATAAAGGGATAGCAGCTACAGATAAACTGGTATCTCCCTCCATAATTGACATGCTGCTGTGTTATGGTGGTGGCCTCCTAGGGAAAGATGAGGCTAAGTGTTGCCTTCTAAGTCTGTCCAGTCATTTTTGTATCATTTCAAATTGGACTGAGAATCATCACATTTGCTTTCAGCTCAGTATGTGTACAGCCCCCAGTGAACATTTGGAAAAGATAATTCTGAGACACCAGAGTGGTGATTACTTGCAAACCCCATCCTGAGCCTGCACAGTGTGTTAACACCTCTTGCTGCTTTAAGCACACCCCAGGTACTCTGTATATTCTCCTTCTGGGATTGTGATCGTTCTCCTAAGTGCGATTGATTTTTCTGAGACTTCACAGAACTTAAAACTGAGCAGTCACAAGTTCTGAGCATTTCTCATTGTTTATTCATAGCACTCCACTGTACTGTGTCCTGCAGGCATTTATTGATAAATACTGGTTTAAATTGGAAACCCTGCCTAGAACTCTCTATTTCACACAGAGCAGTGAGGAACTCTTATAGTGACAATACTCGGAGATGATAAACAATGCTTAGCACCTATTCAAGTGGGAACTGTCTCAACAGTGTGAATAGCAGAATTTTAGTGCCTTTTTGGACTGACTTTGAAAGGTAATTTATTGGAAATTATAGCACTTAATACTGGTGGGCATGGGGACAATCTTTCTTCAAATACGAGGTGCAAATTAGAGGCAGATACCTATATAAGAAAGCTTCTTTTAGACTAAAACTGGACATTTTCAGGTCTGTCTGTGTCAGGAAGACCTGTCCTTGTGGCTACCTGAAAACCAATCTGCTGTCTTCCAGCTCAGACTGTTGCTAGGCAGATAGCCATGAGCAGACCAGCAAAGCAACTTCAGACCAAACAGCTCTGGGAAAGGGCCTAAAAGCTCCAGGTACACTGAAACATTTGAATCCTGATGGTGTGTTAGGGCTTGGGTGTGCGTTTTGGTGTGGGTTTTTGGGTTTTGTTTGGTTTGGTTTTTTATTTTCCTTTGGGTTTTTTTTTGGTGGTGTTTTTTTTGTTTGTTTTTTTTTTTTTTTTTTGTTATCATTACTTTTTGTTTGGTTGATTTTTTTATTTGGGTGTTTTTATTTGTTTGGGAGTTTTTGTAAAACACTAGCCAGGAGAAACAGTAGATTCTTGGAGTGGGAAGACTGCTTGTCTGTTTATCTCATTATTTGGATTTAATTTAATATATTGGAATTCACATACTTATCTGATGTGCTTTACAAGGTTGGGCTCAGAAAGGATGAATGGTATTTTCATGCTGTAATTTGGTCTATATGGCATCTTCATGTTAGATGAGAGGTTTTGAAAATGTCTGGTTGTTGAAGCAAGAACTCTGAAGTAGCTTATAAAAAGTCTGACTCTCAAAAGGTCATCTTACCTTCCCTGAGCAAATTGGAGAAACCATTTTTGCTGGATGGCATTTTGATGTAATTTACTGGCCTGGAATTTAGCAGCCATTTTTTGTTATTGCTCACTTGGAAAGATACCAGGGTATGTTCAACAGAAGTTGATGTCCACTGGCTTTGTTGCATTACTGTTTGCTGGCACTGGTATACTTAATTGTACTATGTTGCCATGCTTCTTTTCCACTGCACAGATCGAGATCAACATTAAGAGTTAAGTGATCAAAACCTAAATGGCAACAACAAAGCATATTGCATATTTTGTGCTGTCATATATTGTTATAGACCCTTGCATGTGAGTGTATTTATATGCAGAGAAGCAGCAGAAGCCCTGAAAACCTTTATTATGGATTTTTGTAAGCATTCAATATAAAAAAAAATTAATTATCTGTACTGAGGCTCCCCTTCTACCCCCTCACACCATGCTGCACAAAATACACCAAATGCCTTTATATGGAATGAGCTTCTGCTTCCTGTAAATGTTTATAAGATGTTATTAAAAACATATGTCCTCTCTTCCCACAGACCTTGTTGAAAAAGCTTGCTGTGAGCATGTTGTTTTAGCTTTCTTTGCAAGAAGCAGCATCTGTTGTACTAAAAATGGTAGTTTTGTGCAAATGCTTTTGTTGCTTTTTTTGTAAAGCTGGATAGAATTGGGATCTGCATTTACATTGGCTCACTCCCTTCACAGAGAACTAGCAGCAGTTGTCTGTGCCAACATTTATAGAGATTTTCCTTATTGACACTAAACTGCAACCCATAATGTGATTTAGCCATTTCTTTTTAACCCGTCATGCTTAACTTCAGTGTCTAGAAAAATGCGGCCTGTGGTTGTATGTTGCTAGTATAAAGAAATGACCACCTAGAGCCCAGTGCTTACATGCTGACAATCTACCTGCAAGAACCTGACCTTTTTGCTCTGTCACTCTGAGCAGAGTGTGCTTGTAGAGGTGAAATCACATTAGGGCAGGCACTGGGTTACTACTTCTCTGCTTGCTCAGCCCCTTTTGACATCAGTGTCAGTGTGTAGCTCTAAGGGAAGGTAAGCAGTTGGGGAAAGAAAGGCATCTAACAGTGTCAGCTGCAGAAAAGACATCTAACTTTGTGGGGATTTGTGGGGTTTTTTGCTGTTTGGGTTTTTTTTTAAATTATTTTTCTTAAGTCATTTGGGCTTTGGCACTCAGTAGCTGTCCATAATAAAATAATAAAATATAGTGAGGGGACATATGGGCATGACAGAATAACTTGCAAGCAACTAAGGAAACAAAAGCAAGCACTGGCTCCTCTTAAGTCCTCAAACCCCAAATATACAGCAGCTGGTACTTCAGGGGCCATACAAAGATGTAACCTGATTCTGTGTAGTCATTTTACCTAGGCAAGGTGTTTTCCAGAGTGTGAAAATTCAGAGAGATGATTCTGTCCATGGAGATGGTCGTGTTTATCAGGTAATGAAAACCTACCCCTAGTCTATTATTTGAATCATCTAAAGAAATATAACCAAAGACTATAAATAAGGAACAGCAGATGAGGAAGGGACGAGTTAGTAGACAATAAAGGACTTTTGATGGGCAGGTGATGTGGGAATAAGGGGCAAGTAGGAAGATTTGAGGTACAGAATTAGAAGATAAGTGTGGACCAGGAACCAGAAAAAAGTGTTGTGTCTGGAGATACAAATCTGCAGTTCATCCACTGCTAGGAGACAAGGAAACTGCTTTACAGACTTGAGACTTACTGTCTTTTCAACATGTACTAGAAATTGTGAGGTCAAACCTCACGTAAGAAGATGACAGGGGCTCAAGATGGGAGGAGGGATGTTCCCTTACTTGGAAAGAACAACATGACAGACTGGAGCCCAGAAACCCATTTGAATGGGAGCTGCAGTTTTATTAGTGCCCAAATGACGCAGCTTTCCTCCAACCAAGACCCACCCTTTTCTAAAGAATTTCTCCTGGTTGATCTCAATTCACCTACTTAAGTGAAAGGCTTCTTGTGCTCTTAAACACGTGTTCCAACTAAGGGACCCACCTCTAGCACAGCCTTATGTGCCCTTGCTTTGTTCTGGATTTGTGCCAGTGAAACTCCCTAATCTACAGGCAGATAGCCAGTGGCCCAGTTCCAAATGTGTTTTACTCCAAGTCCCTGAACACATAGCCCTGGTAAGTGCATGCAGAAGAAAAAAGTTACATAGGGTTTTCTTCAAAGTTTTATGTTTTGCTCTTTGGGTAGTGTGTGATCCAGTGAAAGTTGGGAGTGGTGTCTATCAGATGCTTGTGAACATTCAACATCATCTCCCATGGGTTCCATTTCACAAGTCCACGTCATCTCACCTAATGGTCTACAGAGAATTGAATGATCTGTAGCACAAAACTTTGTCCAGGTTCACATACTAACTTTTAAAAAGACATTTAGGCACTTTAGGATGGAAAGCACACAACTAGAGGTCAATTCTATGGACTAAGCAACTCTGAAAATCCATCTGGAAATCAGTGCCAATCAGGAGATGCCATTGTGTGGGGCATATCTGTGGGAGAGAGAATGAAGTAGCCAAGCAGTGTGGTGAGAGGGTAAGGAGGAGTCAGGATGGGAGAAATGAGCAAGTGACTTGCAAAATACTAGAGAAGGAGACTAACACCATGGAAGATGGCTTGAACAGGGTGAGGTTATGAAATAGATGGAAAAGCACAATGATAAAAAGTTAGTTCCCATTTCCACCAGAACTGACTAGTAGGCAAATAGATGGAAAGAGAAGGATTATACCAGCTACAAAAAGTATTTGGCTTTCAGAAAGGACAAAACCTTTCACTGTATCAGCATCAATTAAAATCGTATGGAAAGCTTTTCCATGTGAACATATTTCCAGAGAGTTAATTTGCCAAGGGGATGATAGGAACCACCTCACTGCAGTTGACAGGAATCTGATGATAGTCTCATGGGGACAACCCAGTGAAGTTTGACATGCAGAGCAGAAGTGAGCTTTTAAGATCATGAGGTATGTCTTTGCTATAGCAGTACAACCCTCAAGCAGAATTACAGTGTAACTGTTTAAATCTTTCTGTACCCACTGTGGGAATGTTCCCAAGGGTGCCCTGCAAATAACATACATTCCTCTGTGTCTTGTTGAGTGTTTGCATGGCAGGATTATAGAAGGAAAGGTAGAATTGGCTCATCGTTGTGAGTATGTGTGTGTATCATCAGGTTATCAGTAGATTTAGTGCTCCTGGCATGTATCTGTCTTGTATCTAATGGGCTGAATTTAGAAGTAATGTGAGCAAAAGAATGCCTCTAATGTAACTGAGAAGTCAAGATTTTATTTTGTTTTGAGATGCTGATTTAAAAATCTGTGTTGAAATTGGGTTTACTAGCTATTCTTCCATTATCAAAAAAATGTCTGTAGTCACTGCAGTTGTAAGAAAAAAATTACTTTGCTGAATAATCTCGGTATTGCTAGAGGTACCTACTGAGATAAAATTCTATAAATATGAAATTTTCCTCTTCTGTTAAAAATATGGTCCTTTTATTCATTATCCCTTTGGGTCTTAATTAATGAAGGGCAGGAGGCAACTGGTTTACCTGTTTAGTGTGGCTGTGAAATCATAAGACACCAACTATAAGCAGCTAATGTAATAAAGTGAAGTTCCCCAAAGATCTTGAAATCGCTCAGTGAAATCAAACTGCTTGCAAATCTCTTATGAGACTTTTAAAAAAGAACGTTACAAAAATTGTAAGTAAAAATGACCACTCTTTTTATGTATTTCCTTTTTAACCTGCAGATATTGATGATGTCAGGAAGCACAAACCTGGTTACCTTGAGGCTACGGTTGACTGGTTCCAATTATACAAAGTCCCTGATGGTAAACCAGAAAATAATTTCGCTTTCAATGGAGAATTTAAAGACAAGGTAAAGATAGTCCAAAATTAAAGATGTGTTGTTCCATCATGTGGCACCTTTGATGCATCCTAGTTTTGGGGTTGGTTTTTTTTTTGTTTGTTTGTTTGTTTGGGTTTTTTTGTTGTGCAGGGGGAGCTTTAACAAAAGTAGTTTTTCTATGAAATACCTTTAAGTACAATTTATTAGACTTAGAAATAAATAATGTTTGCTGACTTCCATTTTATTCAGGCAAATGCATAGGTTATTAAAGGAAGTCTACAGAAGAACATTCAGTCCTAATCATGACAAGATTTGCGCACTCATCTTGCATGTTTGTAGGGTTTCCTCACAGCATTTTCACTCTGGCAGAGGGAGAGTGAAACCCAGATAGTCTTTTCTGGTATTCTTTTTCAATCCTGATCAGTACATTTTCCTGATTTTTAAGGCTCTGCATTTTAAGCAGACAAGGGGTTACAGATTTGCTGAAGGTATACTCTTTTTTGGCAGTTATATGTAAAAATACTTGAACCGGTTTTGGCTTCAAGGCTGAAAAAATATTTTTCCTTTTTTTTTTGGGGGGGGATGGGGGGAAGATTTAATGGCTTTTTGAACTATTTTCAGTAAAAATGGGCAATGTTTGAAAGGAGAGTGGACCTTGCTGAAGAAAATACCTGGATTTTTCCAGAGGAAATTGAGTGCGATTTGAGTAAAAATCCTTTACACACTCTCTGCAGGCTATTTATGGCAAAGAACTGCAGGACCCTAATGAATGATGTCCATATGTCATTTAGTTCAGCCTTGCAGTGTGCTATCAAAGTTATAAAAAGCCTTCTAAGCACCACAGGCAACTTGACATGTTTTGTCTTGTTAAAGAGATGCCCTGCTCCCCTCTGCACTGAAGCTGACTTTTAAATCAATCAAATGTAGAGTTGCAAGGCTTGGTAACCTGATCTCTCCCCTGTCTTCCCAGGAACTGCTCTCAGATTTTCCTGCTCTGTAAAGTTGAGTGTTGCTCTGCAGCAACAGTTTAACAGTGTCAGGTCACTGGAGTTGAGACTTGAGGCATGAGGTGCCCCAAGGTAACTGGTTTGGAGCACTCTTAAACATTTCTAGAGACCCAGGATGTGGTGAGGCAACCATGGCTGTGCTCCAGCAGCTCTGGTGAAGTTCATAATGTTCCAGTGGCATTTGGCCAAGTCACTCCTTGTTAGGAAATGTGAATGTTCTGTTGACAGAACTGGCTTTTTGCAAGCCAGTCTAGATATCATCATCTGGACGCTGAGGGCTTGTTTTACGTTACTGTTTTGAAGCTTCTTTGTCCTTACTCTGTCCTCAATATTATGTTTGTTTTCAACAAACAGAAACTGGTAAACAACCAACATGTTAATATTATTGCAAGTGCTGATATGTATGATTGGGCAATTAATGAAGTAAATGCAGCTTTTGCCACTAGAGGGGAAACCTCAACTCTGATGCTGATGTGCATGTGTAACAGAAGAGTCAGAGTTCACACATTTTGTCCCATTTAGGACGTGGTACAGTTTTTGATAGCTGTAGTTGTCTGTTTAAGCATCTAGTTCTGATAACATATTTTTGCATGCAGCTGTCATGTCTTCTGGCTGCAAACTGAGAGAAAGTCCTGAATGAGTTGCCAGCGTATTTGATAGTAAAGTGTGTTTCTCTTCATAAAAAAGGTGTTACATTTTCCAGAAATCTAATGAGGCCTCAAAGGAGGCCCCTTAAAATAACACATGAAGCAGTATGTTTTAGTACTCTAGTTCTGTGACTTGCCTTTTTTTCATTAATTCATAAAACTTTTTTCATTGATGTGAAATAGGATTTTGCTGTTGAAATTATTAGATCCACCCATGAATGCTGGAAAGCTTTACTTCACAAAAAAGCTGATGGAGGTGATATTAAGTGGTAAGTGTGCAGTTGCATCTTTTCCTCTTTGTATTGTGCTGTACTAACGACATTCAGCATGTGACAGCTGTGCATGAACTGCTTAGATTATTTTACTTTGAGATGACAGGAACAGTCATGGCTTTGATTGATGATTAGTTGATAATAGACTATGAATGCCTAATTTCAGCTTTATGATGATGGTTTACTGACAAGTGGTTCCAAAAATATATTGATTATATAAAAGTGACCTAGATTAGTTCAGCTTTGGAGAAATGGCCCCAGAGCGTCTGTTCAGGATCGTGTGGGTAGAATCATGGTATCCCATGCAAATGTCACCATTATGCCATCCTTCAGTGCTGTATTGCTCTGTTACAAAATTCTGTTGGAGCTTAGGTTTCCATAGTTTTTAGTTGATCTCCGGAATGAGAGAACCAAATTATTGATCTTTACTAGCCTTTGTCCTGATCTAAATTAAACTGGACTTTATTAAGCTCTCTGATTTCATTTACATGGGCAGTTCTTGAACCAGAGGCCCTGAAGAGCAGACAGATATCTTTCTTTACTTTGTGCTTTCCAAGGGCTTTAGGCTGCTGTTAGCTAGACAAGATGCTAAAGGCTGTGGGGAAAGCTGTGCTCAAATAATCACTGTCACTTTCTAGTTTTTTGGAAAAATGTGACGTTCTGTCTTGGAAATAATCGAATACCTTAGTAGTTGGACAGGTTGATAGTTCTACTTCAGCCTGGCAAGAATACTCAAATTTTGGTCTTGATAATTTCAGAGGTACTTTGAGGTTCGTGTTGATGAAATGAAAAAGTATTGAAAGTTTCAGTTTTGCTTTGATAAATCGAACCTCTTGATTACTGTTTACCGTGTGAGATCTTAAAAACTCATGACCAAAGTCACTTTTGGTATGAAAAGATATATATTCATGAGGAAACACTTCTGCAGAGTATTTCATCTCAGAGTTTGTCCGCTTTCTGGAAGCGGTACAGGGATCTGCTGCTTTATGTAGGAGCAGAATTTTCACCTGTGTTTTTCCTCCTCCTTGTTAGATGCTGCAGGCAGGTTACTACAAATCAAAGGTGGCCCACCACAAAATCTGTCCATCCTTAAAGGCACAAGAGACACCACCTGTGCTAGCCATGTAGGTGTTCTTGAACTCCTTAAGAAGTACCAGTTTATCTCTTCTGACTTTTGGGGGGGGGGGGGAATTTAGTTCCTCACTGTGATCCTGTACCTAAGTGAGCTGCCAGAAGCACTGAGTATGAGCATGGCTTGCATTAATGTAAAATACATTGTTTTAAAAGCCTCTAAACCCCAAAGAAACAAAAGCCATCTACACATCTGCTCCCTTCCAGCTTTGCTGGCTACTTTGTGATTTTTGACTTAGTCAAATACAGGCTGGGTGGTGAATGGCTGGAGAGCAGCCCTGAGGAAAAGNGATGCACATTTCTGAGTTCTTTATGTGAATGTGTGTGGTGTGGGTTTTTTTCCTACTGAAAAAACATGTTTATAATTTTTTTTTTTTTATTTCAGCACAAATGTTCTGGTGAGTGGCAGCCCATTTTGTTGCAGTGAGGAGGATGCCCGGTCAATTGTGCAGTCAGTAAGGATGATATTTACTTTTTTTTTTTTCCCCACCATTGTGTTTTTAAGGATGATTAATAGGAAAAAAAGAGTCAGAGCTGAAAACTGGAAGGGAAAAAAAAAAGGGAAAAAAGTGGTAATTGAAACAGTCCTTAAAAATTCAAGGCATAAAGTAAAAGGAAAAATACAAAGGTTGCTGGGGAAATGTAAGCTTTACAATACAAACCTTTCATTGCAATAGTCCAATTGTGCTTTCTGGCAGATTCATTACTGTTCCGATGGGGGATTTTGTTTTGTTTTCGTTTTTCTCCCTCTGCAGTGCTGTTTCATCTGATCCTGAATAGCAAGATGGACTGCTGTTTGTATCTAGCCTGCTGTCTTCTCTGTCTCCCCTGTTGCCATGAGTTACCACCCAGTGTTAGAATTCATTGACTAGCTGACTGTAGTCCCTAATCACTAAAGGGATCCTTTGTTTATCTACTTGCATAATTAGATACACTGCTCTAGGAGAGGGGATGCTTTTTTCAATGTTCCTTGAAAAACACCTGTTGTATTCAGAAAATTAACATAAAATTAAAACATGTAGGTTTCCTGTTCAGGCAAGAAAAATGTCCTGCAGGTCTGATGCTTTCATGTGCAAATGCTGGTGGAGGAGAATTTTCTCCATTTAGTGTACACTAGTTTGGATGCCAAAAATTAAGCAAAGTTAGCAGAAATGACATGGAGAAAAATACTTTCAAGTATTGCCTGTTGTGTGTGTGGTGGGTTTTGTGTTTGGTTTTTTTTTCTTTTCTTAACATCTGCCTTGACTGAGCCTGTGCTGATGACCATATGACCATGGCTGCCCAGACAACCAGTGTTTTGCCCCAGTAATTGTGCAAGTTCAGGTGTCAGAGGAGGCAACATCCGCAGACTGTTAACATTCCAACAGCATTTCTATTAAGAGTGTGTTGTGACAAAACACCACTCAGGACAAGCAAGTAAGACTGCCAGTTGCAAAGTCCTGCCAGTTTAAGTCCCAAAGAAGTGTCAAACTTCATTGCTTTTCCTATTCAGGAATTCCTGTTCCTATTCCTATTTCTTGCTTTCAGCATTTCTTTAAATATACCTTTATGGTTGCATTTGTGAATTTTGATTAATGAGACTGAGTTTTAATTAAAAACTCATTTTGGATTTCAAATATGTTTTTAGGAATGTCAGTCACAGGTATGTCCAAAAATTTACTTCCCCTATACTTTGAAAATTTTCAATAACTTTTAGTGAGTGTTTAAAATGCAACTAAAATTTCAAATTCGAATGTATTTCCATGGTACCAAACCTTCAAAGATATTTTGTTTTGCATTCTGTGCTGTGCTTTGAAGCATGTGTGGTGGCTATCTGTTAAAATCAGCAGTATCTGTTAGTTTGTCTCTCTTGATTTGGTTTTGGGGGAAGGTTAGTAAAACTAGCTCACAAATTAGGTACCTTGTATCAAACTAGGATGTCTCTTATGTTAAGCTGCTTCCCTCCTTATCAACTACTACCACTTCTTGGCTTTTCTATGCCTCACATTATTTTCTTTTAAATCATAGTAGTTTTGTGACGTTTTCATCACATACTTTACATTGTTCTGTTTCAGTTCAGTCTTAAGTATTTTAATGTGTCTCGTAGGGTGCTGTCTCTTGGTATTTTTCAGACAGAGAAAAAACACAATGCTCTTTTAAATACTGCTCATAGTGCATGTGATTTCCAGTCTAAGGAAACAAATAAAAAAGTAAAATGCTCTTGAAATATGAATGGTGGACATTCAGACTCTAAAAATATAATTAGGGAGGTTGACTTGCACATTTTAAGCAGATCTCTTTTTTGTGTAGTACATTACACTGCCCCCTTTGGTTGTCAGGCATTTATCTCTTTCAAACTGAAGTGAAAGTACATGAGTGCTGGCTGCAGAATTTTAATGGCACTGGTAATTTTAAATGAAAGCTACCTGTGTCTGTCTGGGAGTTTTGTTTGGTGTGGGTTTTGGTATTTTTATAAGCTAAAGTTAGATACTTTTTCTTGTAATTCATGTCAAACCTCTGAATAAAAACAGAAGAATGAAAGCTGAGGTAGAGATTTTTGTATGCAAGTACAGTGATAAACATCTTTCAACCACTACAAAATTTCTGAGCTACTTGTGCAGGAGAGCTACAATTCTGTTTCCTGGGTCAGATGCCAATTATGGAGTCTTGGAGTGGGTGCTAATTGCCTTCAGTCAGGTATATTGAGGTCTGAAAAGAAAAACAAACTCACTCAACAGAAAACCCCAAACCAACCAAAAACCAACAAGCACAAAACCAGTCACCAAAAAACACACTAAAACTCCTAAGGCAGCACTCAGTTTTGTTTTAAATCTTTATTCTCTTCTTTTGTGACAAAGGAACTATATCTAAGAACCAAATGGAAGACAAACAAATCATTACTAAATTGTGCAGTAATCAGAATCTCATACAGATTTTGATTGTGTAGGTCTCAAGATAGTCCTGTTGATTTCAGTAGGATTGATTTATTATTTATCTTTTCATTAGGGACTAGAATGTCTTGTCTGTCTGGGGAAATTTTCACTCCACTAAGTTTGTTTCCCGATGATGGCCCTGTGTATTGTCATCTGTAGTGGCAAACTAAGAATGATTCTAGATCTGGTAAAGCTACCATGTCTAGTCAGTCCCAATGAAACAAGATAATCCTTGCTTGTAGGAACACATGCTGAACATCTGAACCAGCCAAAATTGCACCATCCCCTTGCAACTTACAAGCCCAGCTGAATTTTCGCAGTAGGTGGTGAAAACTTAGAGTGTTCTCTAGCCTCTGAAAATTGTTGTATCTCTTTCTCGGCTCCACTCTTTACTGTATATTGAAAACTCAACCCAGGAGGAATAGAGCTGTGTAGCTGAGTGTGTTAGTGCTAAGATGTACTGCTTATTTCAGGCTTTTAAGTGGTTCCATCTGTAAAACTGACCAGGACAGCCAAGCCTTTGTTTAACATTAATCCTGAGAACTGCTTGCTCCTTTGCTCGCTTGCTCTGTGAAGAAGCTGCTGAGGACTTTGCAAGTTGGACCATCTCCAAGACAATCTATATATAGTTAGTAGAGCAGTGTTTCTCAGACTGGTCACATAATTCTTCCCTTATAATACCAGAAAGTGAACTTTGAGAGATTAAGTTGCTTCTTGATAAAATGCAGCACAGTGTCTTGCAGGGGAAAAAAATTGACTTTTCCTGATAATTATAAAAGCCTCCAATAAGATTTGATTTTATATACTTGCTGATGTGTTTTAGATAATTCAGTCCTAAGCAGAAAAGTCTGTTAGCTGCCATTCTCCCTACCTGTTTTCTGAGTGGATATTTCCATGTGGAACTTAACCAAAACAAGATTTCCCTGTGAGTTGTGAAACAAAAGTTTGGTGGGGTTTTTGCTCTCATTTGTTTTGGTTCATTAGATTTTGTGTTGTTTTTTTCAGTTGGGTTTTGTTGTTGTTTTGTCGTTTGTTTGTTTTTAGTTTCTCTGTTTTTTTATTTGTGAACTTTTAAAAACGATGTTCCAAATGAAAGGGTTGTGTAATGAAGAAATGCTTGGTTCAGTGAGATTAGTTTTTGATCTGTTCCTGGTGGGAAGGTGCCAAGTCCTTACCTTACACTTTCTAAGTAATTGTCCCAGAAGTGTCAGGCGGCTGCTTGTATATGGTGACCACTGGTTCTCTCTGCTGTGTGAAATAAAACTGCGATTTTATTGGGAAGAAAGGCAATGATCTGGTGTTAAGGTCTGAAAGATGCTTTATCTAGGCACAAGAGCTTTCCATCCCCGTATGTAAGAAATCAGGAAAGGAAGGAAAGAGACCAGCATGGCTGAGTCAAGACCTGCTGGTCAAAATAGAGGGCAAGAAGAAAATGCACAGAAACTGGAAGCAGGAGCAGGTATAGAATCATAGAATGGTAAGGTTGGAAGGAGACCTCAAGGATCATCTAGTTCCAACCCCCTGCATGTAGGAACATTGCTCAGTTGTGTAGCAATGCATTCAGGAAGGCTGGAGCTGAACTTGACAGAGGACAAAACAGTCTTCTACAGGTATGTCAGCCAGAAAAGGAAAGTTGCAGAAAGCATACCCCTTGCCCCACCAATGAACATGTCTGGCAAACTGGTAACAGTGGTTGAAGAGAAGGCTGAGGTACTCAAACAGCTTTTTTAAAATTAGTCTTCACTGGCAAGCCTTCTTCCCACACCTCTTGAGTTGTTGATGGACCTGAAGGCAGGGACTCTGGGAGCAAAGTCACTCCTGCTGTAAGAGATGATCAGGTTTATGACCACCCAAGGAAGCTGAACAGGCTAAGGAACAGTAGGGCAGGATTTCAGACAGGCAGCATGGCTTCATGAGGGGCAAGTCCTGTTTGACCAACCTGATGGCCTTCCGTAATGGAGTAACTATGTCAGTGGACAAGGGAAGGGCGGTGAATGTCTGGAATTCTGTAAGGCTGTTAACCTGGTTCCCCATGACATCCTTCTTTCTGAAGTGGAGAGAGAGGGATTTGCTGGGTGAACTGTTTGCAAGATGAGGAATTGTTTAGATGGTCACATCTAGAGAGTAGTGGTCAACCACTGTACTGTGCTAAGCCTGTCTCTGGCTTCTGGCTTGCCTGCCTGCAGTGTACCACTACATTCGCATTAATGTCTTTGTGTGCCATTCAGTTGTGGCAGAAAGTTCCACCTGTTGGTGTGGAAGACATAGGTGGCAACTGTGCAGCTTTGTCATCCTGAAACTTCAAACATCAAACATTAAAACAAGTGATTACTCCTGGGTTTAATTATCTGCTTGGGTAAGCGAAGTTGGAGTGGTCTTATGCCCTGGCAGACATCCACATGATTTTTGCACTTGATGTGTGTGCAAGCAAGCAAGCATGGCAGGATTCCTTGTGCTGAGACCCTCTTCTACTTCCCTGCCAGTTACGGCAGTTGGAAAACTTGGCTCTTGGTGAAGAGCTGATGGGGAGTGGAGGATCGTTGCTACACAAATAACTAACATCCTTGTGGTGAGGCAGGTTGCTCCCAGTTGGTGTTAAAACTGGCTTTAATTTTGTCCTTGAAGTAATAAGACAAGACGTGCCACTGGATAGCGGTGTATCTAGCTTTGGAATTAACCTAGACTTACAAACCTGTGTTTTAAAACTATTCGTCACCTTCCACAGAACTGAATTCTGCTCCACCAAAACATGGTTGTAAAACAGTTTAACTGCACGCTTATTTGAAATATATATGCATATATGTAATGAATATTGTGAGCATGTATGGGTATAATTACATGTCTTACTTTATGCTGAAATAGGTAGTAATGAATTTGGAAAGACAGTTTTACTCTTTCTTAAGTAAACAGTAAATCATGTTATCCTCAGACAAAACATAGGAAAATTCTCTTTACCTTTGGTAAGGTGTTAATCTATCACTCATTGCTAGTCTGTTTCTTTTGTCATTTATGAGCAACCAAGAAATGTGTACAGTAGTCTGGGGAGGGGAGGAAGAGAAAATCTGTGAGGTAGATCATTGTCCTGTGAGGGCAACAGAATGTTCTATTTATTAACATCTATTGGCCTCATCAGTATCTTTGAGCTTGGGTGCTACCTGTGAAACTTAAACTAAACACTGGTAAGTTGGTTTCTGTTTGTTGTGGCTTTTCTAGGCACCGGTGCCTGTGACTGGAGATTCCCTTTCCCCAGAAGGTATGCTTTTGCCCAAATGCTATGTGCTTTCTTTAAATTGTTTGCATCAAAAATTGACATTAAAACTGTGGTGTTGGGGGGAAAAAAGTGAGTTTATGAACATGTGTAAAGGGTTAACTCCCCTGGGGATGGTCTGAACCTGATCTAGGTCCCCCTGACTCCCCTCCCTGGAGGTGGTCTGAACCTGACCCCAGGTGTAGTGGTTAGCCTACTCCCGCTTCCTGTCTAAGCCCCTTTATAAAAACAGATGAATTTCCTGTTTCTTTCTCTCTTTGCCCTGCCTGATAGCACCACCTTTGTTTGTACTGCTCCTGTTGTGCCACATGGCCATCCTACCATGTGGTGGACAGCCCTTTCCTGAATCTGCCTCCATCCATTGCCATCAATCTGGTTGTATATATATTTTTGTATCTTGTTTCCCTTCCCTATACCGCTTTGTAACTCTCCTACCTTAAATACCTTTTATTTATTGTTAAAGTTTTTTTCCTTTAACTTCCAAATTGAAGCAAGGCTATTCTTTGGGTGTTTTACCCCTTTTCCTCTCTACATCTAATTCCTTTCTTTGCAAAAGGAGGGAGAGGGGAAGGCATCCTATTATTGTATTGTTATGTTAGCTATTTTGAGTCTCTGGGAAGTATAAATCAGACCAATACAACGTGAGAATGATAATCCTTACATTCTGTTAGACTGTAAGGCCTGTCTGCTACTAAGTACAACACAGGCAGAAATTCATGAATGGTTTGTGGGAGATTGCTTGTGAGTGTGAGTCAAGGTACAGTCCAGAAAAAAAAAAAAAAAAAAAAAAAGATGGGAAGACTAAATTTTTCTGTCACCGATTGTGGAAGGCAAATGCATGACCTTTATAATTTTTAAAGAAGAAAAGTTGCTTTGCTGTAGTTTTTTGTCATTCTTCACAGTAGCTAACTAATCAAATAAACAGCCTCTTTCCCTGAAAGTGAGATAACCGTGCTTAAGGGTCGAGTTCTCAAGAAATTCTCTTTCACTGTTAGGACTGCTTTTCATGTTAACAATGTTTGTTTTTCATCACGAAATAAGCATGCATCCTACATTTTCATTAACTGTTTGGGAAAAAAGTGGAGTTTTTTCTAGTGTGGTGAAGACATACATGCTTTTAGAGATGGGGGGGGGGTGTGTGTTACAGAAACACCAAGAGAAACTTAGTCATGAGTTGAGTTCCAGATAGTTTGCAAAGTAACACCTGTGTAGCCCATGTCATGGGAAAGCAAGTTGCATTCTGTTTGCCCTTATATGGCCTGACAATAAATAGCATTAATTTGCTGAAGTATGGCATCTCAGATCTCTGACAGACAACTGAATACAATCTGCCCAATCTTTGAGGTTTTCCAGGGATGGTCACATCACTGCTGTAACTTCTTGCAGGACTGTTTTGGCCAGACTGTTGAAATGAAGAGATACTCTTTTGAGGCTGTGCTTTACATAGACTGGAGATAAAGCTCACTCAGGAACATGGCTATGGGAGAAGAGATTTGTGCTTTGTCAAGTGTTTGTGTCTGGCTAGTTGCATAGAACTAATGTGGTTCTTGATGTGTTTTGTTTGTTTGTTTTAGTTGATTCCTGGTACTTTTTTCCGAAGTGATGACCAAAGTGTTACGAAGCCGTATCATCAAATCTTCAAGTCATCCTTTTTTTGAAGACAGGCAAAAGCACTAATTGTTGGATTCCTGTTGAAGAAACTTTCAGCTTGTGTAAGCCTTCTCTCATGTAAATAAATACATTATAAAAGAATTGTTTCTTTTCTGTGTCTTCCATTGTGAAGGGTGGAGCAGAGAGAAGTAGAGGACTGGCTTGCTTGTTTGTTTCTGAATCTCAGAACTTCAGATTTGCTCCTGTCCACTTACAAAGTTAGAGCATCAAATGTGAAGGGAGATAAGGTGTCTTCAGCCTTGTTCTTCTGATTTTGGAATAGTCCAGCCATCAGGTGCTAGAAGACTGTTAATCTGTATCTTAGGGCTTGTCTGGACACCCTGACTGTAATCCTTTTCAAGCAATCATCTTTGTGTAATAAACTTGAAAGCTGTCGTCTTTAGCATGTGACTTGTTCTCTAAGTTGTATTCACTTTTGTGCCCAGTTGTCTTTGCTTTATAGAGCTATGAGCAGAGCATGTTTGCTTAGAAAAAAAACAAAAGCAACTTCACTCTAAAGAGTAATGCAGCTAGGATGCACGTGTGTTCTCTGTGCTACATCCTGTTTGGATAACTTGTGTGTTTTATCACACAGGAAGGACTTTCCTTATGGAAGACTTCCATTTTTAGAATTGTATATGCCTGGAGGCTTTAGATAGTTCCTCATGAAGTGAGACAAGGTTAATAAAATGCATAGAACTGAGCTTTGTGCTTTCATGGTAAAAATACCTGCCTTTTTTCTACTGCAGGATAATATCTGGTCTGTCTGTACCCACAGTATTAAAAACAAATCCAAAAAAAGCCAGCTGTTAAGTGGAAAGGGAGGAAATGACAATGTAGACAGACAGCTGTATCCAGCTTGTTACTGAGACCAAAGGTGAGCGTAGTCTGCTTTGAATGACGACTGAAACAAAAGGTTAATGTTGCTGACACATGATGGAAGTGGAAGATAAGGAACTGAAGAAGTTATGCTGTGGCATGCCATAGAGAACTAACTTTCTTAAAAAGAATGATTCACAGGTAAGAAAGCTGTCATCTGTGTGAGTGGATTTTTTTTTTTTTTTTTTAATTTAGGATATTACTTTCCTGATCTAGAGATTTACTCCTAGAATATTGTCTGGTGTATAAGCAGCTGTCATTTTGAAGTCAGTTTTTAGTCAAGAGATGAGTTACTCAAAACATACGTTCACACTTTATACTTGAGCGTTCCAGTTACAGGCAACATTACACCTAAAAATACCTTTTTAAAAAAAGTAAAATAAGTGTCTCCCTAGTGTCTTGGGTTCATGTGCAACCAGTCCCTCAGTATGAGATTACTCTGATTAGTGGTGAGTGCTTGGAGAAACAGTGAAACAGCTGCTATATTTGCCTTTGTGGTGGCACATCAAGGCTTGCTTTTCTGTAAAGTGCTTAAATACAGCTGGACAATGAAGGGTGCTCTGTGAAACCAAATTACCGTCCCTGTGCAGTAGTCACTGCTGTCCTTTTTGGATTTACTTGGTTTGAGTTTTTTGAGGCATAGGATGAAGAGCTGTGTACATATGAAAAACAAATACTGATTGCAAACATATCCTGGCTGAACTGTCAAGAGTTGGTCAGAAGTTCTTTACATTTTATTTCAAATAATGTATAACTGTGTCGATGGCATATGGGTAGGAATTCAGAAGGAGAAACCTTTTTCTAGATCAGAAATTACATAGTATTTGGGAAAGCTGAAAATTGAAGTGATTGGAAACGCCTAATACAATCATAAATTTGAAAATGTGCAGTTATTCTTATGTGTAAAGTATATAATAACAGGTGGCACTTTAGTCTTTACCCTGCTTGCAACAAGTGTTTATGTACATTGTCTAAAGATTTTTCCCAAGTGGGATAAAAAGATATACTGTGGTGTGTAACCTTGCTGCTAAAATGTGCTGAATGCCACTGATGTGGATTTCAGAAATGTGAAGTGTAAGGAAATAACTGCAGAGAGAATGACTGCTCATAAGAGAATTTGGGGGGTGGGACAGAGAAACTATAGACTGCATTTTTTTTTTTTTTTTTCAGATCCCCTCAAGAAAAATAAGTCTCTGCAATAAACATGTTTTTAATTTTCTTTTTGCTTTATTTGCACGGTGAGTTTTGCTGTATTTATATGTCTATATTGTATTTAAATTTGATGTTGTTACAGTGGGAAGTTTAGTGTAGTAGTATTTACTTCGTAGTTTTATGAAAAGAACATTGATTTCTCACACCTTACTGCTCTGTGCAACAGGATGTTGGATGTATTCAGTGCTCTCACCTGTCTAGAGGGTAGACCAAAAAAAAGCCAAGTTTTTCTGGACATGAAGATCTGGTTTTGTGTACAGTGTTCAGTGCCAGTAGGTCACTGCATGGTCCTGTAAGCTTCTGTCTTAGGAGAAGTCACTGAAATGACTGCGCTTTGTAGCTCTTAGCAGCTTTATGCCCATTTACTTGTGCATGTGTCAGGACACAGGTATTGGAATCTTATGAAACTGGTTTGTCTGCTCTTTGTATTTTTAAATGTGCTAAAGAGTAAGCATCTACCTGGTGTCAAAATCCTGGGGTTGGAATACAAAGAAAGAACTTTAAATTCTGCTTTTCCATAGTGTACCTTGTGAGCTTGGACAGACCATGTAACCTTTGTGCTACCTGTAAAATGGGTGGGGAAGTTGGTTTTTTTCGGAGTTGTCTGATTTCTACCAGTCAGACCTGACAATTCCCCAGCACTGAGAGATTGTCTTCTTCTAATTACCAGGAAAGCAAAGGATATATTCAGCTTTGCTTACAGTAGAAATGTTAACTATGCTGATGTGAAGGAGCTGACTGAAGATGCAGACTTTTACTAGTCAGACTGATCTGCCCAAAGTTGTCTAGTGGCATAATTATTCTAAGAGTGAAAAGAACATCAATGGTGGTGAAAGTTCAGGGTGTAAACTGTCATGTTCATCCTGGTGAGTTCTGCAGGTGACTCAACTCAGTTCTTGAGCAGGTCATTAAAGTCCTTTAATGGCCTGTGTATGGTGTTGCTGGGGTGCAGAAAAGCCAATTTCAAAGTGAAACTCATGATTGCTTGGGACTTCTCAGCATTTTAACTCTGTATCATAGGAATAAAACTAGTTTAGATTCAATGGGAAAATAACCTGCAAGTTCCTGCTATTCAGAAGACCTTCTATATGGTAAAAAGATCACATCTAGCTGAGCAGCATTTGGCAGCTTGCTCTCCCTGGAGAGCTAGAATGAGGGAAGGCACAGTCAGGTGAGGACAAAATTCCCTTGAGAGTTGTCCACTTCAATTTCCTTCTTGTTTCATTACTACCTTGCTTTAACTGGGCTATTTATGCCTGTTGTGTGCTGCTTTGGGATTCAAGAACTTAGGAAATTCTAACCCTTTACTTGGACAGTTTTCTGACCTGACAAACCACATAGCCCTCCTCTATCTTTTTTATGCCTGTAAATAGGGACAGTATATGCTTATGTTACAGTGGTGTCATGGATATTAGTTGTTTAATGTAAAACATCGAGGAAGCCTCGTTGCTAGTAGATGTCTTTCTGGCCCTATAGTTTGCTAGCCTGATCCTTCTGAATGTTCGGACAAGAGAAGTCTTGGAATCCTGTCCAAGAAGGTTTCTGTAGGTCTGTGTATGTGGAAAGGAAATCTTTGTGCAAGAGAAAAGGAGTCAGGATAACAGTAGGGCAGCTGAGCTGGGTTCATTGTGAAGTGTGTATGAAAAGAAGGTTGTAGCTTGTTGCTTGTCAAGACTGACTGGGAATACTGGAGAATGGGGGGGATCCAAATGTGGGAAAGAAAATGGCATTGCCTGTCCTAATAGAAGAAGAGACTGGAGATTCATATTTCTAAGGACCTAAGTGTTGTCAGAACATTTTTGTTATCTACAAATCATGTGCAGTTGTTGCTCCCCAGTGATGGTAACCTCCTTTGTAGTAGTACCTTTCTGATTCACTCTGTCTTGAGCTGGAATGGTTTTATGGGAGCTCT
Source organism: Ramphastos sulfuratus (assembly GCA_013399055.1). Taxonomy (NCBI): domain Eukaryota; kingdom Metazoa; phylum Chordata; class Aves; order Piciformes; family Ramphastidae; genus Ramphastos; species Ramphastos sulfuratus. Next base: position 93,707 of record WBNM01004374.1, read on the forward strand.
GACTGAAATGGAAGCGAGCCTTTAATGTCTCTCTTCAATTCACACTTCTTGGAGGAACTGACACGATTCTTGAAAATATGGTAATGATGTTTCTGTGACGTGCAGGCTCTGTCACGTACATCACATAGCTGATCTGAATCATACCCATATGCTTATGGTTGGCCTGAAAGTTTGATGTATGCAAGTGGTACAGCAGGGAGCAGGGGGGTATTTCTCACTGACTGCATGGTCTGGTGATCTCATGTGAAAGCTAAAGTTGTTTTTCAGAGAAGGGAGAAAAAGCAGGGCAGAGGAAGAGTGCCCTTTGCCAGGAGGGGACCAACCAAAATGAGAGTTAGTGAACGCACCAGCTCCTGAAACTTCAGAATCTTTTTAACTTAAAATCTTAATTCCTTTCTAAATGTAGGTCTGTTAAAATAAATGCAGCAAAAATTGTCTCTTCGTGATGATTAGTTGAATAGTGAATAGAGGTAGCTGACTCATTCCCAGATCTTTTCTGTAATAATCACAGTTTGCTTTCTGAATCTTCAAATTGTAAATTTTCCTATTAAAAATGCCTGGTTTAAAATTTCTTCATTTTGAAACAATGTGACAGTGAGGTCCTCCGACCCATCAAATGATGCAGAGTATCAGTGGTGTAACAGCTGAGAAACCTTATTTTTTCTGATTGTAGAGGTGCTGTTTTCCATAATAATGAAAACTCATTTTCTGCATTTGATACAACTTCTTGTAATCCTGACCAGGGAGCATTGTAGTAGCTACATCCAAGTATACATATCACCTCAAAGAGCTCTTAAGGAGAAAAAAAAAAAAAACAGGTAAGAGATGGGGGAAGAATTAAATGCTCTTCCGGTTCTGCTGTTAAGAGAGCTTGAGGAGCAGTGGATTACTCAGGAGCAGTAGCTGATACATGGAGCAGGTGAACTTTTACAAAGATTTATGGTGACACCTCCACCTCTATGATGTGATATCATGGTGTGATTGTTTGACAAAGAGTTACATATTATATGGAGCCATGGAGACTGCTTGTAACCTGAAACAATAGTGGGAACAGGACTAAAGTTTAAGTGGTAAATTTAGTATACCCTAAATAGTAAAAATGTAGCATATTGGGAACTTAGATCCATGATGCTGTGTCTTGATGTCTTGCTAGTCTGCATACCACATGTTGCTAAGGCCCAGAAAAGAAAGCCTTGCATTCACAAAGGACATAAGGTGAGTCACCCTTTGTTTACTTCTGAGGAAATACTTTTTTCTGGACTAAAACCCATCAATTGTGTTCTTTTGTCAGCTGAATCCCGGAGCTTCCATGAATGACACAATCAACATGTATTTCTGTAGTGTGCAACCAAACTGAAGAGTTACTGCCTTCTAGGAGTTAAACTAGAGTCACTTGAATTGTCTTCACAAACCCTTTGAGCTGCCATTTGAGATCACTGACCTATACTACGTCACTGTAAAACACTTCCAGATCTGTCAGCTCATGCTTGATGCCAGGGATAGGAGGTTAAAATCCTTTATTACATGAAGAAACTTCTGCATTGAATGCAGACTTGCTAAGGGCTCATCTTTATTACTTCCAATCTTACCATGTTGATTAAAGTGTTGACACAGTTCCTTTGACAGAGTGACAAGCTTTTTGTGTGATGGGACTGTAGCCATTGAAGTCTAACTATTCATACAATCTCATAATTAACTGTATTTATTAGTAGCTTTCTATTAACAAGGCATTCTGATGTAGGAGGTTTGTGTATGTGACTTTTTATTCAAGCTGATGACGTTCGTTTCAGCAAAAGTGTGGTGTTTGGACCATGTGCACAAACATTAACATGCTTACTGCCACCAGCACAATATTTACATTAAAAGACCTGAAGCCAAGTTAAACTCGATTGCAGCTTTAACTGGATTACTACATTATCAGCAAAACCCAGCTGTGATAATCAATTAGGTGATCTCTTGCTGCTTTTTTCCTCTTTAATTTTCCAAATAGGTTGAGGCAGATCTGCTTACTGCTTCTTACTGGAAGTTGTGCTCTAATTACTGTCTTAAGTCCTAGTGCAGCAGCACAGAGGGGCTTCCAAGAGGCATTCTGCTTGAACCTAAAACCCATGAGAGGGAGGGATGAGAGGGTAAATATATCCAGGGTTTCATTCCATACTTCCTTCCTCTTATCAGAAGACTAGAAAATGTTACATGCTTTCTTTTGACAATGTATAATTTAGCTATGTTATGTGAAGCAGTAGTTCTGGAAGAGAGACAGAGGCAGTTGAGTAGATTGTCCCAAGAAGGTTGTTGATGCACAGTATCTAACTGTAGTTAATGTCTTATGAGATTTCCATCTCTCAGACCAGACTTGCAAAGACTTTGTACAGAGTTTTGACTGTAACTGAACCAAGAGCATTTTGGTACAAATGACCAACAAAAGCATAAACAGACTAAAGTCAGCAGATGTGAGGAAGTGGTGAACTGAGCAAGGCATGGCATGATGGTGGTTAGCGATGAACGTCTTTTCTGCTCTGTTGCAGCAAAGGGAAATGGTCTGTTCCTAGATGGTGTCAGAACTGGGACTGCAGTGCAGGAGTAAAATCTTTGTTAACAAACAGGCTATTGCCTGATGGAGTCACAGCTAGTGGTAGGATGATGTGACCATAAAGCTCAGAATTTGAATAAGCATAGAACCTCCAAAAAACTACAACAGCCCCCTAACAACAACCTCAAAGCCTGGATGTTGTTCATGCCAGTTTGGAAAGAGGATGAGAGAAGTCATTGTTTTTGCAGTTCCCCTTTCCATGTGAAAAAGAGAACCATCTGAGGAGCACAGAAAGGAGAAGTTCAACGACACTTTATGGTTCATTTGCTGGCAAATACTAGGTAAAATTTTTTTCCCTCCCCTTTCACCTTCTGAAGATTTTAATTCTAGTTAGGCCTGTTCCAGATGACCTTGGAGAGGGCTGACAGGTAGTCAGTATTATAGTATGATCCAGCAGCCAATGATTTCTGCAGACAATGGACCTTTGGTATTCCATGTGCATTTTGTATGCAATATGGCTGCCCTCAGAGGAATTCTGTCTTTTCATTGAGACAAGAAGGCAGCAGAAGGAGCACACAATGGAGAGTGAAAAGCTGAGAAATTTTCACAGGAGAAACTGATCTGCCATGTGGGATTAGACAGCAGTATTGTTACAGAAAGCTTTCTCCTTGCTGAGCTGATCTTTCTGAGGTTAGGAACTGTGAGTGTTCAGGCAAGGTGAGAGCTTCTGCACTCACTTCTGGAGAGCACAGATTTGTAGAAGACTGTGTTTGGAACTGAAGTTGTCTGGTAGCTCAAGGAATATATGATAGTGTGGAGGTGAGATGTATTGAAAAAGATTTGGGTTCTAAGACTCTGGAGATTAAAGAAATAAGTGGATTTTTTGAGAGATCTTTTTTTCCCGCCTTGTGTGGTGCTGCTCTGATTTTGTATTTGTTAGCAGGACACTCAGTCCCTTTCCCCTTGTTTGTTTCTTGATGCTCAAAACGTTTTGTGGATCACTCAGCAAAACCCTGTGATGCACACTTTGACCACAGCAGCTTGTTTCTTACTGTGAAGATCTGGACTGTTACATGCTTAGAAAGCGGTTATACAGATGGTAGTCTCAACTTCCCCAGTTATTTTAGGCCCCAATCACTTCTGAAGAAGGATGAGCTTAGGGGGAGCAGTTGATCATTTCACTTCTGAAGGCCATCAGGCTCTCAAACCATCTTTTGTTATTTTCCTAGTTACAGTGTCTTCTCAGGAAAAGATCCTGTCTGATGCAAGCACTGATCCAAGAACGAAAACGGAAGTTGGAAATGTCAAGAGGAATGAGAGGAGTACTTCCATGTTTGTAGAAACACCTGGTCATAAATTTATCATGGTGTTCCCAATTTTTAAAATGTTTTCTTCCCTGCATTCACTGACTTTGTCCCATTCCTTGAAACCAGTTAGAACAGACAATGGGGTTTTTTTCATCAAGGTTGTTACATGTGACAGCTGGTAGGAAAACATAGGTCAGTGGTGCAGGCAAATGAAATTAAGCTCAAACCGTAAGAAAACAACTTTTTTGAGGAGGGAGCTGCATAAAGGTTAAGTTAAAAAGAAAATATTTTAAAAACAAACAAACAAAACCAAAACCAAACAAAACCAAAACAAAAACTGAGCTTAAGCCTGAGTTAATTTTTTCCCCTTGAAATAATTGGGAAACTGTCTCTTGCATTCCAGAGCCCAAATTTTGAAGTGCAGTCACGCTTTGTGGAACTGAAGACATGTTACAGATATTGATTTCTATGTGATTTAGTGGTTATGGCAAATGACAGATTTACAGCATCAGGATGTTAAAGTTTTATTGTGGACTGAGTCATTTAGTGACCTTCGGGTGACTCTTGGTGAAACACCTATGTACAGAGCTTGATCTTGATCTGCAGCTTTCCTAGGCTGCCCTTGAGCTTGGCCAAGACCCACAAGGGGTGGGGCCAGGGACATCTGCCCCTCGGGCTGCCCTGTAAGGGCCAGCCCCCCGCACTTCTGCCAGCCATCGGCAGGGGTAGCTACACTGCTGCCTTCTCTGCCTGTCCTCTGCCTTTCCTTCCCTCGCCCTTTCTTGCCTGGCAGAAGGGGCCAAGAGGGTAACCACAGAGCTTCTGCCTCTCGCTGCCAGTGCAGGGACAGGAAAGGGGAAGTGGTGTAGTGTGTCAGCTGTGAGGGCTGCTTTCCTGGAAGCATGCAGCTTCCTATGGAGTTGTGCATGGAGATGGGAGTTACTGTCATTGCTTGCTTTCTTCACTCCTTCTGATGCAAAACTTATCACAGTATCACAGT